>VZSF01005014.1:91681-287893 GCA_013398295.1 Chionis minor
TATGCCTTAGAAGAACTTCTCTGGTTTGGCTTAAAAAAAAAAGGGGGGGGGAGGGGGCAAAAAAGCTGTGTGGTGATCAAAACATGTGCTAGGTTCTTTGCGTAACTGACTGTTGCTGAAAGACACTTGTGCCCTTTACCCTTCTAATTCTAGTCCATTTTTTACAAGTTGCTTGTATTGTATATTGGTGGAGGGTAGGATTTATTTCTGTGAAAATATTTATATAAGTAGACCTAAGGTAGTGACTATTCTAGTCGTAGTTTAGTTCATCTGGAGAACTCATAAAGTGGTGCCAGCGACAGAGCTCACAGCTAGAAGGATTTCCTAATGTACATTTAAAAAAAAAAAAAAAGCCTTTAAGCAATTGACAAGACCTATATGCCAGTAAACTGCTGAACTGTAACTTACATTTAACTGTTAGCTGTTTTTATTGCACTGTGCTGATGGTTGAAGGGTTGAAGTGCTGAAGAATCAATCGCACTTGAGTTCCAAAATCTTTTGTAAAACCTCAAGTACTCCTGAGCTAATAGTTTCATTAACAATTAATGGTTAATATATTGTAATAACTAAACATTTTTCAGATATTTGTTTTTTGACACACAGATCAAAGAGCAACAAATGAAAAATTGCCGTTGTGCCGTCAGGTCCAAAAAGTGGCGTAGGTTTTTACTAAATTGTGTTAACTCATTTTGATGTGGCAGGCTCCTGCCCTAGTGCAACAAACCTGGGAAGGAGAGATAATTTGGCTTGCTGCTTCCCCAGTGTACTGGCATTATGTTTAGAGTAGTGTTTCTGTAAGCATATATATCTTGAACATATAAGGGAAGACAGGAGGGTTAGTAGGGAGGTGCTGCTTTTATAATTGCAAGTTGAAGCTGAAATATCCATGGCTTGTTACTTTGTGACACTGGACCCATGTGCTGTACTAGCAGTAGCTGTGCTGTTTCTTCCTTGTGACACTTTTATATTTTACCGGTGACATAAATATGTTTTAGTATGGTGTCATAAATTCAGTATTCCTGTAAGAAAACCTACAGAGGACAAAAGCTTGTCTCCCATTGTGAGGAGCTCCCATTATTTTCAGTGCTGGACTTTACGGGAAGTGCATGCTCCCAACCACAGCAAGGTGTGGATTTGTTTTGGAGATGAAGAGTTGGTTCCTTTCTGCGTAAGAATTATGGTGGGTTCATTCTCTTGTGTGCCTGACCGAGGTACAGCTATGACAGGTGCCAAGCAGTCAAAGATTTTTTTGTGAAACATTCATGGCTTCAAAAAAGGTGCATTGCTCCTTGTTTTGCTCTGATGTTGTTATCAAACCACCCAAATGTCCTTGCAATGCCTGTGGTGTGGATTGGGAATATCAGTCATACTGGGACTCGTGATTCTGAGTTTCAAAGGAGTAGAAGATTCAGCTAGTCTCTTACTTTGAGGTGGTTTTGCCTTTTTATTACTTTTTTTTTTTTTTAATTGGCCATTTTGCCATTCAGTACAGGGAAGCATAGAACACATAGTCAGCAATAGGTGTAACAGGATAATTTCCTTCTTGAATTGCTGACTTGCATTAAGATTAATTATGCTTGCCTGCCTGGAGTGGTTTCAGGTAAACAATTAGAAAGTTCTTTATCAGCTCGTTGAAACATTTTCATAGGTTGAGGAGCATGTGAAGTGGAAATTTTCTTAAAAGTGGTGGGGGAAAAAAAAGGAGAAAAAGAGATGAAAATAAACATGGAGGACAGAAACTGATTTGCCCTCACAGTGTTTTCTGTTCTTTTTGGTCCCAGCAACGTGAACAAAACTGGGAGACTTTCGTGTGAGCTGGCTGCCAGATACCAGAGTTTTATGTACGTCAGTGGTTACATCTGCCTTCAGCAGTATTTCACTGGCATGATTTTTACGGTGGTGATATTTGCCAACAACAGCCCAGTGCTTCGGGGTTCCTGACTTGCTAGTGTTGATGCAGCAGAACAGACCATAGTGTTAAGACAGTTTTGCAGAATTTCTTTAGGCTGTATAGAGCTAGGTTTTTTTGCTTGGATGCCACTGGAATCCTTGGACTTGGAAAACTTTTTTCACAAGAACCTTTATTGTTGGAAAAAAAAAAATACTCAGAGAGAAACTTCGTTCTCATGAGACCCCACCTGGAGTACTGCATCCAGCTTTGGTGTCCCCAACATAAGAAGGATGTGGACCTCTTGGAGCAAGTCCAGAGGAGGGCCACAAAGATGTTGAGAGGGCTGGAGCACATCTGCTATGAAGACAGGCTGAGGGAGTTCGAGGTGTTCAGCCTGGAGAAGAAAAGGCCCTGGGGAGACCTTATATCAGTGTCCTGGTTCTGGTGGGGATAGGGTTAATTTCTGGCCTGGAGACAGGTATTCCATACCATCTGAGGGAGCTAGCTGGGGGAGCAATTTGGAAGTCCATGCTTTGGCTGGGGCTTCTGGTGCAAGGTCGGATTCTCCCCCACTGTTGTTGGGGGCTGGGTGAGCAGCTGTGTGGTTCTTTGTTACTGGTTGAAGCCAAACCATGACAAGCAGCCTTCCAGTACCTAAAGGGCACCTACAGGAAAGACGGAGAGGGACTCTTTATCAGGGAGTGTAGCAGCAGGACAAGGGTAATGGCTTCAAACTGGAAGAGGGGAGATTTAGATCAGATCTCAGGAAGAAACTTTGCTCCGTGAGGGTGGTGAGGCACTGGAACAGGTTGCCCAGGGAAGCTGTGGATGCCCCATCCCTGGAAGTGTTCAAGGCCAGGTTGGATGGGGCTTTGAGTAACCTGATCCAGTGGAAAGTGTCCCTGCCTATGGCAGGGGGGTTGGAACTAAATGATCTTTAAGGTCCCTGCTAACCCAAACTGTTCTATGAAACTATGATTCTATGAAACAACTAAGGCAGTTTAGCAAACACTGCATTTGTGATGAAGGTATTTGCAAGTTACATCGTTTGTTAGTGGTGTTGTTTTCAGCAACTTGCTTGTTAGTAAAATGGGTTAATTGGAAAACGTAAATTGCATCCGCCACCCAGTCTTAAGGACGTAGGGATGAAGGTCAGAGGAAGTTGTAGATAGTTGTCAGATAGAAGCTATCTGAACACTTTTCCAGGTATTAATGTTTCTCTTAGTCTTTGCCTATAAGGAAAAAAATTGTTAGCAGAATTTGTGGCTTGCATTTGCATGAACTTTTCCCATTAGCCTTCACTGACATTGAACACCATTTGAATTACTTTATGTGCAGATACATTTTAAAAAGGTAAATGAATTAAAGATGAATGAAATGTTATCTGATTCTTCCTCTTGATAATGTAGAATTCCAAAGTGATAGTAATGCCTCCCATTTCATGGATGTTGTGTTAGTTTAGGAAGTGATAAACTATGCATTGCTTGAATTCAGTACTTCTTATGCATTATATCGTTAACATAGCAGGTACATGTGCAATGATTCAATAGGTGGAAAGTTACTGTTTGATTTTAAGGTAGCAGCAAGTGCGGGGGATAAAATTTTGTTGTATTGACAGCAAGGCATATTGCATTACTAGTGGTAACATTCCTACAGAGTTTTGGCAAACATTTAAAGAACAACGATTTTGGTTTAAAAGAGGCATCAACTCAACAGCGACTTTTCAGGAGCACTCAGCATTGGGCTCAGTGACAGGAGATAATGTGATCTAAGCAGTTACCATTCCAAAGTACACTCAAATAATCTGAGATAAAAAAATATTATTTATTCAAGTACAGGAATATTGGGGTCTGTGGCATAAGGGAGTTGCAAAAGCAGTTGGTGGCAGAATAAAGAAACTTTTCCATTCTAAACAATTCTACTAAAAGTCTGCGTGAATAAAAAGGAAAAGAATATTGGTACTGTCTTGGTAGAGGTGACTGAAGGCTGGCAAAGTGGGGAGATTTTCTGGATGAGAAGATGTTTGTGGACACCTTTCAAAAATCCTCTAGATGACAGGATTTTAATTACCTAGGAATGTTGGTTAGCGAATACGGCTGGATGCAGGTTCCTAGTAAGTTCTTGGAGGACCTTGGTAAAGCTTTCCTGGTACTAAATACAAAGAAAGCAACCAGAGGATAGGCTCTTCCAAGCTGTTTTATAACCAGAAGATAGGTAACTTGTGTGAGAGTGAGCAAATGATAGTCTGGGAAGGAGGACTTTTGCTAATAATAAAACAATGGATTTTTAGAAAGGCACGCTTCAGGTAAGTCTGGTTAATATGTATCTTATCCACTAGTTCTGTGCGTTAAGAGGAAAAAAAAAACTTAGGAGAAATATTGTTCCTTCAGGAAATTATGTTAATGGCAGAAATTGAAACTATTCTTCTGAAGAGGAAAATATGAAAAGTAGTGAGAGGCTTGTTTGGCTACTAGTGAGCTCTTTAACATCAGACACAAGGAGGGAAAGGGGATCCAGGCTGCAATGCCAAGGGCAAGTGTAAAAATGTAGTACACGCACATATAATTAAAATGCAACATTAAGAATTGCCAACTCAAAAAGGGTAACAAGAAATCATTATAGAAATGTAATGCTAATAAAAAGAAAGACAGAGAAGGTTTGCTGCTCTTTGAAGACTGGACCTGTGGACAGATAATGCAAAGCAGACCGAGGATGGTTTTTTTTTTTGCTCGTGTTTAGTAAGAGAGACTGGGACTAGGAAGCGAACACGGTGTTCGAGGCAAGTGCTAAAACCCTAAGCTAGTATGAGGAAGGAATGAGTTATAGAGCACTTAGATAAGTTTAAATTTGAAGTGTTTAAAAAACAGTATTGAAAGGGTAAGATCTGGCTGATGTAATCCCTGAGCTGCTGCAATTACTTAACTCATGGAGGATGTGTGTAATACTGTGAGACAGAGAACAGTGATTACAGTGTCTGTCTTTATAGGTGTTGGGGGGGGCGAAGTGGAAAGGAGCAGTTGTAGATCCAGTTGTTTAGCTTTGATTATTTGTTTCAGTATTTTTCCTGGGAATTAAATCCTGCTAAAGTAGTAGAAGATGATAAAGAAATAAGCAGTAGTTAATATGATTTTATTTTTAAGATTAAACCGTTAGGCTGATGCAATTTCTTTCTCTGAAATGCTAACAGGCCCTGCAATCAGAAGAGGAACAGTTGATCTCTGATAAGTTCTATTATGATAGAAAATGTCAAAACTTCACTCTTGTTAAAGAATGTCTGGAGGAATTGACTGTGGGTAAGTGCTAAACTGCTTGGAAAAACATTGTTTTCTCTAGAAATTGACTCATGAGATAGCATTTTGGGGCGGGGTTTTCTGTTTGTTTTTTATCTATATGAAGGATTTAGGTATTACAGTGGATGACAAGAATAGTAAGAGTCAATATTGTCATATAATTGCACAATTATGTGTCATACGAAGATACTGTCACAGAATGATTGAATTCTGCCCTTAGAAAAGTTTTTTTTTTTTAATAGGGCTGGATCTCAGGCTGGGGCTGAGGTTTGCATAGCAAAAGCATGAGCCCCACAGCCCAGTTCCTTACTTCACAGTGAGCGTTTTTTTAAAGTAATTACTGCCTCCTGGTTGATGTGAGTGATCAGAGAAGGCCAGAAGGACCAAATGCTTCCCCCTGAGGCTTGCTTCAGTAAACCTTTAGGACCTTTCTGGTTCTTACTGTGGGGTCCTCTGACTGCATCACATATGTGAGAACAGAAGCATATTCTGCTAATTGAAGGAAGTCATCTTTCTAGCCAGAGTTTCCAGCTTTGAAGATGGAATTTATTTAAAAAAAAAAAAAGGTAATATAAACCCATTGGAGGGAGTCTGGAGAGCAGTAAGAATACCTGGGTATCTGGAGGAATAACTGAATGAACCAGGAGCTGTTATTTTAGCTTCAGAGAAGGGAAAGAGGTAGTGGAGAAATGAGAGTGAGTCTAAGTAAGTGAAATACCACTTTATCTCAATGATGTTTTCTTTCCTTGGTTGCTGAGACACTGTTGCATTTGGAATATATTATCAGGAAAGTTGTGAATAAATTTAAGAACAGGTGATGCAAACATCTGTGAGTTGTGACAGAAACATGATGGGTATTACCACGGAACAGGGGGAAGGACTAGATTACTTTGAGGTGCTCTTTAATCCTTTGACTGGTAAGTAGGAGATGGTTACTGTGGTGCAGCACAATCTGTAAAATCCAGGAAGAGCACAGTACTGAGAATTCCTTTTCTCCCTACCTCTACTGTTATGTTTCATCTGACCGGGAGGATCCAGAAGATACTAAACCATTATGCCTCTCTCTTCTTTTTTTTTCTTTTTTTCCTCTTTTTTTTTTCTTTTCCCTCCCTCCCTCCTCCCCTATGTCTGAGAGAGATGTAGAACTTCACATTGCTGTGGCTGTTGCAAAGTAGCTAGAACTCCTTGTTATAAGACAACAAGAAAAACAGTCTGCAGGCATGCATGTACCCACAGTGGCTCTGCAGGAGCAGATCCTGGAACAGGGAGTGCTAGGAAATGTGGTGTGAAGATGCCTAGGTTAGCTTCAAAAGTGGTTTAGTCATATTTGTATGGTGTTGCATCCAAGCCATTGTGGTTTTACTTCTTCCAGACCTGTGCTAATGTCTGCTCTCTGCCATGCAGACTTAATCAGCTTGTGTTAGTGACAATTTGGCAAACTCTTTTGTGTAATCCACTGTATGTTGTAAACAACCCTCTAATATGCTGCCCTTGTAGCCCGTGTTTATTTGGGTGCACTGACTCTTTTCCTTTAATTAATTGTCCAGTAAAAGCACAAAACAGAGATGTCTCTTCTCAGTGTGAGATTTCTTGTCTGAATGCTAGGGATAACAACAGTGACATTAAACAAAGGTTTTAATTTCAGTTGGATGCTATTGGACGAAACTGTGAATAGGGAAAGAAAAATAAAGATTTGAGGAAGTCCTGCAGTGTCAACTGATCTTTAAATCAAAAGCAAATAGGCACAATTTTATGTAAAATAACAGTTCAGGAGACCTTTTTTTTTTTTACTCTCAGAGGGAAGTTTCGCAGGATGTATTGCTTCTATGATATGTTCTTTCTCTTAATTACCATCACGCATGTATGAAACAGCTAATTTTTAACATACTTTCTTTTTAATATTTTAAAGTCCATCTGCTGTTTTTGTGGGATTTTGAATGGCATGTATTGCTACTGGGAGTGTTTGTATTGATTTATAAATCTGTGGACTATGGTTTCTGGGGTTATTTTCTTGGGCTTTCACATGAAGGGGAAAGATAAGGAAAGCAATTTAAATTTCCCAAACCAGAAGGCTATGCATCTTTCGTAATATCTAGCTGGGGTAGTGGTGTAGGTTATGATACGTGGGATTCAATACAGTCTCTAAGGACAACTTTCATCTCAAATAAAATGCAGTATAATCCTGAGCTCAAAATTAATTGTGTAAAAGAGGATGGCTAGTTCTTGGCTACTCACTCAACAAATCCTTGAAAAGGCTTTTGCCATTCTGAGGATGTTCTGTAACCTGCATATTAAAAGAAGGTTTGACAGACTGCTTTGCTGTGGGTTGAATTAAAATTGAAAACCGCCTTCTGTCATGATCTTGATGATATCAAGATATAAAATACGGCATCTTAATTCATGAAGGTTACTAGTATGAATTGGCTGTTTTTATGTCTTAAAACTCTTTAATATCCTTGTCACGCTGATGTTAGGACAGAATTTCAAGCTATCCAAGCAATGTAGGCTGATATATGTACAGATATATGTAAAAATATTACTTTTTTCTGATATTCATATGATCTTAATTTGGTTTTTTTTTTATATCTGGTTCCAATTTCTTTTGAGCACTTCCTCTACTGTTTCATGTTTTCCTTGTTTCAGTTTTCAGAAACAATGCGGAAACTTTTTGTGTTCTCTCTCTTTCCCTGCACTGCCACCTCCCCCCTCCCCCCCCCTTCAGGATACAGGGTGCAGCTGTGTATTATTTTTTACCTGGAGCATAGTGTTGCTTGCACACTTTTACAAAGCTGTGTATTTGATGCAAAAGCAAAATACATGTTCTTCCAAAAATATGTTATGTACAGCAAGACTGTGTTTGGCAGTAATGGTTTATCAGTGCCTAGAAAGAGTGTCAGTGCTCTCTGGAGATAAGAATTACAGAATCACAGAATGTTAGGGGTTGGAAGGGACCTCTGGAGATCATCTGGTCCAACCTCCCTGCCAGAGCAAGTCCACCTACAGACACCTATGTTTAGATGGAACTTTGTATGTTCAAGTTTGTGCCCATTACCTCTTGTCCTGTCACTGGGCACCACTGGAAAAAGACTGGCCCCCACCCCCTGGCATCCTCCCTTGAGGTATTTGTAAGCATTGATGAGACTGAGGGGTCTTCTTTTCTCCAGCCTAAAAAGACCCAACTCCCTCAGCTTTTCCTCATAAGAAAGATGTTCCAGCCCCCTAATCATCTTTGTAGCCCTTAAGGGGCTACAAAGGATAAGGATGTATTATTTTCTACGTGGCAGTACCGAATTTTGTGTGGAGGTGAATGAGAGCTGGTAGCGAGTACATGCTGGCAATGCTGTGTGATTAATATGACACTCCTGGGCCACAAGTACAGGAAGCTCTCAGTTTAATTACAACTGTGCTTCTTTAATTTAATCACAGCTTTTTTAAGGAAAAAGAAGAGCTGATTATGAATTGGAATTTCTTTAGATTATTCAAATTCTTGTGATTTTGTATACTAGACTGAGTCGTCTTTTTTTGCCCTGTAACCTAAGGTGTATGTTTGTGGTTTTGTTTGTTTTGTTTGTTTATTTTTAAATAAGTTGGGAAGCTAAAGGCACTTGGGTTCTGGAAAGTTACCATAGCTTGATGTTAAGGTTTCAGATCCAGATTTTTTTACATATGTGTGATCATAGAGTCTTTCTATGTTCTGAATGCTTTCTGTTTAAAACTTGCACATTAGCTGCGTATCACAGAGAAATCATGCTTTTGTAGGCTACAGAAGAACAGGCCTTTGTGGTTTTCTTTACTGCCTCAGTAGAAGTAACAAAGATTCATTGAGTCAGTCTTGCAACACTTTGAAGCTGAAACACTGAATATGTTAGTATAATACAGCACCGCTCTTAAATATGTGTATTATTTTATTAAGCCTATAATGGAAAACATGCACTAGCCAGGTCAAAAATGGGATTGTTCCTCTCGTGATTGTGTTCTTCATTGACTATGGTTTCAGTCTCTTGTACCAATTTTCAGTTTCAGGCTTGGGATTCTAGATAAGAAATGTTCTTCATGTTGAAGCATGCTGCAGTCTTTAAAACAAATGTGCTAAAAGGCTCATTCCCTCCCTCCCCTTCCCCCTACCTCCTTCTTTAATTCTGATCCACTTGAGGCCCTTCCATGGATGCTTCTTGCATACTCCTTTCCCACGTCTGCTGGAAACAAAGATTTCCAGAGAGGCTTGGGGTTACCTTCTGTGCTAGACTTCAGTTGTGACTATGAGTAGGGGCCATTTCTCTTCCTCTTCCCTCCGGCCCCCGCCACCCCGTGTTCCCTGTGGTGGCCTATTTAATATGTAGTTAATAGTAAAAAAAGAAAAAGTCAGGTTGATCAACATGTAAACTTCAATCATGAGGACTTAATTTAAACTATACCTTTTTTATTATGTGTATGACAGTAGTTTTTAAGCTGTGCTGTAAATTAAAGCAGATAAATCCAAGGGAGAAAATAAGGGAGAAAATAATCATTTTAGCTAAAGGACAGCTTGGTCAAGAACACAATTATAGGCTCTGCTTACAAATTTACACGGATAAGTGATACAGCAAAACAAAAATAGATTGTATTTAACAAATCAAACTTATAATCTCATTTTTGTGGCTAAACATAATGGATGTGTGAAGCAGACAGGAGGGGAGTTAGTGTTAATTACAAATTATGGAGAAATCTCCTTCCTTTAGAGCCCCCACTCAGAATTATTTTGAGTGATAAGAAAATATATTAAAAATACCATGTTTTAGTGAAACCAACATTATGTGGACAGTATTTTACTATTTCATTGACGCTCCACACATCCTCAGATTGTGGAAGCCAGCTAGTAGTAACAAAGGCCATACAGAATGTTGGCGGATAAAAGCATGCAGAGAAGTTGTTGTGAGTCTCTTAGAGATATTTATCTCTAGTGAGCTATGCAAAGTAATACCTTTCTGAACTGGGGTCAAAGGAAAAAAAAAAAAAACCACAAACCAACAAACTTTTCTCCTCATGTAGGATTAAAAAAAATGTCCACATATATTTAAAGGGTACTTTTAACAAAACAAAATCTCTAAACCTTAGCTCATAATGTTTTCTGAATGAATCTGTTTTCATGTTTGTGTAGGGTATATATTTTCTTTTCTGTTATTTAGAGGCACAGGCTGAAGTAGGATTGTATTAAAAGCTGTGGCAGGGAATGTTTTAGAGGTGATCTGGAGGATAGACTCACCCTGGTATCATTTCACTTAAAGAAATTGGCTAGTTTTTAGGATGGCCTCCTTGTTTTAACAGAGAGGAAAAATGATGCTAAAAGACTGTTAAAATATTTCTAGTTACCTCTGTCGAGGAAGCTGGTATAATCATCCCTAAAATTCAGAAGCATAAAATGGCAAGGGATGTCTTGGATCATCTAGTCTGGCCTGTACTGAAACCGTGTTGTATTCGTAATCTATAAACTGTTAGTGTCTTCCCATAAGCTCTTAATTTTGGTAATTTTGTTCATGCTACTTTGATGGGAAAGCTGCTTAAGAATCTGGTTTAAACTGAGTTCTTGGTCAACAATTATGTTTGTGCAAAATAATTATTTTTTCCCTTGATGTGTATATACCTCTAACTTTTGCATCATTCCCTTCAGCATGCTGAAAACTATTTCAGAATTTTACTTGCTTGCTTGTAAGACAGAAAAACTGACAGCCTCCCTATTTTGAATTAATTTGTGTAGTCTGGAGGAATTTCTGCCAGACAGGTTAGCAGGATGTCTGTAAAATCAATTTTGAATGCTAAGCACTGTGTAAATGAATAGACACCCTTTTCATACTTGCATTTTTTGTATGTGTGCAGCCTTGTTACATGTCAAATATAAATTTAATATAAATGATTCCAGTGTTGACAGAAAGGTGTGGATTTCTCCTTCTCCTTTGCCTTTGCATGTGTTTAGCTTGTTTAACAAGATGTTGTTATGATGCATTTCCCATCTGAAAATTGAGTTTTGTAACCAGCTTTTTGGCAGCAAAGCCAGCTTTGGCATTCAGCGTCACGCCACTTTTTTCTGCTTTTGCCTTTTTTTGGGTTACACACACCCCTCCAACCACCACCCCAACTCCCTCCCCCCACCCCTTGTGGTTACTTTTTAGCCAGAATAGTTTCTTAATTGCCCCAAACGCATTCAGTGTGTGATGCATGAGCGTTTTTTGAAGTGCAGCATGGATGCAAATGCTTTTGGTTGCAGCAGTGAAGAGAAGGCAGCAAGGAAGGGAAATGTGGATTGCTTCTGCAGTGGTGTGGCCTCGTAGCTGGGGATGGTCTTGGTGTTTTCAAGGGCATCTCACCAAGGTAATGATGAAAGGCCTGAAAGCTCTGATCTTGTCTGTGTGGACCTGTCTCATGCTGCAGAATATACTTCATTACTGCTTCTCTTGTATACTTGAGATTTTATCATCTTGTTCTCTTTAAGGTGATTTGGTTTGTTTCGCCCAGTTGTTAAACTGCCATATTTCATTCAGGTCTCGGGCAGTTTCTTTCTATTAATAAAAAATGATAATTTTTACTTCTCTACTTTCTCTGCCTTTCCTTGTCTGTAGTGGAAAGCTGAATGCTGATGAAAGGTGTCAGCTGAAGAAACTTCAAATCTAGATTGTCCACCAAATGGAATGGCTGTCAGAGGAAGTTCTTCCTTACTGACCTGTTGACATGCTTTAATTGCAGTTAAAGTGTGTGTGTATGCATGTGTAATAGGTAATTCATAATAGAATTCTGTTTGCTGAACCACGAGCTTTCTATTTGGCATGCTGGGTGTCACGATAGGTTTTTGCGGTCTGAAACACCCGTCCTCTGAAAAGTGGGCTTGAGACTTCAGTCTTATTTAAAATGTCAAATAGAGGCTCTAGTAGCACTGAGCTGCATTTAGATAATGTGGGCTCTGGGGCATCCTGTTGATGTGTGGTGTTTCAGGTCTCTTCTTGTTCACACCTATACAGTATACTCCACAGAGGATGGCAGTTGCATAGTATTCCTGTGGCAACCACAGTAATCATTTACACGTGAAATGAATATATGGCAATTATAAATGCACTTCAGCTGTCTCTTAGTGCCCTGTAACTTCTGGAGAGCACTCGCAGGTGACCTACATACCCTGTAAGTTGGTGATAGATTACCAGTGGCACACGGATGAGAACCCAAAAGACTGTACACCAAGATTTTCTTGAGTTGGCAAGACTCCTCTTTTTTGGTTTCAGAAAAGCCTGTCGTGAAGAATGTACATTTTCTGTTTTTTTCCTCTGACTCTAAGAGGTATACTGTAGGATACAGAAAGAGTTGAAGGAGGAAAGATTTGTCTTCCCTATCTGTGCTTAAAAACTGAGCCCAGAAACTTCAGAAATCCTTTTGCAAGAAAAACTGAGTAAGGGGTAGAGGCTCCTAGCCTTTGGTTTGTCATTGGATCATCTTACTTCATTTTACTCTGCAGTCAAATTAGTCAGCTGACAGATGAAAATTCAGATAAATCTCTTCCCCGACCTGATTTACAAGCATGAGCATCATTTGGTTCTTGATGCAACATCGTAGATGTGCCTTTTTACATTAGATAAGCTGTTTTACAAGGTGAAAAGGGCTGAACAGCTATGAGTTGCCGTCCCAAGAGAAGCTTGTTCTCAGGTTGCAAAAGGGACTGATGAAAGAGCATGAAGGGGGGTGTGGTCTTCATAGCTTGAATGTTTCATAGGAGAGCTGGCATCATTTGGGGAGGAGATGTGAATGTTAATTGCAAGATTGACATAAGGAAGTTGTGTGCATGCAAGACGCCCAAGCTAGCTAGTAGGAGGGACCCTGATGTGTAGGTGTGAAATGAGACTGGGATTAGTACAGACAAGCTTGAAATTCGTCAGTATGTTTGGTTTCCAGAGTTATGTTGGTTACATCAGGTAGGCCATTCATACCAGTCAAATAATATTAGAAAGGGAAACAAATATGAAATGATACTTTACAATAATCACGAGTTCCATTTTTTTATGTACCTAGGTTTTCTTTGAAACTGGTTAGAAAAAATAGGAATAGCTGGTAGGTATTAACTAAATATTAACTACCTGGTAAACTCTTGTGCCTTGATTGTTATTTTTAAAACTCCAAACACTTACTTTGTGAAAATGAACATCGTCTTTCAGCAGCCTTTCATGTAGCATGTTTCTGGTCTTATCCTTCCCTGTAATGCTACTTATTCATTTTTCCGCCTCTTTCTTGATGTAGTTTATTGCAGTTCTTGATGCTGACCTGTGAATGGGAGAGTTCTGTTTTGTCAAGTTGGAAGCGAGGATATTCTGCTTCTCATATTAACCTGTGCTGCTCTGTAATGGTTAAGGGAGGCATCTGGTTTCTCTGTAGTATATTGTGCAAGTTCCCAAAGTATCAGATCAATGTGTCTTTAGGAAACTTGAGGGGCTGTAGGTAACACCAATGCTTAACAAGTTAAGTATTTAATATGTTATTGTTTTCAGTCTCTGAAGGAATTAATTGGCAGCTCTGACAGTGTTGTAAACCTGTTTTATTAAATGCAAATCATTAAAATATTTCTGAATGTCAGGCCTTGTCTAGAGGCTCAGCTAGCAGGGTGTTTGTCCAGAAGAACTACATGTTCTCAAGACAGATGGCACTATATCCAAAATTGAATGAGTATCGGCTTTTACATCTGCTGAGCTACAGCTTATTACTGATTCTGTGGCTCTATGGAAGCAGCTTTGATTGCCAAAGTCACTATTTCTCAATCAGTTGCTATAGGTAAGGGTTGTTCTTCAGATGGCTTGTAACATTAGAATTTAATTACATTAATATCTTGCGCAATAAAGGCAAGTCTATTTCTCCTGAGAGAAAGCAAAAGAACAACTGTTTGTTTAAACTATGGTCCAATCTCCTTCCATAACTTTGTTGATAGCAGTGTACAGCTTTCAGTTGGTTGTTTCTTCTGTCCCTGACTTAAAACCTAGTTATGCTGATGAAGGCAATATGGTCACTGGTGGTGGAACAAAACATGCATGAACACGGTGACATCAAGTCTTTCTCTAGTTCCCACTGGTTCCTGCTCCATGTTAGTTCAAATGATCCGTTACACTAGTATGTTTGAGTTCCCCTTGCTCTAGCTAACAACAGTAATGAAAAAAATTCAAATTTCTTAATGTAAGAACACGAGTATCTAGTTTAAGTTCATTAAGTTTATCTGTGATAAAGGCTTTAATACCAGTTGGGAGTAGAGTTGATAAGGTTTTTTATCAGAAAATACTAATGCATTTTAAAAAAGTATGTTCCCATGTATTTTTGGTTTCAATTAAACTTTTCTGAGGAAAGCTTTCCTATATTCAGGTTGGAATTTCAGAATTAAAAAAAGACACAAAATGGATAAAAGCCCCTTTTTAAAGTTATTTGGTTTGTATGCAGGATCTTAGGATCATGCTTCCTTTCAGCTGTATTCGTCCTGTGGGTTTTTTGGGTTGGTTGGCTGGGTTTTGGTGGTGTATTTTGGGTGAGTGGTGTTTGTCTCTTGTTGTTGTTTGTTTGGGGTTTTGGGGGCTTTTTTTTTTCCTATGGTGAAAGGTTTGTAGGGTTTTTGAGTTTGTTTTGATTTTAAAAAATAAAATGTAGAAAACTGTGAAGACTCAGACTCATGGGGAGGGAAGTGTCTTTCATTCAGCAGTGAGTTTGATCTTAGGAACAATCCAGTAAAAACTTAGTTACTACCAGTTTTCTGAAATTAATATTACAGGGGAAGATCCTGTTCTACAGATGTAGGTAATTTTTAAACTGCCTTGAGCTTCACAAAATGTTAATATTAATAGAAAAGAGCTATGACGTGATTTAGATTTTATTCTTTCATAGGATACCTTGGGTTGGCTGCAGGCTACTTGGCATGGCCTTCTTTAGGAGCTGATGATATGCTATAAGTAATTCAAATAGTTCTTATTTCTAATCTTTAATCGCTGTATACTAGCATATGAAGTTGCTCTCGCTATGGTGCTGAGGGATAGGTCCATAAAGGATGCATCTGCCCGGCAGTTTGCAGAAGTATAAAGGTGTATGCATTGCTTTAGTAATGCATAAGGCACTTGCTCTGTCTCAGCTCAAGACAAACAAGGAAAAAACTTGCATACATATCACATAATGTGGACTATTCATTGCAGAGTTTCAGGGTGTGTCATAAAGAATGTTTTGTCAAACCGTCTTGACTTATTTGTCATTGCTTGTGTCTTGAGTCTAATTAGATAAGTGTATGTATTGTCCTGAAGAATTAAGTGCAGTGCAGGGGAGTTAGCAATGTGTAATGGTCAAAAGGCCACTGGCAAGATGAAATAGAAAAGTAAGACTAGCTTTCTGATAATAGTGACAGCCGTTTTTCTTCACTTTGATCCTATTGAAATAAAAACAGTAAGTAGGTATCTTTCCAGAATTGGCTTCACCTTAGTACTAAATTAGTGTAAATTGTGCTTGATAGCAGCCTTATGAAACCTAAGGGAATTTGTGACCATTCTGAATAAAGGAGATTTGGCACGTTCAGTGTTAGAAATTAAAAGATTTTATGATAGTCTTAAAAAAAACCATGAAACCAAACCAACCAAACAAAAAAAACCACAAAAAGGAAACCAGAAAAAAAGTTACTATGTTTTTCATAATAAAAGTGTTTTATGTTTATTTTTGATGAAAAAACATCATTGTGATGGCAGCAAACTTATAAGGAAAAGGTCATGCTAATAGAAACTAAAACTACGGAACAAAATCTCTACGGATCAAATTCTCAGTCAACAGGATGTTCTCCCATCTATCATTGTTCTTTACATCCCAACATTTTTTAAAACAAAGAGGGTTTTTGGGTAAAGCTGACTTCATTTTTCCAGGTGTGGATTAATTAAATTGTTTAAAAGTGTGCATTATTATTTCAAAATATAATCTTAGAATACATGAGAGAGAGGAGTAAGATATATATATATAGGCCTGCAAGAAATCATTCAATTGGAAGACTAGATGTAAACACATTCATCAGATTTTGTTTTTATTTCTCCAGTCCTAGAACCTGTTGGGCTGAACAGAAAAACACCAGAGAAACCTTTCTATAGCTCTTGTCAGACAAGGTTCTCCTTTATCAGACGATCAATGGAGATAACAATGTTTGATGCATTTGTTGTATAAGGAGCAGTGGGGACTGGTGAGGGTTTTCAGGTTGAACTGTCCTTAGAGGAGTTGATGGTTTGAGAGAAAGGGTTGATGGGTTTATGGCCCTTGAGAGAAGGCAGCAGGAGCCTGGTGGAAGTTGTGCTGCCCGAGCACAGAAGCTGGGGTTCCTGGTGGCCATGTCTCAGAAATGCCATTTTGATTTAAAATCAGGGAATGCCTCACGTGCAATTCAGCACGCTTTCCTGTTGGTCGGATTTGGGTCCCATCCTACCAGCTGCTCTGATACCTATGACTGAAACGAGAGCTTAACTGCATCTGTGCTGGCCGGGGTCAAAGATCAACTCAAAACAATGAAGTTTTCCAGTGGCAGCTGCATAGGGTGGGATATGTGCGTAGTCCAAGTGTATGGCAATATCTCTGGCCATGTGCTGGCCATGGGCTTGTTTAATCAAAAGCAATAGTCGTTCTACAAGTGCAGTGCGTTTTGGGGTTTTTTTTCTTTCATGGATTTGAGTAATTGCTTTTAAAAATCTTATGTACTTTTGGTGCCTGCTGTGGCCTGTAACAATGAGCTCCATGATTTGTCACCAATTAACACTTGTGCAAGAACAGAGATAGGAAAAAGAGATACCCAGTTGGAGGAGAATCCATAATCAAAGTCTTAGGTGTTTAAATCGTGTATCATATACTCCTAATTTTTTTAAAGGACTCTATGTCTCTGCTTTAGTGTAGGTTTGAGGGCTATGAATGTGCATTGTCATTTATCTCCCTGGATTCTGGAGACATTTTTTAAACTCTGTTTTTCTAGAAACAGAATTGGATTCATGAAAAAGTAATGTCATCTACTTCAAGTGTACTGTTGGGCTTTCTAAAGCAGTGTTTGTGGCTTTAGTTTCATGTTGAGTGTTGTAAAATTTACATTGAATATTATTTTTGTTGTAAATCTTTTAAAATAAAAATTTGGACACTGTAAGTATAACATTATTGAGAAGGAATTTTGGACAAACCTTTTAACTACCCAGATTAGATTACCAAGATTTGCTGGTAGTGCTTGAGATTCAAAGTGAAGAAATGGACTGGGTAGTAAATGAATTGATTCCGGTGCCACGTGTGCTCAAGTTTACAAAATGCCAGCTAAGCAGAATACTTGGTTCATCCTAATTTCGTGTCTCTATTAACTAAAATGAACTGTGGTTTATCTTGACCAAGAGAAGGTGGAAGTGATTACATAAATATGGTGCATTCCTGAAGGGCAGTGGTTGCTGGAACTAGCAGGTAGTTTGCAAAATGATTTACTGTAATACTCTTTTTATGTACATTCAATTTGAAAGCTTCCTCTTCATACCAATAAAGTGCAACAGTGTATCTTATACACAGGCTGTTTTATTGTAGGCCATTTCCATTTATTACAAAGGTGTGCAGCCTCAGACCTCAGTCCCAGGTTTTGAAGCTTTTTTCTGAAGCTTGCACGGAAACTGTTCTACAAAAAACACATGGTGCTTTTTTGCCTCTCTTCTAGTAGGAACCTTATAGTCAAGAGGAAGGGAAAGTCTTTCACTGCATTCTAGCTGTGACACAAAGGCAGTGTGTGACAATATGTGAATGTCTTTTTTTGTCTGGATCTTTTGCTAATGGAGAAGTCTTTGACTACACCACTGCAGAAAGAGGCTAACCCGAAACAATATTGAAACTTTGACCCAAAGTCTGTGTTCTCATAGGTAAAATTACTGTAACACATGACTTGATCGGTACTACTCTGGGGTTTACTTTACCAACGTCTGAACTTAAAGTGCAAGAAACGTACAAATATTTTGTTTCAGTGCAGAACAGTGCAGTGTTTGTCACTTTAATTACTGTACAATTATAATCTGATTGCTTTCTGAAGGTGTTTGGGATCCTTCAGATATAAAAAGGGATACTAAAAAATAACTTACTAAGTACCATTTAATATTGATTTCCTTCAATAGCATATCTCACACTTCATGGCTGTTCTTCACACTTAACGGCTACCCAGTTATACTGAGAAGACATAACATTATTTTAAAAAAAAACCAAACAACTCCAAACCCCTCTCAGGATGTTGATATTTATTCATTCCTAGTTTTGCTAGTTGTTTTTAAGTCCTAATGACCTTTGCTTGACTTAAGAGATTGTTTTCCCTATGTGCTGAAATTACATTGCTGATCTGTAAAATGTTGTAGACTCTCAAGTGGCCTATGCAAAATATGCTTTCTACACGCCAGCAGCAGAGCATTATTATTGTAGGATGTGCTGGAGAGCAGCTTTCTTTTTAGCCTCATGAAATAATTGTTTAGGTATACCCGCAAGCAACCAGCTGCAACTGAAAAGATGAATCTTTTGAAGACACTGTGGTAATGAAGCTTTTACATGTGAATTCAGTAACTTTAAAATTTATCTTAAAGTATAGTCTTCAAAGATCCAATTATTTATCTTCTCATTTAAAAGCCAGACTCATAAAACACTCTGACAGTTATCTGGTTCTGTGGGTGATTCTAGTGAGTAAGCTACAACATGATACTGGGAGGGGAAAAAAACGGGCTCACTGATATTTCACTGGTTTGGAAATGTCATAGTATCTTCAGTGAGTGTAAGAGAACATTAAAAAGCTGGAGCTTGGTCAATTTATGAAGGATTATAAATTACGAGAGCAGATGAGGGGGACTTTATAACTAAGGAAATCTTTCATTTCTAAGCCCCACAGAGGTCATGACACGGGTCGGGGGGAACTTTCAAAAGCCAAAGTAATTGAAATACTTCTCTTCAGCTTCTCTATGGCTTAGAAACTTCAACATAACTTTTTGCTGTTCATTAACGTCAAGACAGGGACTTCATTTTGCTGTGATTAAGGAGGTAATGGTAGGTGTCATGCCAGGAGCAGTTCAAAAAAGTATTATGCCTGAGAGGAACAAATTACTTTCTTGCTTCTTCCCATGTTTTAAAGCTGTAACATTATCAGTCTGTTTTCCCTTTCAAACTGTGTTATCTGCACACTGGGGTCATGGTAGATGCATTCTGGAATCACTTCTCTCCGTACCAAGGATAGGTGAGGGTGGGATAGAATAGATGAGGAAGTTGATGTCTCCTCTATTACTTTTCTTTGTGGCCAGGTAGGGAGAGGCACAGTGCCACTCTTAGTTGCTGGGGTGGATGAGGTGCAAAAGAATCTGCTGGCCTCCAAGGGATCAGCTTGGAATGGCTGTTGGCAAAATGCAGAGTTGGAGGTTTAACCTTGGAAAAATAAAGCAGGAGAGCAATCTTTGAAAAACCAGAATTCTTCCAGTTCCAGAGGAGGAAATGAGGTGAAAAGTTTAGTTTAGGAAAATAAGGAATTTTTATTAATATGTTTGCAAAAAGAGATTAATTTCTGGGAATTTTTTTACTAGTGATCATGTTTGGTATGTCTAATGAGTTTTTGTCCACTTCTGCTACAATTTTATGTTATGTTTCCATACATCTCCTTTATCAGCTTGTGTCCCTTACCAGAAGCACAGTGGCTACCAGCGCAGGGAATAAGTCTCTTGCATTTGGTCTGCTTGGAATAAGGTGAGACTGGGAATCCAGTGTCTCCTGACATTTTGAACATTTTGAAACTTTTACTGCTAATAAATTTGAATTCTTGTAACATTGTTTCAGAAGAACAAACATGTCATTAATTACCGGTTCAGTAACAGGGGATTGGCTGTAAATCTTCAGAATTTGACTTGCTGTCTTTAAATATACAGCTATGGTAATAAAAACTGGGGAATAATTCCAGGAGCAGCAGACCTGATACAGTCTCTGTCAAAGGTAGAAGCTGCACAGCCCCCCAGCCTCTTTCTCTCCCTCCACTCCCTTGGCTTCTCCCTGCATTCCCAGCTTGCAGTGTTATGGGCTTACTACCTTCTGCTTTGACTCGTGTTAGAGCTGTTGTTAAACTGGCCTGCTTTGTGAACTGAACAAGAAATACAAAATAAATGTGCTAGGAATGTGGGGCAAGGGGTAGGGCCTTGTCCTCTTGGGAACTATGAACTGTTCAGTGGGCTTACCCCATCTTTTGCAGCTATGCTTTTAGTAAAAATCCTATCAGGAACTCTCTAAACTGTTTTGTCCTAGAAGGATAGAAGTGAGATTAAGATGAATTGCTAATCTTTGAGTATTAAAATTCATAGCCTAGAAAGCTTTGTTATCTTTTACATCTTAAGACTGCGTGACTAGATTCTGTTTTCCTTTCATTGGTGTAAATCTACCTTAATTTCACTGAAAGTCGACCTAGCATGCAGCTAGAAAGAAAAATTTGGACTGTTAAATGAGGCACAGTTGAAGAAATTCAGTGGGACAAACTAAGATAAATGAGCATGTGGGAAGCAACTACAGTCAAAGAGAATAATATGCTGCATTTGGAGAAATACAAACAAGTAGGAGGGTAGTAATAAAGTGCTTGCACAGAGTTAGGCAATTGCCTAGAGCTGGGTGCCGAACAATAGTTAATTCAGAAGGTGAAGCTATTGTCCGGTTGCATTGCTTTCTTAAAAGAAACGAGAAAAACTGGTCTGGCACTTTTGAAAGGCAAGACAGCAGCTTAATCACTATCATGAATGAATTCTCACGTTTCCTGAAATTGGGGGGTGAGGGGGGGGGGAGAACAACAAAAAAAAATAACCTGACAAGCCCTGAGTAGAGTTTACTGATGGTCTTTTATGAACGCTTTGGTTTTTCTCTTTGTCGTGGGTTGACCCTGACTGAAAGCCAGATGCCCACCAAAGCTGCTCTGTCACTCCACCTCCTCAACTGGACAGGGGAGAGAAAATATAATGAAAGGCTTGAGGATTCAAGATAAGAACAGGGAGACATCATTCACCAATTACTGTCATGGGCAAAACAGGCTTGATTCGAGGAAATTAATTTAATTTATTGCCAATTAGATGTCAGAATAGGGTAATGAGAAATAAAATCCAAATCTTAAAACACCTTCCCCCCACCCTTCCCTTCTTTCTGGACTCAACTTCATCCTGATTTCTTTGCCTCCTCCTCCCAAGCAGTGCAGGGGGACCTGAGATAGGGGGTTGCAGTTGATTCATCACATGTTTCTGCCACTCTTTGCTCCTCACACTCTTCCCCTGCTCCAGCATGGGGTCCGACAGTCCTCCACGAAATTCTCTAACATGAGTCCTTTCCATGGCTGCAGTTCTTCACAAACTGCTCCAGCGTGGCTCCTTTTCATGGGATGCTGTCCTTCAGGAACAGACTACTCCAGCATGAGTCTCTCATGGGGTCACAAGTCCTGCCAGGAGCCTGCTCCAGTGCAACCTTCACATGGTGTCACAGCCTTCTTTGGGCATTCACCTGCTCCAGTGTCGGGCCCTCCATAGGACGCAGGTGAATATCTGCTTCACCATTTACCTTCCATGGGTTGCAAGGGGACAACCTGCCTCAGACCGTGGTCTTTACCCCCCGACTGCAAGGGAGCCTCTGCTCTGGTGCCAGGAGCACCTCCTCCCCCTCCTACTTCACTGACCTTGGTGTCTGCAGAGTTGTTTCTCTCACTCCTCTCTTCTGCTTCTCTTCCACAGGTTGTTTGGGGTTTTTATTCCCCCCTTCTTAAATATGTTATCACGGAGGTGCTACCAGCATTGCTGGTGGGCTCAGCCTTGGCCAGCAGCATGTCTGTCTTGGAGCTGACTGGCATTGGCTCTATCAGACATGGGTGAAGCTTCTACCAGCTTCTCACAGAAGCCACTTCTGTAGCCCCCCTCCTATCAAAACCTTGCCATGTAAAGCCAATACATTCATAACAGTCATTTTTTGATTGTTTGCATGGTTATGTCACAAACATGTACACCAGAAAATCATCTGAACTGGTATAGGGCAGTATATCTTACATCTGCATCTTATACAACGCAGACTGGGGAGATTGTGTAAGTGCATCTGTTCTGCATTTTTTTTAAAAGTATGTGGCCTTCTTTTTTCAGAATGTATTGACTAGCATGTTAATAGTAATAAGACAATTGAGCTTGTATGTGCTCTGTCAGCATGTCTTATTTACCATGTCACCATTAGCTTCCAAAAAAGTTCTTAAATATTCTGACGTAGTCCACCAACCCTCTTCTCCTATCAAACTACAGAATTTATGTATTGTGTGGTATTTCTTTTACATTTTTTTTTTTAAGAACCTGTATGCTATACCCTCTTTCTTGAACCTCTTAATAAAGAGTGCTGTAGTAACATACAAAAGCAGTTAGCATCTCCTGATGTAGAATAATTGTCTTAAAATTATCTATGGGGAAGTAGCTGGAACAACTGATCCCTGCAAGTGGGATTCCCACTTACCTAAGTCAGGAGTGAGATGGAGCTACAATCTTCCCTTGCCTCAGCATGCTCACAGCCTGAGCAGAGAGTGCAACGGCAGGATGTTATTTGTACAGGTGACCAGATGACAACTTCTGTACCTCAAATTGCTGCCCAGGTGGATGTTTAGTATTTTATACAAAGAGCAGCCCCATCTGTGGTCTTCCAGTCACCCCCTTTTTAAAGATTAGTATGAACATTTCCCATCTCCTAGACTGTTTAAGCAAGCGTCAATAACAGGCCTACATATTAAGAAGTTTTGAAAGACCTCTTTTGTGTGAGTCACGAAAACAGTGGTTAAATAGACGTGCATCTGTTGTGGTTAAATTTTTTATTTACCACAAGTTTGACTCAGCGTCCTTCCCTGACCCTGACTCCTGCACAGTTAATAGTAGGAAGGTGTTCACAGAAAGAGTATCTGTCCCTGGGGATGTGCCCTGTTTGTCTGTTGGTATATAGATGATTATTTTCTTGCTTATACGCTTATGTTTATGCTCAAAGTGCTCTTTAAAGCTTCTTGTACTCCTGAGTGTCACTTTTTTAATCTATCACCATTCTATTCCTATTCATCTATCACCATGTATCTTCATGATGCATAGCATGGAGGCATGATACAAAGATTGAAAATATATCTTGGGCTTATAGAAAGAAGAAATTTTGTTTCCAGTATGATAAAAACAACCTCTGACTTACAGAGATGTTAGTATAAGCATAGTATATTTTGATATTTGTTTGGGGTTTTTTTGCTTAGTTATCAGTTACGGTAAGAAAAATCACAGCACATCCCATCTGTATTTGGGATTCTAGGACTTGTGCACTTTTCGTTAAAATGCATATACAATTCTGACTTGTGGATGATAGAAAATGAAAGGTGAAATGAAATGGCTACAGAGTTTTTAGAACTGAATAATTCCCCAACCAAGTTATGCAGTTACTTCAAGTGAAAAATTAACAACCTACTGTGCTTGGCATTTTAATAATGCATAGTAAGGTGGGCCAATATCTGACATTTTTTGTTTGTTTGTTTTTTATTCTAGGTTGGTTTTGGTTTTTCTTTTTTCTTCATGTTTCGGCATGTAAAGAAGCAAGGAAATAAATGTGATAGGGTTTATTTAATGCATGTGTAATTGTTCAGGTTTTTTTTGATAGTAAGATACCTGTGTGTGGAACTGTCATTTTTTTATGTTCAAGGTGGAGGTATTGAGAGCTTCATAAGCTTTAGGTGTGGCACTTGTGGAGTTTGAACATGAGTTTAGAAATACCTGTTCAGTAAATCTGCCTCTCTATTAAATACACAGCAGCTTAACTCCTAATAGCAACATATATTGGCTTGTATATGTATTGGTATGTATGTGCATGGGTGGTCATGGTTGTGGCAGCGTTTTTTAACACCGCTATACAGTACAAGAGGCTGATTAGTGTTTTAATCAATGCAAATCATATAAATCTAAAAAGCTTGGTTTTGTTTCCTTCAGTTCTGCTGTTTCTGCTTCCCTCCATTTACTCTTCTGATAAACCAAATCATTTCCACAGAAATGATACCGGAGATGGAGGGAAGGATGACAGACTCCAGTCTGTTAAGGGGCCCTTGCTTATCTGCATCTATCCTTTTTCTCCGCACTTCTCTCTAGTATTTCTTTCCTCTTGCTTTCTTGTGTCATTTATTTCTGTAGCTCTTCTTCCTCTGTCAGCCATGGATAGTCATGCTTTGTACTTCTAATTCTTTTGAATTGGGCAGTGACAACAGCTAAAAGCAAAAGTATGGTTAGCAATTACTTCACTATCTTAATTCTGCACTGCCTGGAGCACCTGTGGGAAAAGTGTCAATGAGAGCACAGCAGGCATCCAAATTGAATAGCTTGACACAAAACAATGATTATAACTTTTGCCTTTCTGATGCTGGGAGGGAGAGAGAAATTGAGACTCTATGTGAGTGTGATCAGAAAATGGAAGGCTGAAAGCTTAAAACTTTTTAAAGTAATTGTAAGTGGTAAAGTCAACTTTACTTTGAACTATGAAATGACAGCAAAAAGTCCTGTTTCAGACCTGACCTGGATCATGCATCTTCTCTGGATATTTAAGCTCATTAGAAAATTATTTTATGAGAACAAAGAAAGCTTTAAGGACTAGGGTTAGCAAAGAAGAAAGCTAGTAGGAGCTGTGCACTATGTAAGCTCTTACTATGAGAAAATGATGTGGTAAACTTAATAAAACTGTGTTTAAAATAGTTGTCTTAATAATCTAATTTTGGAGTGAAGAGGAGCCTTGTGTGTGTCTGCCTCCCTGCTTGGAATACTTGTTCTACTCTTACCTCAGGTTAAGTAGACAAGATGGAAGGGAATTTGGGATGAATAGCACATATCTTTTTTACAAGCAAAATTAGGAGGTAGGGTCTAGGTAAAGGTTATATTATTTGGGCAATCTGTTCAGGTCCTTATGGATTTGTCCACCCAATTTCTGCTTGCTTTTGTTACATCAGAAACATTGTGCTGGTGGATCTGCTGTTGGTTGACTTCTGTTGTACCAAAACTTGTACGAATTCTACATTTGTTGAATTCATGTAAGACTTTCCACTGATGGCATGTGGGTATCCATGGTGAGAGGGCCTCTCTTGTTCTAACTGAAAAATTTTAGATAGCTGCTGCCCCTTACTTTACCAAGCTGTCTAGTATTGTCCCATTCCAGTGCCTCTGGTGCCAACTGTGGCTTTAGTCATGAAACTTGAAATGTTTGTAGGGTTTTTTGTGGAGGGGGTTAGGGGGTGTGTGTCTGTGCGGGGAGGAGGGGCTGAAAAAAACTTTGGTTACTTCTGCCTAGTCTGTTCCTTTATACACCTCTTGATTTTACCCATTTTATTTTTGTCACTCCCACAATACCTTCAGTAATATGGCAAGTTGTCTGCAGGAGATCAGCTAACACCGAATGATTGAACAATTAAAAACATTTTTCTAGATATACAGGAATTTCTGATGGAAAACTGCCTGATCATTGTTATAGGTAGTTTTGAAAGAATGGGAGAAATGCATAGATACAAGTAAATCGTGACTAAAAAGAGACCATCTCAGCTATGTGCAGAGTATATCTGCATTAATCCTGCTTACTGCGTCTGGACTGAAAATTTCTACCAGTTAGAAAACATGGCAAAGATACTTCTTCATTGTGGGGGCAGGATGGAAGGGGAAAAAGTCATAGTTCATTGCACCCCAGTTTGAGTTGTTTTGGGATGCTAAGAGGGAAAAGACTTTATTCCTTTTAAAGTCCTGGGCTTGAGCCGATAATGCTAAGCTGTGCTCTACCTCTTCAGTCTCCCTGCTATGTATTAAAGCAGCTGCCAGTGTGAGAGAGGCTGCTGGCTAAGCTAACCCTGGCAAAGGACTCTGTTCCCATCCTGCCTGAGAAGGAGAGCAGAACGTGGAAGGAGTTTTTCTGGGTTAGCAAAAATAAAAGCAGTTCCCACTCCCTAGCTATAACTACAGATTCTTTTCTCTGGTTGTTTCCTGTGGATTTTGACAAGTCATTTAAACACTTAGCGTGTTCTTGCAAGTTGCATTTAGCCAGATACTGCAACACCTCAAAAACAAACAAAATCCTCGGTATCGGCTCTTAACTCTCTTTTGTCTGAAATGATTTGCAGAACTGGGATTTTGATACTTTCATTAAAATTAAGTGGTTGGAGGACTAAATTGTGGAAATGAGGATGAGAGGTACTTTAGCTACGGGGTCTTCTCTGCCTGCTGACTCTGTCTTCACTTTTTGGATTCTAAACCACTAAGCAAAAAGTCTCTGGAGCTCCTCATGTTCAAGAACCTTTTTGAGCCTGCTTTAGCATGCCAATATGTCAGTGGATAAACCCAAACAGATTACAATTTGACCAATTATTGGCCAACCCTGTGTAAGTTAATGCTCTTTTATACCATATGGAAGGCCTAGACTTGATTCTTCTTTCCAGACTTCTTGCTCTTTTGGGGCTTTAGTCTTGCAAAGTGCTGAGTTGGCCTTGGTCCAGCAAGGCATTTAAATGCGTTCACTTCTGCAAGCCTGGGAGTTCTACATCAGTTTGATGACTGTGTTAAACATGTAGTTGCCTTTTCTTTGTTGGCTTGTCAGGTTGCAGGGCTTTGAAGCAGTTAGAGTGTGTCACTTGAAGAATTGGGTTTGAAGGAGGAGCCTAGAAAAATAAAGATAATAGATAATAATAAAAATGAATTTTTATAGTTCTTCTATTCTGCTTTAAGAAAGGACCATCAAGTTGCCATTAAACTGAACAGGACACACCACACTGGGTGAGACCAAACCTCGTATCAGACTAATGCATGAGAAAGTAACAAAATGCGCCACAGGATTCTTCAATATGTTAAAAGTAAAAGCATTGCTATAAGACATTCTATTTGTACAGTCATTGATACTTCAGTGTTAACAAAACACTCTTGAGATACTGACTGTAGCACTGGAAATTAGATGTGCTGCTGTTGCCTTTAATGCCAATTATGTGCTTGTCAGCTAGCCTACTTGCTGCTTGTTAACTTTAATATGTGAAACTGCAGTAGAGCTGCCATTCAGTTCCTATACCTGCTTTAGTCTGACTTTTAAATTTAACTGAGCCAGAGAAATGGTGTATTTTGACTTTTTTGTTCTTATTCTCTGGATGCTTCCTGAGCTGCCCAAATGAGCTGCAGTTAGCACGTGTACGCACGTGCATGCATATACAACTGTAGTAAAGGACTACCAGTAATTCTCTGCAGGCTTAAATTTGACTTGCTGACACAACATATGTTTGGTCATCCAGAAATTAAAATCGGGTACACATACGAGTTTTTAGCTATCCATCTTAATTTACCTGTGGATGTGTATGATAGGTCTATTTATAATCTGGATGCAACCCCCCCAATTTTATTGTATATGCAGAGTAAAAAAAAGATTCTGATTTGAGTCACCTTTTGTACAATAAAAGCACTTTGCTGTAAACATCTTTTTAATGGTAAGCAATACAGAAATTTCATACTTTGCTTTTCTTCTGAACCTGCTGCTCTGTGTGCTGGCTAAGGGAGTTCAAGCAGCAGTTATATTTGATCACTGGGAAAACCTAAATGAAATTTTGCTTATTGTGCAGCATGCGTTATGTCTGGTTATGTAATTTCATAATTTATACTGTGCAAAATTTTGGTAATCCATGTTGACCGTGCGTGTGTAATGTCAACTCAAAGTTGTGTGTCGCCAGATTATCTGGACTTCGGACTAACCATGCTGTAGTTTCAAAAATGGTTTAGGTGTGTTGGAGTTGGCATGGCGTGGCACAGCACTACAGAAAATCTGGCTTCCATGTTTCCAGAGTCAGTTTGTCTCTGGTAATGGTGCAAAAAGTTTTGCCTGACGCAGAACCAGAATTAATAAATGGTTGCTGTACAGAACCATCTTGGACACGTGTTCCTAGAATGGGAAGCACTGGGTGGCTCAGCACAGAGGCTTCCATTCTGCCTGATGTGAGCCTGGCTTCATCTGCAGTCAGTATTAGTTCTCATTCCGCCGTATGTAAGCTGATACCATGTAAAGCTTGCTTAATATTAGGTTGTGAGAAGATCTGTTATAGCGCAATATAGCACCATGCAAAAACACGGACTTGATTTGGGAGTGACATCACATCTGATATGTAAAGCACTCATGTTGGAGCAAAGCATTTTGCATCGCTGTTACTTGCATTGTTCTGCAGGAGACAGTTTGGATCCAGTAGTAGTGATGCTGAGACGAATCTGATACAATTAAGCCAGTGTTCCTGTGGACTGTTGTTGCCTTTTGAGTTCATCTACTCGCTGTTGGCTTGAAAACGAAATACAGGTTTTGTGTTTAGGATTAATTGTGGTTTATGTAGCAGGACTGACTTTTCTAGTGTTTTCTGTTATAAGCTTGAAAGATGGAAGTTGCAGGAGAAAATTCAACCTAAGTGGAATTTAAGGTTAGTGTTTGGATACCTCTCTTAGCTGCTTAGTGTTTCTTATCTAGAATTGTCAAAGACTTATCTCAGCCACTTTAGCTGGGTGCTCAATTGTCATAGAAACATTTCAAGTATTAGTGCGCTGTTTAAATTACTCAAATGAACCCAGCAGATATCCCCACTGGCTCCATTGCAAATGTGCTTTAAGATGCTGAATACTAGAAGGTGACTTCCTATTTCCAGCTTGCCCTTTATCAGCAAGGTGATTTGTAACATGTAAATGTAATTGATACCTCTGCCTGGAGTTTAGAGGCTTTGCATAATTCTGTTCCTTGCTGCTAATTAGTCCACTAGCCAGTTGCTTCTCATCTGATCAATTTATATTTCGACAGTCCTATCAGCCATGTTCATCTTTCACGATTAAGATATTTCTCTAAATCCAGTAGACATTCTGTTTAAACTCTTAATATCAAGTGGAATACTGAGTGGAGACACCGTGTGAGAGGTTCACTGCCTAAATACTTTTGGAAGATGAACTGGCTTCCATAAGCAGTCAATTTTTTGGCATTCTTCACCACATCTGTGCTCTCCAATAACAGTATTTAAGGCACCCCTCCCTAGTCTGAATATTGAGAAGCTGTCTGTATAGTCATGGCTAAGTGGATTCTTTTGTCTTTCTGTAGTTGCACCTAGCTTGTGCATAGCTTTCGGAACTCTCTTTTTGTCTTGCATTACATTTCTATAGTACGCTTCAGAGGAATGGACAGAACACAGGTAAAGATACCCAATTCCTGCTTTGTTTGCATAGTCAGCTAATTTTTTTTCCTTCTTTTTTTTTTTTTCTTTGCTTTTAACTTAGGATAGCAAGAAGTTTGGCTAAAGTTACTAGGAACAGTAATCCTGGTCTGCTCAGTGTTGGAAGATGCTTTAGTTAATTCAAAGTGCCAAATCTTATGTTCTCAGCTGTGAGAATTGTCAGGATGTCAGGAAAATTTTAAGCATGGATTGGTACAGTATGATAGGCCACTAGCTATAGTTCTGTCTACTTCTTGGGTACCAGAAATAACTGCATAAATTGTTTATATTGTCTACTGAAAAAATATATATTTGTAGAAGTGGTTCCTATAGCAGGTTCTAGTAGAAGAGAGGATCTTTGAGATAACAAGCAGAATGAAGCTGATTGTCAACAGCATGTTTCAAAATAATAATTTTATTAGTGTCATCTTCTAAAGATAATGGAATGAAACATTTGTGGGGTTTTGTTGTGGTGGGTTTTTTGTTGTTTTGGGGTAGTATTGCTTTGGCATGAGTATCTTTGTTTTATCTTAGAATTAAGATTCATCTGGTGAATGGAGGGAAATACTGAGGCTAGACAGATGGAACATTTATATTGTTCATGTGACAGTGAGGTATACAATGCCACTCACTGTTTGAATGAGTTAAAAGCATCAATTATGCACATCACATTGTCTTACAGTATGGAATCTGTTCTGAGGATCTAAAATACTTAGTAGAGAATGGAAAGTAATCTGGATTTTATTGATATGTCTCATTAGTCTACTTGCTAAAACTACTTTCAAACCATGGTGCTGTTCTCCATACTTTACTGACATTCACCTGTGGAGGATCAAGTCAGTTGTTGAATAATTCTTAATTAAAAGGCAGACCCTTGTTATTTAGGCAATATTCTCTGTGGAGAACAGCGTGTCCTAAACACTCCAATATTTTGAAAGCTGGTCTCTCAAGATCAAATTCTACACGAGTCTCTGTTATGGTAGTCTATTGTCTTGAGGTTGGATTTGATTATTTCTAGTACTATAAAAATTCCTTTAAATAAGACTTTGTAGTATTTCTGTGCAAGTTAATAATAATACAAGCATGAGGGTGGAGATGGGTGTATGCCAGACTTATTTTCCATAAAAATTTAATAGAAGAAATTATTTAAAGCTTTCTCTTGCATTGAAATTCTGTAAATTGAACCTATGAAGAATTAAAAAAATCAGAGAAGAGGAGCTGGTTAGAGCTGTGCTGGGTTGGTTTTGTGTCTGGATCTTTGTGCTATGACTCTTAGGTTTCCTCATGGTTGTTTTGTGTTCAGAGATGTGAAAAATCATGATTTGTGTTCAACAAAAGAAGAGACTACAGCTGTCAAAACTTAGGAAGAAATCCATCTGGTCCCAAGGGCTGACCTGAGCTGTCCCTTTGTTTTCTTGACTTAGCATTGATTCTGCTGTTGCACGTGATGAGGGGAAAATATCTATCCATAGTGCAGGAAATGCTTGAGATTTCCAAACTGCTTTAACTCAGGTGCAGGATAGCGACTTACACGAACCACTCAGATCCCTGCCATCAGCTACCACTTGGAGGACCTAGCAGACCGTCACCCAGAATATTGCACCTCTCTTCTAACTGTAAATGTGTTGACTGTTGAAGAACTACGGATTTCTGAAAGTGTGTCATAGTTACTTCTGTATATTTCATGTGCACTATCTTCTTAGAATCCCACAATGTAGAATGCTATTTTGGGATCTAAGATGCATTTTAAACAAATTTAAAGATTATCCCCAAAATATAATGTTGGAAGTAACTAGTATCTCAGTTTGTTCTTGCCACAGCAGGTCAAGCTTATGTCCTGTAAGTGGGATTATATTTTTTTGCTGCTTTGCGCAGGGATTGGGAAGTGGACATGTTTTTTAAATGAAGCTTCTCAAGGTGCGTTGTTCTGCCAGGCTGTAGCTTTCCTCTATGCTTTTCTGCTTTTTTCCCTATAGTGGTGCCATTGGGTTTTTTTTCATGGCAATAAATATAGCTGTCTAACATTCAGTTTTTCAGCACATACTCTGCTCTTAATGAATGTGATCATTTACACAGTGTCACTGTAGTATTGGCATGCTAAATTATTTAGTGTGCTGTGGCAGGTAGATAGCTCTGTGGTGTCTGTGTTACTATGGCAATACATTTGCTTAATGTAAATATTAGTCATTCTGACCATATGAATCTCAGGGTTTCTGACATTAGCTGTGTTTGGGAGGTGGGAATCTGCATATCTGAAAGGAAAATTGTTCTGGAAATATTAATAGTTTAAAGATTACTTTCTTTTTTCATAATTCCTTCTGCTTTCTGACTGAGCTACATAATCTATTGATTGTAATGAACAGAGCAGAACATTTCTCCCATTTCTTTATCATGGTTGTAATGCAGCTCTATTATAAAGAAATATATGACTATATTCTGATCCTCTAAAAACTCAGCCAACTGAAATGAAAGGAAATAGGATCGTGAGGTCTGTTGACTTTGCTCTTGATCGCAGAGTCAAGGCAGTTCTACAAGCACAAGAAATGAAGTCAGACTTGGAAGAAAAATTCCTGGGGTATCACATCTAGTTCCATGGCTTGGAAATGAAGCTAAGTGTGAGAGTGTGGTGGTCCCCTTTATGGGTATCACCAGGTATAGAATTACTTAAGAAACCCTCATTTGTCAGAAAATGAATGTGTAAGCAATAATATGTTAATGAAGTTTGTTTCTTAAATGTTTATGTAGGTGGTTTGCTAGTCCATTTTTGTGGACCATTTCCAGGAAAAGGAGCTGCCTTCTACAAAGTTTTGTCTCAAAGGCCAGCTTGTTCCTGATTGTATGAACCATTCTTTGTAATTATCTGCCAGTACTTTTGAAGCAACAAATAGAAGTGGTAAAAGAATTAGATCATTCATCTTTTCTAAGTGTGATATGGCATCACAATTCATCTGTTGATAGTCTGTATAAAACTTCAGTCACTTGAAACCACAAATACTGAATGTACAGTGGTACTACTCATAACATTTTACGTACTGTTTTAAACCTTTACTTGTTACACTGCTCAACTTAATATCAATTCTGAAAAGAAGATTTGGCTGGAATGTGCAAGTCCCCCATGTCCACCTTCCCGCCAAGTTTAGAATTGTCCCCAGCCTTCTTGCCAAGCATCTATAATGCAAGAGAAAAAATCATAGTAAGCAGTGAACAACATCTTTAATTATTTGTAGGGTAGATGATACTGAAGGGTTCTGTGTGCTGCAGTCTGACATCAGTGCTCAGCACCTATCTGTGTTTTGCCCATTAACAGTCAAAAAAGGAAGTAATAATAATAAAAAAAGTAGTATCCAAGCACAGACTTCTCTATATTTCACAGAAGAGTCTTTGCTGAACTTCCATAAGTGTTCTTTATTTTTTTGTGTCTCTGAGATGATAAAACTTTTGCTGTCAGTGTAAGGTAAAGCTCCTTACTGGACTGGAATACAAACTAGAGTTGTTAGTTACCTTTCCGTGGCACTGTTGCTCACAAATGCTAGTCTGGAATTCAAGTTAACCTAGGAAAATTAATTATTTACCACTTATAGCTTTTCCTGACAAGGCTGCCTGTGGGAATACTGTGCTGCTGGCTCTCTCTTTTAAAAATATAATATGCTTTAGATGCATCTGTTGTTTATAGATGCAGGGAAGTATTAAGGCATTTAGATTCAGAATGCCTACCAAGTATTAGCATAGTTGAGTAATTGGAGCAGCTTCTCTGATTATTCTTTTAGCAAACAAACCATACGCATGAAATGGCTTGGGAAAAGCCACATCCACTGCAATTTATTGAAGGAAAAAGACTGCAGAGCTGCTTTGTCCTCTGTGGGAAGAACCTGTGTAGAGAGAGGAGCTCCTGTGGGATCAGGCTAGTAGGATTTTCCCTTAGGGAAAGTGTCTAGATGGTTCTGCTTTTCCAAAGTCGCAAGTGTCCATTTTCAAGACAGATTTTTGGGAGGGATCCTCTGAGCAGTGAACAAACACTCCTTTCCAAGTTTGGTTTCAGGACCTGATGCGTAGGGTAGGTGAAACCTACTTGGGTGAACCATGTGAAAAGAGCACTGGGGGTTCTTTTCCCATAACTTGTACTGCCAGTAGCTGAAAGCATCTGGTGGAGCTTATCTGGCTTAGTGGTTCTGTGGAACTAGAACCTGGCACTGAAGTGAACTGCTGTCATTTTTTTGATGCCTGACTAGACCGTGGCCTTGTGGATACCAGTGTATACCCATGGATTCCTATAACCAAAGGTGTAGTGGAAGGCTTCACATCAAGCCACACACCTCACCTTCTGTTTCTGAGCTCCACTGCATTTCTTTGCTTGTACCTCTGAAATACGGCATGTCTGTATTTCAAAGCTGGGCTGAAAAAAGTGAAATGGATTGTATTACAAGCTGAATGTTTAAATCGCATGATAAATTGAAAGGAACAGAAGTGCGTTCCAAAAAGCAGTTGCATTTAATGCTTTACGTATAATTTGCTCAGCTAGTTTCTTTTATTATCACCCTTTAAGTGTCTTTTCACTTTTCCCCACAGAAGAAAAAAATTCTGGTAGTTCTGCAATGCCTTTTTTATGTGCATAACGAATATTTGCTTTTGACTATCACCTTACAAATAAGTAGTGGAGTTGTTTTATCTATAGTGGTTTTATGCTTTTTGTTGCCATTCTTTTTGTATATTTTAAAAGGTGTGTTGGCTGCTGAGCAGTCCTGTATCTTCTATGGCTCTACTCGTGGAAAGAGAGCTGGTGCTGCTCTTGTGTTGGGATGGGGAGCTGCTATGGGAACTGGACATCTTAAGCTTGTGCTTAACAGAAGTTCTTTTTGGATTGGCACATGTGAGCCCTGACACAGGTTACAGTTGATCCATGGATAGCTGGCACTTAATTATCCCTTGTCTTGGCTTCTTTCCATTGCTGTCACAGTACAGATACATTGCAGAGATTAAAATGGAAAGAATGTTATTGCTCTTGTCCTCTCATGTTATCCTTAAAAATGATTGTTGTCCATTTAAGTGCTCACATTAGATAGAGATGGCATAAAAATATATAGGGCCCTTATAAAAATATATAAGGCTTAAATTGTATTTTCAGTATCCTTTTCAGTAAATGGTGGGTGTTTTATAGTAACGTGTAGTTTTGACAGAAGATGGTGAAAAAGGTGAGTAAAAACAAACAAATGTGGTCTCCAGGCTTTTGTTGTTAATTTTGTCAGTACCTCAGTGCTTTTTCTGTTAGGGATTAGAGAGTATATGCCAAGTGTAATGTAATATGTCGTAGATACAAAAATACTTGTCACTTAATCCTTACTGTTACTGCAATCAGACAGACAGACACTGTTGAAATCATAGTAACAAGCAATGTTTACCTGCCTGTTGCATTGTTAGAACAAGGCTTTGGGATTTCAGAAGGGTCGGGGAAAAGGTGCAGAAGGCTAGTGCTTTCTCACAGCCTGAACTCGACAGGTGTTTATTTCCAGGTGCAGAACACTTAACTCAGAGCTACAGTAATGCTAAAGGATGTGATTCTAACATGCTGCTTGGCTATTATACTTTAATGCCACTCAGCATTATAATTAGCTTTACTAGACGTTAATAAGTGGGTTTAATATTCAAACCATGGTATTGGAGATAAGTGTGCCAATGAACCTTATCAGTGGAGCAAAATGTAAATTTTAACTCGTTTATCTCATTAGTCTTTAATAAGGCTGTGCTTCACAAATCATGGCTGCATCATCTCCTGATTATATCCTCTGATCTGCTAAGCAAAATAGCACTCTAGTAATAGCCATGCATTGCATGAAGTCCTCCCACTGGTGTTCTGAGCCACTTAATGTATTTTTTTTTCTTCATTTAGAGGGCCTTGATTATGTCTTATCTTTTCTGTTCAATGCCAAAATGTAGAAATGAAGGTAAGATGAGAAATCATTACTTGTAGGCCCTGGGCTTAGAAACATTTTGCCAAGTAGGAGTTTCAGATGAGGGCCATAAGTCTAAGCATGTTGTCTGAGTGTGGTGCGTAGGGACTTGGAGTTTTCGGGGCAGTTAAAACAGTCAGACTGTCAACTGAATAATGATGACTTGCTGCTTTAGTAATAATCGGAGCTCTCCAAAAGTCTGTTGCTCTCATCTTACAGGAGAAACTGAGCTGAGTGATTTGCCTCAGTTTTTCCCTTGTCAGAGAAAACGGCAGATCTTGGCTCCCAGTCCTGCCAAATTAGAGGATGGAGAGGTGTTGCCGCAACCCCATCAGTGTAACTTGAATCTAGCGGGTTTGAATTTTCAAGTGTTGGCAACATCAGGGACTCATTCTTCCCAGTTAGGCTGATTGTTGTGGTATGCATAATTGTAAGTGGATGTGCTTTTCGTACCGGCACTCCTGAAGAGAGGTTTTCTACCATCCATCATTAATTTGTCATTAGTCACGTATGTTTGGTTTAGTGGCGGCTTACTAATAACGCCATTTATTTGCAGTTAGTTTTTCAGTGCAGTCACTTGATTGTATGTAAATTCTCCCATGAAGTCAATGAACGGCTTCCTGGGACATTCTGTGGCTCTCGGCACGGAAGGTTTAATGTCCTTCAGAGTACAAGTGTGCTGGAGAACAACAGGGATACCTGAATGCTGAGCAGCAGAGAGACGGAAATGCTTTATTATTGGAGTGCCCATGGTATGAATTACGATGCAAGTAAAATGGTGTCTGTGGGGAGAGGTGGATTTCAAGATAAAACAGAGTAAAATGTGGAAAACCATAAAACGGAGTGCAGAGATTGCAATATATGTGGTGACAGTAGAAATCCTATAAGTTTTGTTTCAGCGGAGGGATAACTGGTAAACTATGTAATAGTTTTGCATATACTAAAGTACTTTTGTAACTGATATATCAAAACAAAAAAAATTGATTTGACATATGCATTCTAATTCTCATAGCCTGTTTCCACTTCTAAAGTAGAGGTTGGAAAAAAATCGTAAATTTGTAATTCAGTATGAAGAACCATGTCTTGCAAGGAATAGTCTTACAAAGTTGTAGGTATTACTTCCAAACATGCTGTGGTTACAACCAACTAACATTCAAGGCCTGTGCATACAGACAGACTTTTTCATGCCTCTTCAAACTGTTCCTGCCTTCAGCTTGTGCTTCTCCTTTGGAGGTCTGTGAGGATTGGTATGTCGTAGGTGACTTTGCATGAGGCTCAGTTTGCAATTTTGGAGAGCACATCTATTGCAACTTTCAAGAAGATTGTAAAGGTGAATTGAAAAATTTGAGATGAGAGGAAACGGGAGAGGAGAGGTGCTGGATTTCACGCATGGGAGATAAGAGTACACCCCATCTACTTTAAAAAAAAAAAGGAAAAAAAAGAGGAAGTGTTGTTGTACTATAGCTTTTGCAGCTCTGACACCTTCAGACAGAGCAATGGTAGTAGAGGTGAGAAGCAGCAGGGTTCCCAGGGACATACACAGACACTCCCCACTTTTGGAGGTGTTCGGGCAGGAATAAGAATAACTTACTGATGGGTGGAACCTGTGCTTTCCCATGTGTGGTAGAAGTCTCCTTAGGTGTTACAAAATTAGGTGGGAGAGGCTGTGGTTTGACTTTTGGTTATCTGTACCGAGAAGCAATCCTGCTAGGGCTGACATCCAACTCTCTTGTTTACGAGGCTTTCAGTATTGACCATTCCAAATGTTAAAAAGTTTAAATAGTAATTAAATATTAATTTTACTAGCTTCTGATATTTACCCTACCTTTTAGTGGATATTGTTCTCCCGCAAAATTTGTGAGGTTCCATGTTTTCCAGAGTACTCCTTTTATAAGATGTATAGTCTTCATTTGCAATTTGGAAAGGGCTGTTATTTACCTTCTTTTAGGCTCCAGGCTGTGAAAGTTGCTAGTTTATCTTCATTCCTCCCTGGACTAGAAATACACCTGTATTTCTATTCATGTTTTCTCAAAGGTTCAAAGGCAAGACTGAAGTAAAATTATACAGAATTGTTACGAAAGCTTCAGATTACCTGGATTTTTTTTTATTTTTTTTTTTTTAAATTCTTCCCTTGGTTATTTAGCAGTTTCTTTTTTGCACGCTAGCAACATGTCTAAGACAAGTGTTACAAACTACATAAGTTTCTTTTTCGCCAGTGCATTCCTATGCCTTATTATCCAGGCAAAGGCAATCACAAGAATGGAAAATGCTGTAGTGTCATTCAGCTTCCAGTTGCAGAAGACTAGGTAGTGTAAGAGTGTAACATATTTTCATAGTAGAGTAGAAGTGTGTTATGACATCAGAGATGAAGAATTAATTTCTACTCTGTGTAATAGACGATACTGTTTACATGACACAAATAATTTTATTCCTAGAAAAGCTGGAGAAGCTCAGAGCAGGGGAAAACATCTATGTCTTTGTCTACCACCAGTATAAAATGCAGTGAAACAATAGAAATGGAACTATAAATTTAACAACATGGGGATTTTTCTTTGATTTGGCTTTTTATGCACTAAATATAATTAAAATGCCAACAATCCACTTTGGATTTTGCTGTTTACTACCATTTGTATTAGAAGCAAATAACATACATATAGAAAGCCATAATCTGTCAATGTCCACTCAACTTGCAAATTTGTACTAATATTTTTAAATAAGGGTGTCACTGTGGGAAGAGAGCTTGTTTTTTCCTGAATCTGTTCTCACAGATGGGGGAAAGTGTTATTTTATTGAGGTTCTTGACTTTTCAATAGGAATTAATAGAAAATAGGTCTTCAGCTTCTGCTTGTCTGCTCTGAGTTGGAAAAGAAAGAGAGAGGGAGAGCAGTATTTCCATGCAGTTTCCTATGAAACCAAATACATGGGGTTTTGTGCATTATGGGAATGGGGAGTTGGAGGGACAGGATAGGATTTTGTAAGGAGTGCTTTTTTTGCCTTTTTTGTCTTTTCTTCTCCATGTTCTTCAGTGACCAGTGTACTATGTGATTTGTGGGTCTTGTCTTAAACAGTAATGTTTATTCAGTGGTTTTCCCCAGGTTTGGCAATTGATAGTCATAAAAAGGAAATGAAAAAAGATTTTGCAAGTGCTTTTCTCTTTGCCAAGCCATAATTTTAGAACAAAAGGAGTTCACTAGCCTTTGGAGCTTTCTCCAAGCTAAATTGCAAATGTCTGATGCAAATCATGTTGGTTCACACAGTGTTCTGTTCTTTCTGTTCTTCTTTTTATATTTTAGAAGAAGGGGGGAAAAAAGACCACAAAAGTACATTTACATTCAAAAGTGTCAATCCGCTAAATATAACATTTTATCACAACCCCCTACCTAATATCAAGCAATACATTAGTACACAGGGTGAGATATGAAAACGACCTTTCAGGTTTTAGTAGCTCATTAAATTTACTAGGTTTGACAAGTAATTTGTGATGGGCTTCTGCCATCCTACAGTGCAATAAAACAGTTTTCCTGAAGCTGTGTAACGATATGTTTTTGCTCATTCCCTTCTTCCATTAGTTCATCATGTCACTAACAGGCTATCACTTTAGAGTGAAGGAAATAATGTTAACTTGGTGGGTAAGCATCTCGGGGTTGTAATTCTCTCTAAAATGAGTAGTTTCGGTTAATCACGTACAGAAAGATAAATGACAGATTCAAGTCATCTAGTCAGTTATTATAGTCCATGTACTATAATGAACGTATTGAGAAGTATGAGGGCGTTTTATTATGTGATAGATAGCTACCTAAATTTATGTATAGTTATAAACCCATTGTTTTTCCAGGAAACCCCCCCAACTTTGTATTGTGAGAATACACAATGTGGGAGGAGAAATAAATATGCATCTAGAGTAAGTATTATTTTAACAAATACTCAATATCTATTCTATACGTATCAGTTTTGATTTTTATGGCATATTCTGTTCTTTTCTGGAGCTTTTAATTTGAAAGAAACAGATAGAGAAGAAATGTGCCCATGGACAAGAGAGAGGAATTCTATCTGCAAAGTGGAAGTTCTTTTCTCAGTGAAAACTTGGTGACAGTCCATTGGGGAAGCTTCTTGGTTGGTTTGTTGGTTTATTAATCGAGTAATCAGGATAATCTTAATGGTGTTTTACTACTGGTTCTTGTGCTTGAACTACATTTAGAACCTGCAGAATCATCTGAGAGTTTGGCAATAAACAAAAAACCCCTATTTGTGGCGGCTTTATCATGAAACGTGGGATGTTTAGAAATATATGTGTATTTGCATTTTATTGTGGATTAGTGCTGAAAGCACACATATCTTTAATGTCACTTTGTAGACTTGAGAACGTTATTCTTCGGCTTCTTATGCTTATTATAATGAGTAGCTTGACATGGTATACAAATCACTTGAAAAATGATCTTGTGTATTATTGCTTTAGCCATAAAATATATAGCTTAATTTAGTTTTCTGTAATCTACATATGATAATTACAGGTATATTCATAACTTTTTTCTAGACCATCTTTCTCTTGGGAAGATATTATTTCCTATTCTGTATGCTAGTGTTCTGAAAATAGTTTTAAATCTTCAGAGTCTAGTCTGCTGCTGCTTTGCTGGTCTCATTCATCTTCCTGTCAGGAAGGTTTTCTAGATAGCCAATTTAATAATTTCTTTTCTATGAATTTATTTTGTAGTTTTAGCTATAGATACTGTTTTACCTTTCTCAAAGAAAAAACAGAACCAAAAAAAAAACACCTTTAAAAAAAGAAAAGAAGTTCCATTCACTTCAGCATTACAACTTCAAGAAGCATGTCATCTTCCTAAATTATGAGCATGTTGGGGCCAAATTTGTGTGTCACACAGCTGTCAGAATTATCTTGGAAAGCAAAACTGATGTTGCAGATTGCGTGGATCATTTTGATTTCTTTCTTCACTAGCATAACCAGAACATAAAGTAGGTTTTGTTAAATGTCTGCTTTATGATGTGTTGCTCCCTCCCACTCCTGAATAGTGATAAATTTTGAAACAAACCCTGTACAAATTCTCAGTCGACATCAGGAGGTTGGCAACAACTATTTTTTTCCCAATAATTCACTTCAATTATGACAAAACAAAATTACTAGTGTAGACACAGCAGCTGATATCTGCATTTTCTCTATAAATCAAGGAGCGGAAAGTAGCTTTGATTCAGTGGTGTGTACTATGCCCTTTGGGGTTGTTCCCTCTCTCTTTGAAACTTGGTATGAAAGCATATTCACAGAGCAAAATTTTAAACCACTTGTTTTGCTTATAATGCCTGTTTCAGGCAGTATAGCACCAAACACTTTGGTCTGTGGGCCTCAGCCATTTTAATGACTTGGTTTTCTATGGAAACATGCTCTTCTTGGGTTAGCAATTTTGCTGGTAGTGTGGGAATGAACCAGAAAGTTAAAGCCTTTAAATTGATTTCAGTTCCATGATGTCTGCCTTCTTCAGTATGGAGGTAGAATTGAACTTTTCTGAGATGCTATTTTTAATACTTTTTTTTCGGTTTAGTTTGAAGTTTTAATATCCCTTTTGCAGCAGTTTTCAGGTAGTAGCAGACAAGATACCTGTCATACTGTGCCTGATTGCTACTAAGAATAAAGAGATGTCTATCCTGGATTTTAAGAATCCTAGCTGCTATTTTATTCTTAAGTTTTTAACCAACACAACCTGTGTTTTGAACCACTAATTGTTACTGAGTTGTTGCCTTTCTGTAGTAGGCCAGACGTGAGGCGATCAAATACAACATAGAATCAGGTTTATTATATTCCTTATCTGTTTCTAAAATGAACAAGTCATACCACCAGAGTTGCAACCTTATTTTTTCCCTCCCTTGCTTCAGATTTATGACCTAAGGATATGAACATGTAGCTCATTCCTCCTGGGACTTTGCGAGAGTAACTTCAGTAGTTGTATGCTCTTGAGTTCTAGTGAAATTGCCTCTGTGCAAAGGCATGTGGTAGATGAACATGCCCTGTGGTGTATCGGGGAAACAGAGCCCTCCTTGAGGAGGTCAAGGTCTCTGATGAGTATTTTGCTGTGTTTAATTACTGTTTCGTTGAGCAATCACTGCCAGTTTTCTTGCTTTGGTAATAAGACCTTTGATGAATTGTCTTTGATGGTTTAGCCGCATGCCTTCCTAGACCCACTGTGTATAATTTTAGCATTACCCATCAATTAATTTTGGACGATAACGCCTAACTGGCTTCTCTGTTCTTTCATTTCGGCTGACCCACGCAGCAGAAGTCTCTGAAAGCTGAGGATTTGGCTTTGCCTGGGTCCCGGCGCAGAGGCTGCCAGCGTGGGCTGATCCCATTGCTTGCCCTTGAGGCGTGCGTGTTTACGCCATTGCAGCACAGCTGCACTGGGGCCATCAGGTGGGCCTCTTGCCTGTTCCTGTGCTTAGCTGTGAGGGAATTGCCCATTCATGTGTCTGGAGAGCCATGTATTTATTGCTTTATTAACACATTACCATGTATTTATTACTTTATTAATCATATTATTTACATGTCTGTAACCTGAGTCCCTTAATGTATACTATCATAGTATTACACAGATTGCACAAAGAGGTTAGTGATACCCCAATTAGTTGCTTGAGTTAATGTAAATCTACAATAAACATGTGAGTAGAGAGATGCGAGAAAAGATGAGTTGTGTTTTAACTGCAGCAGACTCACTGTAGATAGGACAGTAAGATTTTTTTTTTTTCCTCGTTATAAAACATATTGCATGCGGTTTCTCTCTTGAGATAGATCTTGTTAGGTAGTCTCTGTGGGGACAAGTCACAAGACATTCTTACTTTCATGTTTGCAGGTTGGATTAAATTGTGCTTGATGAGAACAGATTGATACTTTGATTAACTGCATTGCTTTACAATTTGTGGTGACTTGTTCTCTGTTAGGCTTTTAAGCAGATAGCTTTATCAGTGTAAAACATATCTTCTCTCACCCACACATGGGAGGCGTAGCATCTTTGCAGATACTGGGTAGAAAAGATAGATTGAAGAAAACTGACTAAATGTGAAATGTTTGCTTGAGATAGACAAAAGACAGGACAATTAGTGAACTGCAGCATTGAAAAGTGAAAGAACAAATGAAGGAGGAGGATAAATGTTCATGTTGTTTAAGCTGTTCCTCTAGTAATCTGCTGCAGCTTTCTTGCTAGTGGAGCTTCTGAAGGTGAGTAGTACTTAACCAAAAATTTAAGCACTGACATTTTCTCAGTTGCCTACCACAGACCTACTGCTCCTCAGTGAGCAAGCTGTAATCCTTCTGCGTTCTGCTGGCGGATGTATAGGATCATTAAGCGTGGGGATGTGACTGTTCTTCACAGACTTTGCTTTTGTAGGGAAACTTCCCACAAGCAGGATGAATCCTTTGCTTTGAAAAGACTGATGTCTTCCTTTGAAACACTCTCGTTAATAAAATTTAAATCCTCTCCCTGATCATAGTCCCTAAAGAAAAGCTGATAAATTTATGCAGAAAGCTTTCTTTTAAATCAAAAATAAACAAACCCTGAACAAGGTCCCTTTTAAGCTGGAACTAAGTTGAGGCATGCAAAAATTTGCCACTCATTTTTCTCTTACCCTCCCTCATGCACTTATCAGAGACTACAGAGACGTGATTGCATAGCTATGTATAAGACCATATAATTGCCCCTCTGCTTCTTTGAAGTTGTCTAATTTCAAGCCCCTTTATGCCACACCGATCCATGAAAATGTTTTGATATATGCTGTTTCTTTCACTGCCATCAAGACTTCTTACCCATCTCTCTGTTTTCTCTCGTGTACCTGCCCTGACAGAGTGGAAAGCTTCGGCCGGTAAAGCAAAAGCGTACAGTATCTGATAACAGAGGTACTACTTGTGTTTGAGAACTGTTAGACAACACGACGTCTTTGCATTTCAACAGAAGACAACCTTGATAATTAAATTGCAGAGCCTTGCAGCATATTTTGCGTCTCCCTTATTGTATTAGGCTGCGTGTCTTTTGCCCGTCTGTTGTGTATTGCCTGGGAAGCCCCAGTCCTGCAAACTTCGGTGCTACTTGTTAACTCAAAAGCGAAACTTTTGAAGAGAGACACTCTAGTGGGAGAGGACTTCACAAGGGATTCTCTGCTGGGCTGTTCTTCCAGTGTACTTTGCGCTAAAATAAGTACTTCTGTTGATTGGGGAGTTCAGCCCTGTAATCAGTTGTGGGAAAAGGGTTGATGATTTACAGACTTCAGAAAGCAGATATCCTCCGTGAGCCCAATGAGTGGGTCTCAATCTCATCACTAGCCTAAAGCTACTCGGTGCAGTTGTGGACTGGTGCTTTCTTTTAAACTGGAAACAGGTTGAACTGTGCTGAAGTTTTCTGCTCTCTTCCACCCTCATTCACTTGGCGGAGACTGCACAGACACCATTACAGACCTGTGTATGTGACAGCAACTCCCTGCTGCTTAAGGAGAGACAAGTGCTTTGTTAGCACATTTGTGTATGCAACGTTTGACCAGATTTGCAGGAAAAAAGTCCCAATCAGCTAACTAAGCCTACGCTGAAAGGTATTTAATATGAAACCAACAAAGTTTATGTAGGTGCAAATTAGTTGCCTGATTTCAAAAGCTGTTGTCCAGTTGCACAGAGAATACAGGAAGATCTTAGGGGAGACAGCGACTGGTCTCTTTGAACCTCAGTTCCTCATGTGTTTGCTGGTGCTTCTTGTTCCACACAGGGATTGTTAAATGTATAAACCCTTGGCATTAGGGGCAGGTACCTTGTGTAGGAGAGAGGGGATTAGAGAAAAAAGTGTTATCAGTATAAGCAACTGAAATAGCTCTAGAAGGCATATGTAAGTGGTCTTGGCCTTGTAATAGGGTTAAATGACTGATAGAAAAGGTACAATTGCATTGCAGAAAGATTTACCTGCCAAAAAGATTTTGTTCTGGTGTGGCAGGGTCAAAGTATTAAACTGAGCAGTGGTTTTTGAAAGCAGAGTTTTGAATGGACTGTGTGAGAGGTGTATTTGCTCTTGTCAGGACTATCAAATGATGGAGCAATACCTTGATCAGGATTTAGCAGAGAGGAAAGGCTAAATTATTGTAAAATTTTAACCAGGAACTGATTAAAATAAACTGCTACTTTTGTTGTTAGTGGCTCCCAAGTTCACGTCAACCCCATCCTCCATGAATCAATGTTTTATAAATTAATTTATTTTCTCACCTTTGGACTCAATACGGTCAGGTTATTTGTCCTGTTTAATTGGAGTTAGTTTTACTTCACAGGGAATAATGTAATGTTGCAGTTACTGTGGCACAGTTGGTCTTGCAAAATAACCAAAAAACCTACTTATCTACTAGTCTAGTAACAAGATCTGCTTACCACAAATATAATGCATATATTCTTTCTACTACTGCTCTAACTAGAGCATGCTAACGTTAGATTGATATGTATCTTAAAAGATAGTATCTCTTCCAATTATATAACTTTCCTTTTTTAAATAGATACATTGTTTTTAGGATCTGCTTTGTGACCACTTAAGTTGTCAAAAGATTTATATGCTTTTTGAAACACTATTACAGAGTTTGAAGTCTTTGAAGCCTACACAATCTATTAGTGTTTTGTATTGCTAAGGAAATCCCAGTATCCCAAGATGCTTTCCAAACTGGAAATAATTTGCTTCCTTAAGGGAATCGATTTGATCTTTGAAATAACATTGCACATTGCAGTCTGCTTGTTGCTGTCTTGTTACTTTTAAATTAAAGATGGTTAAAAAGCTGTAGTATTTGCTGCTGTGAGGACAATGTCTGTGTTCTCCCACTACTCTTAGGTTTCTGATCCAATAGCTGGGCTAGATGCAAGTGAACATAGCCCTTGTCAACTCACGTTTGCTGCAGGCAAGTTGTTTTCAGCTAATTATTTAAATTTTGTATTTTTATTCTTCATTTGATGCTTTGTATAGCCTGTTTATGATGACTTTGTACAATAGGAGTGAACATTCAGTCTGAACTGTTCGGATGAATTTTACTGAGATGTTATTGTTTGCCACCAAGGAAAGAATGATTTTTTTGTGATTCTTTGTTATTAAAGATGTGAGTTTAATCTTGTGATTGTATGCATGTGCAGTATACTTTTAGGTGCAGTTTTTAGTTAGAGTATATAAATGCTGGAGACTAATTTGCTGGTTTACAGTTTGCCAATCACGGACTCCCAAAGGTATTTATAAAGCAATGGGGTAATGTTTGTGCCTGTAATAACAAATCTAGTAAATGGACCAGGCAGGAGGAGTGCAACATCAGCTTGAGGGAACCTTCATAAAAGTTTTCTGTGGTTGGTATTACAGATGTTTCTAGAGTTAGCACCAAAAGCTCTTGCTGTTCTGTTCTAGTGTCATCTAACCCTGAAAAATATCCAATTTGAATCAAAATGCTGGCGGTTGTTAGTGACTTGTGTATCTGAGAACTCCCAGTGTTGTAATTTGAGTGTGCTCAAATCAGGACTTGGAAATAGCGAGAAGCTCTTAAATATCTTGGATAAGTAGGACTTAGGGGACTTTATGCAGCTGATGAGGGGACACACCTGCTTGTCTTGAAGACTTCTTTCACAGGGGCTGTATCTGCACTTTATACATGGTGGCTAGACTCAGGATATCCTTGTGTAGGAAAGAATGTCCATACTACAAGAGCAGATTGTAGTGGTCATCTCCTTAGGCAGTAAGGTGTTTTCAGAGGCAGGACTTGAGCGTTCAAGAACATACTGGTGGTTATAAATTCTTACATAAATGTCAATAACTAAGGAGCACTTTTGTGGAAACAGCTTTCCAACTGGACACACAAACATAACAGTGGCGTTGTCACTGTAGCTCTTGGCATCTTGCTGTATTTTGAATGTGTGGTAGAGATGTACCATTTCTGTTTGCTTTAGTCCTTCTCATAGCTGCAGAGAAGTAGGGCAATATTACAGGAGTCTGTAATAACCGAAGCACCAGTATGGAACCTCTACCCCCAAAAAGTATGGTTAGAGACGTATTTAAAGGATGCTCTGATGGAGAGGGAATGAGTACTGTCACAACAACCCTTTGGAGTGCTACAGGCTTGGGGAAGAGTGGCTGGAAAGCTGACCAGCAGAAAAGAACCTGGGGTGTGGGTTGACCGACAACTGAATATGAGCTGGCAGTGTGGTCAAGTGGCCAAGGCGGCCAACAACATCCTGGCCTGTATCAGGAATAATGTGGCCAGCAGGACTAGGGAAGTGATTGTCCCCCTGTACTCAACACTAGTGAGGCCGCACCTCAGATACTGTGTTCAGTTTTGGACCCATGACTACAAGAAGGACATTGGGGTTCTGGAGTGTGTCCAGGGAAGACCAGTGAAGCTAATGAAGGATCTACACCACAAGTCTTAAGAGGATCGCTGAGGGAACTGGCCTTGTTTAGTCTGGAGAGGAGGAGGCTGAGGGGGGAGACCTTATCACACTCTACAACTACCTGAAAGGAGGTTGTAGCGAGGTGGGGGTTGGTCTCTTTTCCCAAGTAACAAGTGATAGGACAAGAGGAAATGGCCTCCAGTTGCACCAGGGGAGGTTTAGGATGGATATTAGGAAAAATTTCTTCACTGAAAGGGTTACCAAACACTTCAACAGGCTGCCCAGGGAAGTGGTTGAATCACCATCCTGGGAGATATTTAAAAGACAGGTAGATGTGGTTCCTGAGGGCCATGGTTTAGTGGTGGTTTTGGCAGTGTTAGGTTAATGGTATGACTCAATGATCTTCAGGGTCCCTTCCAACCTAGACATGATAACACTGTTTCTTTTATTTGAATTTCTAAATAACATGCAAAGTCTACATTGAAACAAGCTCTAGGTTGTAAAGTAGAGCAACTCATAAATTCCAGGATTGAGCTTGCCTTTGCTTTGTTAATTAAGTTCTCTTCCTGCACCTTATGATACCATCTTTACTTACACAATCACATTAGTTTTTCCAAAGCTGCTTGCTTCACTTCATGCACAGGACAGATCTTCTGAAAGGGTGGATTGGGGCTGTGCAGTGAAGGATGCTTTTTCTTGGAGGAGGTGCTGAACTCTTACAGAAATGGGAAAATTGCTGTTTGAAGGAGCGGGCTGACAAAGAGGGAATTTGCAGGAAGTGGACAGATTTGGATTATTAGGTATGATAATAGGCAAACTACTTCGAGCCATCTTTTTCTAAATAGTGTCTCAGCATGCATCTTGCTTTCTGAGTGTTTTTTGGTAGAAAAGTTGAGCTCTTTGGAGCTGCAGCTGCAAGAAGCTATGTATTGAACATATAGGGGTACCTACTTAAGTCAGTAACAATTAAAAACAAAAAACCAAAACACAACAGCTCCTAGGCCTCTAAAATTGGGTTCTCAAATCGACTTACTACCTAGATCTCTGGTTTTTTTCTTTTTTTTTTTCCTTCTTTTTTTTCTTCCAGTGCAGGAATCTCAGTAATATAGAAATAGTACTATTCATTTTTACAGGACTGTTTATGAAGTAGCAGTATACTAGTAGGTGCCTTCAAGTAAATAAGCATACGGAGCAAACTGTTGGGAAGGGAGTACTCGAAAGTGTGATGCCATTGTGAGCATGGAAGTGGTAGGCAGGTGAGAAGTGTGAGTGGAGTAGAGAGGCAAGGAGTAGAGAGACTTTGATAATATTTTATAAGGGGTTACTTCTGTTCCCAGTGTTGGCAGGCTCTCATGAGCTAATTCTCACTGGTTTTGCACTGGTTTCTCTAGTGTATCTGGTTCCAGGTGGTTTATTATCTGGAGAATAATCTGTATGGAGTGCCAGCTTCATTCTGGAAGTAGTGTTACCCAAACAGGTGAACCATCCAGGATTTGTCTTGGCTTCTCCACACATTAACTGTTTTATCTGCAAAAAGGATGAACTAGATCGTGTTAATTGTATTGCATGATAGTGTTTAGAAAGTTGATAGGAAATGCATCTTACGTGCTGTAAGAAGCAAGAGTTGGGATGGAGGGGGGGAGACTCTAATCATGCAGTTGAATCTTGAACATATGAATTATACATGCATAGATACAGGGGAATGCATAACCGTGTTTTGCTTTTTGTTTGCTTCAGAAATCTTGAAGTGGTAGCCTATATACTTTTGGACGTTTTGAAAATGGCAAAAATTGCTGCTACTTTTGAGACAGGCTGTATGCTTTGCAGTGCTACCATTTTCAAGAATATAGGCAGAGCACACGTGCAGGGAGCCGAGCTGTCCACTATAGAGAAAAGATTTTTAAGATATATGCAGAGAAATACCTACTGTACTGGCAAAGAATTGCTATGTCAGCTGTGGCAATTTATGGTACAGAAATTTACTCAGGTATTTCACTAAGTCAATGAATGTGCAGGGGCTGTGGGATCCTAATAAAGACTGGAGAAAAGGAGGGCACTTCAAAATGCAGTCTTTAATGAAAATAAAAATCTACTATGATTTACACAAGCTGTTGGAACTTGTAGTGCATTTGTTGTCTTCCTAAACTCTTTGTGTGCTGCTGTTGGGAAGGTTTGGGTGGATTTTTGGTTTTTTTTTGGTGTGGGTTTTATTTTTTGGGGTTTTTATTTGTTCCTTGTGGGGGTAGGTGGGGTTTTTTGGTTTTGTTTTTGGTTAAGGTTTTTTTTTGTTTAGTTTTGTTTTGCTATGGCCCAGAATTGAATTAAATTAAAGGTCTAATTGTTTTGCAAAAAGGAGAATAAAAACATAAAGCTCATGGGGGGGTGGGGGGGGAAAGAAGGGGGATTGTGTAACTTACATGCTGGTGCTTGAGGGAATAATATGTTTGCTTAAGCCTCTCAAATATCTGGAAGATACCTGCCTTTGTTTCATTTTAACTTTCCCCAGCAGGTGTGCAACTACTTCAATACTCAGATATCTAGGATATTAAATAATGGATGAAAAGAGTGTTTCAATGTTTGGTCTTATAGTCCTTTAATATGACACCTCAATTCGTTTGACTTTGGATACATGAAGGTTTTGTCTTTTATGTTGTTTGGGTTTTGTTACTTTGGTATTGATACAGATGCATCCTTCTAGTTGCATATGGAATTCTACAGATGTTTTAAAGTGTTTATGATATGCTTTCTGATGGAAAATTTTAAGTATTTGTAATTATATCTATGCATTGAAATATTGTTTAAAAAAATATATATAAATACCTGTACATTTTCCCCCACCTGTATAGTCTATGCGACATTAGTTACTAAGCAACTCTGAAAAGAGATATGGTCAGATGGCAAAAATATCATAATGAAAAACTAAAAATGTAGTGACAGATGCATAAAATGTTTACTGCGTGAGCTTATTTATTCAGTCACTGATCTCAAAAGTTTGAGCATTAGAAGCAATTATCATGAGGAAAAGTTTGAGAAGATGGTCCCATATAACTTGCTTTAAAAAATTCCATCTTCAAACTGGATTAAAAGAAAAAAGGTTTTAGTGTTCCCTTTAAGTATGTTCTTTTTTGTTATATACTATAATTTGATATGCATTAGGTATATGTGTGGTTTGTTTGTTTTTTTTAAACAGATTTCTGTGGATACCAAAGCTCAAAACGTGATATCAATCTCATCATGATGTTTGAACATCTGTAGCTACCTACAGGATTTTCAGAGGAAATTCAGCATGGCCTAGTTGGCTTGACCTTTGGAAAATTTATAATGTCCTCTGGAACCAGAATCAGCAAAAATCGGCAGGCTCCGAGCCTGCAGGGTGTTGACCCAGAAACATGCATGATCGTGTTTAGAACACACTGGGCACAGGTAATGTTAATTAGTTTTATTGATTTGAAGTTGGCTGCATTAATAAGAACTTGCTTCATTCTTTCGTTTGGGAAAATCCTCAATTGCTCAGAAACAAGCATCTTTCATGCAGACTGTAGTAGATGACACTGAAACATTTTAAAACACAAAGGTAATTGACTTTTTAAGGTATGGTTAGCCTTTACTAATCACACTTTGAAGTCCTGATTTGCAAGTAAAAGCAAAGCAGTAGGACATGGTAATATCTTTTGGAAGGCCTAGTCTTATTGCTGGATGTCCTAAAGATTCACTGTGACTTGGACCTTGTTGCAAATTTCTGTGCTTTCTTTCCTTGCGCTGGGTAAGGCTTGCCTAGCTTTTCTAAGTATGTTTGACACATGCTGCAAAGCTGCATGCAGTGTTGTTTATTATGGATAGATGTAGATTATACACTTCAGCATGTTCTAAAAATTGTTTGCATGTCATCAGGATTATAATTGCTTTTAGGCGAAGATGTTTTGCTCCAAGCACCGTAATATGAGGTCTTATTTGCTGCAGTAATATGAATAACAGTTTATGTAAAATTGATTTCTGAACTGCTGCTTCTGCTGTTTTTTGGCTATCCTGAGAATCAAGCTGGATGAATGCTGGTGTTCCTGAAACATTTCCAGTGTCAGAGGAGCCATCGTTCAGGAGCCACCTTTTCTCACTTAACTCTAGTGATGCTGTCATGATAGGGAAGCCGCTGTTCCTTTGTGGTTTTGTAGCAATTATCCTCTGCAAAAGGGCTAAAGACAGTGGTTGTTTCACAGGCAAGAAGCTTTATTGATTGCATCCAGAACAGAATTTAATCCAGGGGTATAAGTGCTGGAATGACAACTGTTACTCAATCCTAAATCTATATTGAATATTGCAAGAGCGTGTGGGCATCAGTGGTCATTTGGTATCATGTAAGATGTGGCAAGGAAAGATCAGCTCTGTGGGTTTCTGCCACCCTTACTGCTGCAAGTCATCTCATGATATTGATGCTTCTGAGCGCAGTCAGTCTGGCTGAAGAGCAGGCCCTTTGATTTCAGTCCTCTGTGACAAAGACAACTTATTGCAAGCATCGCTGAAACTCGGTTTCTGAAGACTGAGGGAACCTGGTTTATCCATTCTGCAGAGAACCCCAACTTTTCAGCAAGTGGCAAATTTGGGTCCTTATAAAAGTGAACAAAAGCATTGTGTTTTGGCCTGGTACCTGCCAAAAGTGAAACTTTTAAAGTTAGAAAGCTTGACAGACAAAAACTAAAAGCATAAAAAGAGCGTGGGTTTTTTGTGTTAAGAACTTTGGTGGGTTTTTTCCTTATAGGGGTAAGTGCATATTTCTGAAAAATACATTCAAATAACTGATCTACATTTGTTTCTCTTTAGGTTCTGAAAATCTTAGAGAAGCATGATCCTTTGAAAAACACTCAGGCAAAGTATGGAGCAATTTCGTCTGATGAGGCCAGCACTGTTCAGAATTATGTGGAGCACATGCTTTTCCTATTAATTGAAGAGCAAGCAAAGGATGCCTCAATGGGGCCTATTCTAGAGTTTGTGGTCTCAGAAAACATCATGGAGAAGCTTTTTCTTTGGAGCCTACGTCGAGAGTTCACCGATGAGACAAAAATCGAGCAACTCAAAATGTATGAAATGCTAGTAACTCAGTCTCATCAGCCTTTGCTACATCACAAGCCCATCTTGAAGCCTTTGATGATGTTGCTGAGTTCCTGCTCAGGAACAGCCACTCCAACAGTGGAAACAGAGTTGGTCGTCCTTTTGAACCAGCTCTGCTCTATAATAGCCAAAGATCCCTCCATTTTAGAACTGTTTTTCCATACCAGTGAGGACCAAGGAGCTGCCAATTTCCTCATATTTTCCCTGCTGATTCCCTTCATCCATCGAGAAGGCACCGTAGGCCAACAGGCCCGTGATGCACTGCTTTTCATAATGTCTTTGTCTGCAGAAAACAACGTTGTTGCAAGCCACATAGCAGAAAACACCTATTTTTGCCCAGTAAGTTGTTCTTGGTTTGCTTGATCTTCAGTGCTAAACTAACCGTTTCCCCTGTATTCTTCTCGTTCTTTTCTGTAAGTTTTGATAAAGATGTGTTGTAACACATTTCTTTCTGCTAACACTTATTTCATAAATTATAATACTGCTTAAACCAGCCCTACTGCCAAATGTAGTCTTGGTCCTTGTTTCCATACCAGCGCCTTGTGCTTTTGGGCCAGCTCAAGTGTTTTTGCAGCCACACAGTGAATTGAGTTGGGAAACTGATGGAAGTTGTAGCAGAACTTGCTGAGAGGGAAACCTGTTCTGTCTCACTGTGAGGCCACTGTGAGATTCTGGGGGCGAAGGGAGTGAGAAATGAGAAATGGAAACCAGGTGTTCTGAGGCTTTGTTTGTGGTGGCAGTGCTGGCTTAGGTGGGCTATGCTTGCCATACGGTAACATTTTTTGAACTGTTGAAGTGATAAGTATGACAATAATGTGAGTGTTATAGAAACCTAGTATTTTTACAAGATAAGACAGACTTGCTCTTTGTCAGAGAATTGAACGTTTCTATGGCTGTTTCAGGCAAACCACCATCTTGCTGTGTTGTAGTCTGTTACAAAACTTGTTAGTAGCCTTGCATTGTTACATCTGGCAGATCACTCTTACTATGTGAATGTAAGACCTTTGCTGTTAAACAAGTAAATAGTCTGGTTTACCAAACAAAGCTGCCCTACTGCAGTTTTAAAGCTAAAGCAGAATGAATGTGACAACACCTGCTTCATCATGCTTTATGACAAAAATCAGTCTGAGATCTGCAACGGATGGGTTCAAAACCAGATCGCATTCTGCAGAAAAGTTGTTCTTGTGTGCCAATTTTTTGGACTGATTCTTTTATCTTCTGCATGGCTTGCATTTTAGTTTAATAAATGCCAGAAAAAATGAAGTGGAGGGGAATCTTATATAGCTACTAAAGCAGAGAGCTTTAGTGCAGAGAACACTAGAATCCCTGCTTTAAGCATTGGTGTGTGACAGCCATTCCAGCCCTAGGTTTCCATTTACTCTGAGATTGCTACGTCCTTTGAGTAGTACGCCAGAGCCAGGTTTGTAGGCTGGAGGAGGCCTACAAGTTCCCAAAAAACTTCTAAATGGTTTCCTTTGTCATTTGTAAATATTGCATCAAATTTCTTGTGCTGAGAGATTCCAGCTGACTTTGTTTAACAGATGCTGCTAAAGAATATGAACTTGATTCTCAAACTGTCCCTGAGACAGATACCATTATTAGATCCGTGCTATAACTTCCATAATTACATCTTCCAATTAATTAAAAAAAAAAAGCAGCCTTTTTACACTGAAGATAAAAGCCAGCTATATTAACCTTCGAACAGCAGGGAGCCATGATTGACAATCATTCTAATTAGGAAGGCTTCTTGTCAAAATGTGCTAAAATCAGATGTTCCTGAACAGTAATGAGACTGGCCTAAGTCTATAATAAAACTTCATTGTGGTGACATAGAATTAGCTCACTCACACAAAATCTTTTTTGAATTTGAGTGTGATGAGCTGAAGAAACAGGATTTTTTTCTGGTGAAAGATTCTGGAGGTGTCAGTGGCATTGCTGTATATCACTCAAATCAGTGCAGATGTGGCCTCAGCTACTCTGCAAAACAGCTAGCACAGTCCTGTGCTGATAGGAGTGGCATTTGGGTGGTACTTTGTTGATACTGGTTCTGGGACGGAGTTGGTTGGTAGCATATAGAGTTTTCTTTATCATGCCTCAATGCATAGTATAGATGTGCCCTGGAATGGGGTCTGGCCATAAATCTCTGCTGCCTCAAAGACCGAAATCAGTGTTAAATCTGTGCCAAAGTGAACCTGAAGGGTTTCTTGATACTATTCCTTGAGCTAACTTTGGTTAGCAGCTTTTTAAAACTAGGTTGTCCATGGTATTAAGAATTAAAGCAGGAGGAGGTATGGCTCTGCAATGTCCTTCAAAAGTTGAGGCTGCACAGCAGTAGAAAGACTATGGATGTGGGAGGAAAAGGGATTATGAAAGGAAAGGAATTGGCCAGATAGCAACTGATTATGTATTAACAACACATTTTAATCATATAACACACCTGAGATAACGAATCGTGTACTCAGTGACTTCTGTGAGTCAAGCGAAAGTAAATAAATCAAGGAGGCTGGTTTGCAGAGACGCTCATGACTTGATGGTGAGAAAGAAACTGCTGGACCTACTTGTAAAAGTAGGTGAGCCTGTAGGGTTGACTTAACAAATGTTGTGAGAAGTTTAAAAGAACACTACTCTGGGCAAAACAAAAAATAAAACCAATCTTGCCCTTCCAGGACATCAACTCATTCATTTCTTTCCCTTTCAGGCTTTTTTTTTTCCATTGATGTTTATCATTTTATTGATTAAAACTCCATAATGTAGTCTATATATATATGCATTATTTTGTATGCTTTGTTATAGAATATGAAGAGTTCTGTCAGTTATTTCAAAGGTAATCATGTTTTATACCATATACTTCTATGAAAATTTTCAAGTGTTTTTTACCTAAAGAGATGAAATTGCTTCCAGTGGATACTCTCTGTCTTAATGCTTTATAAAACATAATATCACAGAGAGCCATTTGTATAGTACTTTATAGCAAAAATAAGAGCTTTTTAAACTTTACAGATTTTAGCAGCTCTATCTGTCACTTCTTACTTCAGTAAGTCAGCCAAACTAAAGAATTCGTCACTTCGAGACATTTACTTGACTGTGAGTTCACTGTTCCTTTTAGTGGAGAGTAGTACGTATTACTCAAGGTCGGTTTCTTGTGCTTAAGGACTAAACTTCCGTATGAAGGAGAAACGTGGATAGTACACAGCTCTGAAAATCAGATTGTTTAATGAGAGGGTAAGTATGTGTTTATGAATAGCAATTAAATTTTAAGCAGACAATGGAAAATCAAGTGTGCATTAATTAGCAGGCTGCGACACAAAAGAAACTCAAGTTCTCTCTTCAGAGTTGTTTTCCTTCTTAGAATCATCTGAAGCCTGGGTTTGTGAGTGTGTGGGGGTTACATATAGGTAGTTCCATTAGCCTAGTAAGATCATCCTAACTTTTTGCTTTGAGCTCTTCTAACATGAGAGAGAGAAAAAGCAAAAAAGATTCTGGTTATAGGGGAATGTGATTGTATAAATAAATCTTTGCTCAATGGCTTTAGCTTCTTAGGTTTTTTTTAACATATCTTCAGCATCTTTCTTTATGTATCTATGTATATAAGTGTATAAAAAAGTAGCCCAGTGTGCTAAAGCAGTGAATTTTCCACAGTATTCCCCCTCCCCTTAATATTCGGCTTAATTATGTATGGCAGAATAAATCCATCTTCAAAATTATGTGATTTAGGAATGGCAAGCATCCAGAAAGACAGCCTTTGTCTGACTGCATGGGTTAGCAATTCTAATTGGTTACGCTTGCGTATGATCAAAACCTGAATCCCCTTCCCTGAACTCTTGGTCTTTGACCTGTACATTGTCAACTGTTTGCTTTTTAATAGATAAAACAGTTGTGTTTCATCTGAGCTTTGACTGTCTAGCCCTGTAGATGCCAAATATCCCTTTGTAGAAAGAGGAAGAATTCTTAGACAAGTCTGTTGAATGAAAACCAAAAAGATTTCCATCAGGCTGAGTCTTAATGATTGCATTAAAATGAGAATCATCTTTAAAATTATCCTGAAGTTGTATAAAGTCGTGTCAGAAGGATAAGAGTTGTAAATAATACTTAGAAGGCTTCCAGCTTCAAATAACTTTAATAATTAAAAACTTGATCTGAAACTACCAATACTCTCGATATATTCAGTAAAGTTTAAAAAACCTTTTTGTAAAATACGCTTTTTAAATTGTAACTGAAAATACAATCTTGTGCTTCAGTGCTAAATTCTAAATAAATCACCTGTGAGCCTTACTATGATTGGAAACAATGTCTATACAGTAACTTGTTTCAGGTTTTTTTATTTCTTCCCTTCCAAATAAATAAGAAAGAAAACTGAGAAATTAAAAACAGTTAGGTGTTTTGGTTTTGTTTTGTTTTTAAAGCAGATACAGCTGAGTTCAAGTGCCTAGGAATGAAAGTCAACCTATATCTGTGGTCTCCGTGAGGCTGAACTTCATTTTTGTTGATGGGGGCACTTTCCCTTTCCATTTCTAACGTTTCATGTTTCCGATTGGAAACACTTCATATAGGTATGTGTAAGCAGTAACATTCAAATCACCAACGAAAGACAAGCTGTAGATAGATGACAATGGTGCCTTTCTGGAAGGGACTGAAGGAAAGCGTAAAATGATTTTACAAGTATTCAAAGGGAAAATATGACTTCGGATTAAAAGAAAAGACAACCTGCCTTTCCCCATCACTTCCTCCTAAATATCAGCTCTTGAAAGAAGGACGTGGTATGGAAGGCTCTTTAAAATATTCCTGTCTTTCTGCCACAGGACTCTTTCAAAAGAAAATTAAATTAATCTCAACACTCTCTTATGTTACTAAAACTAATAAGAGAACCAATTTGTGGCACTGCCATTCAAGCAGATGGGCAGTTGGGAAGTCAGCTTATTTCTCTTCTGTCTTTGAAATACAGGTGCTAGCAACTGGACTAAGTGGCCTCTATTCATCTTTGCCTACAAAGCTGGAAGAAAAAGGAGAAGAGTGGCACTGTCTGCTGAAAGATGACTGGCACTTGTCACCAGCCCTTGTACAATTCATGAATTCCCTTGAATTTTGCAATGCTGTGATACAGGTAATGGAGCAGAGTTGGCCTGTCCTTTTGAAGTAGTAGTTTTTTATATATTCTGCAGAAGTTTGTAAATTACAAAATTTATTTGCTTCTATTAATGGCATGGACTTTTAAAGCTACACTAAAATAAGTTGCTTATAAAATGAATGCTTTGTGCTGTTTGTCCTGGTTTATTAAGATGATGAGTTAATACGTTTTTAGTTTTCGGGTGACCAACTTTTCAAATGAAAGCAGTAGAATTTTGTGGTGCCTTGCTACTTCATTATGTAATTGGGAGGATTTTTTGTTTTTTAAAAAAAACTTATTGTATTTTAACACTACTGTTGATACTAAAAATAAATTGAATGCCTTTACATGTGGGAAAATGTAGTCTTTATATATTTAAGCATTGAAAAACATTTTGTCTAAGCCCTCATAAAAGCTTACAAAAGAAAATAGTCTGTTTTGCCTGTTGGTGAGTGTTACATAAGGAGAGCTTTCCAAGCAGAATTTAGGTATCTTCCTAGAAATATAAATTAATTTTAGATTGGCCTGTTTTGAATCCACTCTCTGCTCTTAATGATTATTTCTTGGTTAGATATTTTATTTTTCTGGTTTTGATCCCGTACTATTTTTTTTCCCACTGATCTAAACATAAAATGAGATTTTTGTCTGTTCATATTGTTTTTAAGGTTAGAAAAAAACTATAGAACCCTTGTCCAGTATTTTATTAAACATTATATAAATTCTACAGAAACTGTGGATTTATGCGTGGAAACGTGCTGAATAGGATTGATAATTTAGTCACGTTTACTGTTAAATAAAAGATATGGTAGTGAGACATGCAAAATGCAATAAAGCAACTGATTGACTATTAAAGCATTGAACAAGCAAAAATAATAGTAGCTGTCATTCTTTAAATGCAGTATACAAGTTTTTTAACATGCACGTTTAAACATGAAAAGGAGACAATATTCATTTTGGTGTCTAAGCAGGATTTTTCTACAGATCTGCATTTGCAGGAGCTCATATTTGACCACCTTTTTTAAAAAAAACTGATGTAAAGGTTACCACAGACAAATTAAAGAAGAGCATATTATTTTAAAACTGCTTTTCAAATAAACTTGGAATGGTTAAGGGTCTTCAGCTGACATGCAGAAAGAGCAGTTTCTGACTGCTGCTTGATTGTCTTTATAGGCTTTCTTCTGCTGAATTGAAAGCTCAGTTACTGCAGGAATTTTTGCTCCATGCATGGAATGTTTTTGGTCGTGTGGTTTGTTCTGTGTTGACCCAAAACCTTTGGCCAGAGATTAAAAAGTGACAGCATAGCCAAGATTGCTTGCCATTTACTACTTTTTCTGTGGACCACAGCATAGGAAGGGCAACCCTTTTTCTTCCCCTTTCCAGAGTAAGGGTTACAAATTCAAGGAAGTCTGGGGAGAATTGCAAGTGGGAGAATGTATTTGTGGCCACATGTAGGCTGTGACATTCCAGTCTCTTTGTGAACTTCAGAGTATATTAACTTAGAATGCTTCTGAATGGAATTTTTTTTGCTCTCATCAAATTTCTTTTAAATGCATGAATTGACAATACGTTTTCTTTGTGAAAACAAAATAAATGCTTCATTATAAAAGTACATTTTTGGCTTCTAATAACAGTTCATTTTTTAAAGCTCCTAAACAACCTATTGAATCAATAATGTAGGTTTTGTTTTCATTTCTGTTTTACAGTGGTTGGGAGAAGAGCACGTGAACAGTATTTTCTTATCCTATAGCTAGAGGCTGCTTTGGTTTACCTACTCTTGAGCCATAGGAAAGCAGCTGTTCTGCTTTTTCCTCATGTATAAGAGGACAAGTTAACAATGGCGAATCCACCTTCAAGTGACCCTGGTGGGGTTGCAGGAGCTAAATTTAGAATCTCACATCTTCCTTTGATGCATGGGTATACACACTTTTCTGTCTGTCCATTCGTCTTTGTCAGCATACAGGGAGATAGAAAAGCCCTCTTCCCTAAATTTGGCAGGCTTACTGTAATTAAACATGGTTTGTGTATTTCTTTGAAGAAGGAAAAAATATTTAAGAACCAGAATCATAGCAAATGCTGGTGAGAAGGACAAAGAAACATGTCTTGTTAAATGGGAAAGGGGTTTGGTAGTAGATAATAGTAGTCTGTGCTCCATCTTGTTTTAAATCTCACTGGAACTGTACTATGTCTTTCTCTCCCCCACCCTCTTAGGTGGCACATCCCTTGATACGTAACCAGCTCGTGAATTACATTTACAATGGATTTTTGGTGCCAGTAATGGCTCCTGCGCTCCATAAGGTCAGTGGTTGTATGCAAGCATGACACGAAATAATAATGGACAAAAGCATTGCGGATGATCTCTGTGTAAAAGATACTCTTAAATGCACTGTCAGTAGTGGCTTCCGTATAATTGAGTGAGTTTCTAGGCTAATTTTCCATTTCTTCATTCCATACTTTCTATTTGCTCTCTACAGATTATTAAGCAAGCCATAGGTATTTCTGAAAATGTTTAAAATTCTGAAGTGAAATGAAGAACCAAAATATTTTTTTTGCGCTAGGCTGACATATCATCAAAAAAAGCAGTGACCTTTTAGACAACATTTCATCATGGCAGACATGTTTCCATGAGGACCTTTTTTTTTCCAAATGAACATTTTTCCAAAAGGAAAATGCCCACAAGGAAAACATTCAGTCAAGAAATATTACATTATATTTTAGCAAAGTTGGTATTGTTTGGTACTTCTTTATCATAGTTGGTAGAGCTGTGTTCATAAAGTGGAGGAGAAATGGAGTTTGGTATCAATTTTATAATGTATTAGGGTGCGATTTTTGTTGCTTTGAAGAAAAAAATCCATTTTTCTTTGAATTTTAGTGGCTATACTTTGTAAAATATGTTGCTGATGTTGGTGAATTACTTTTTTGTTTGTTTGTTTGATTTGTTTTGGTTAGGCTGCAGGAAACTGTATTTCCAGCTGTTGCAGAATACGTCAATTAAGTCTTCCTTACCCTGTAAAAAGAATACCTTGTTTAGGGAGAAAAAGTAGGAATTACTAAGAGTAAAAATACACCAAAAACTGCCTGGAGAAAACCAATAAACTACTTTTTGAAGGTCTGCTAATTTTTACTGAGCCTACCAAGCAGAAAGCACTGCACCTGTTCCATTTTCTGAGAGGAAACACTGTACCCTGCCTTCTAGTCTAGGGCTTGTGGCATTGCCACACAGTTCTTGGTAAGTAGTCACTTACCAAGAAAATAATAAACAGTATAGAATCTTCTTCAATTGTTTGACAGACCTCAAACATTTGGGAACTTCACAAGGGCTGAAATAAAATTTGGCTGCAACCCCAATCAAGGCTGTAGTCTGTTGAGATCACCTCCTTACCTAGGAGTAATTTTTTCTGTATCTTGATTTAATCCCATACCAAGACTGGGAATTAGAATCAGGGTTGAAAAGCTAACCAGCTTTAGGTCGAGGTTATGGATAACAAGGGAGATAATATAATGTAGCTGTGGAATTCTGGTCTTAGTGGGCACTGTTTTCACCTCTGAAGTACTTCAAGCAAATTTTAGGTTGTTTTGAATACTACCATGCTGCTGAATACCATTCCCATTGGTCAGTAAACCTGCTAACACTGTATTGGGTTTATTATTTCCCTTTTGATGTTACTTAAATCATTTAAAGCATGCTGTTGTGGTTCAGTTTTTTTCATGTGATGGAAATTTGTTGAACCTCATTTATATACTCTGAAATTGGGTGAAATCTTTTTTCTCTTGAAAATGGATATGTTGGCTGCTAACATATGTGAGTTTCAAGCCCTAGACCTTTCCTGAACCCTGACATTCTGTTTGGTGCCTTGTTCTTCCATTAATAAACCTTTCCCTTGATTAGCATTAAGTTTGGCTCTTTCATTTTCAAAAATTTACTTATGCGTATAACCTTCAAATGCATTTAATGGAGAAGATGGATTGCACCATCTAGTGGATCTGATACAAGGGCCTCACATATGTGAGACCAAAACTCCATAGCAAAAGGAAATAAGTAAACAGAGGCACATTTGACCTCTTCAGTCTTTCTGTGCCATGCCCCACATTAATTTAACAGAAAATAAATATTTTAAATCTTTACTTTTGGGACAGATGTCAATGTGCTAAGACAGATAAATATGCTGTAACAGGTCTTCAATATGTTAAAATAATTTCTAGTTGCCATTGAAAACATTTGTGCTAAGTTGAGGAGTAGGCTTTGAAAACTGTATCATCCATTTGGGGACTTAAGTCTTGTAATTAACCTTTAGGTTAAGAAAAAATTGTGAAGGGCCAAAATGAGAGAAAGGCCGGATGTGCCATGGTGGATTTTAAAACAGAAGTTTTTTCACTGAAAATAATACTAAATGGATCTTGATTTCTCTTTTAAACTCAGTGAAGTTGGTTTGGTGTCCTAAAGTCTACTTGTGGCTGAAGATTTTAGGTTTTATCCAGTCAATCAGTTTGGGTTGTTCTGACTTATTCTAGCTTATGAGTTCAAATATTATGAATAATGGAGCATAGTATAAATCCCTAATTAGGAAGACAGATCTGTGGAAGGTTAAAGGGAGGGGTGGTAAGAAGAGATGATAATTGTTGGTCCATCTTCCTAAGCCGTTCCTATAAATCTTATTTCTAGAATTTAAATGGTATGGAACAGCTGCTTCTTATAACCCTTGGTGATAGACACGGAAGGAAGAAAGGGAGTCCAGACCTCATGTGGCATTCAAGCCTTAACATCCCATATCCAATCTGGCACTCACAGTTCTACCTTAATGTAAAAATCTGAACGGAGATGAGCTTCTGGTTCTGCTCTTGAATGACTACTGGGTTGACACAGTATTTCAGACCTGTTCTCTTTGTACCATATTCTAGTTTTTCTTCAAGAAGTAATGTTTTGAGGAAAAAATTGCTCTGCAGCAAGACACAGACTCGCATTTATTGTTTTTTCAAAGACAGCTCCAGTTGAGAATGTAGGCATCCAGAAATGAAGCCTCAATCTTTTCTTTTCTCAATGTGATAGAACTTGATTTCTGTTTAAAACAACATCAGCAACATGAACAAATCATATTAACATGACTTCCTGTCTGATCACCAAATCAAATTTAGTTGATTCAAGTATGTAAAATAAAATAAGCCCAACAGTTGTACAAGCACTATTAGATAAGTTGTGTAGCTAATAGTCTTATTGGCTTTTAGTCCCTCAAGGAGTAACAGCAACATCAGTTTGTCATTGTAAATGAGATATTCAGGTATGAGCAAAATGTCTGGTACGAGGAGATTTACTCATTTTTGGATTAAAGCTAAGCCTATATTGTAGATGAGAGGTGATGGCCAGTCTCTTCCTTCCTTCTCTCTCTTCACAGAATTGCAGAATGGCTGAGGCTACAGGCATGTCTGGAGATTATCCCCCTGCTCAGAGCAGGGTCAACTGGAGCAGGTTACTCAGGGGCATGTCCAGTTGGGTGCTGAATATCTCCAAAGCTGGAGATGGCACAACCTCTCTGGGCAGCACTGTTCCAGTGTTTGACTGCCCATACAGTAGAAAAGTATGTGGTCTTTGTTAGGCTTTTTTTTTTTTTTTTCTGATGTACAGTTGGGATTTCGTGGATTTGAGTTTGTGGCCCATTGTTTCTTGTCCTTTCTCTGGGCACCAATGAGAACCTCTTCTCCAGGCTGAATGTTCCCATCTCTTTCAGCCTCTCCTTGTATGACAGATGCTCCCATCCCATAATCATCTTTACGGGTCTTTGCTGAACTTCCTTCAGTATGTCAGTGCATCTCTTGTACTGGGGAGCCCAGCACCCTGGATGTGTCTTACCAGTATTGAGTAAAGGGGAAGGATGCCCCCCACCAACCTGCTCGTAATACTCTTAATGTAGCCCAGGAGGCTGTGGGTCGTCTTCTCCACAAGGATGCATTGCTGGCTCATGGCCAACCTTTTGTCCACGAGGACCTGCAGGTTCATTCTTGCAAAGCTGCTTTACAGCCACTCAGTCCCCAGTGTGTACTTGTGCCTGGGGTTATTCTTCCCCAGGCACAGGGCTTTGCATTTGTGTTTTTGAACTTCATGAGGTTCCTGTTTGCCTCTTTCTTCAGACTGTCAAGATCCCTCTGAATGGCAGCACAGCTATCCAGTCTATCAACTACTCCTAGTTTTGTAACACCTACACCTGCATGAGGGGGCACTCCGTCTCATCATCTTGGCCATCAGTAAAGATATTAAATGGTATTGGCCCCAGTGTAGACTACACATTACTGGCCTCTAGCTGGGCTTTGCATTGCTGATCACAACCCTTTGAGCTCAGCGGTTCAACCAGATTTTGATCCACCTCGCTGTCCACGTATCCACTGCATTCTTCATAATTTTGTCTATGAGGATGTTGTACAAGAGACATTCTCGAAAGCCTTGCAAGATACATAATATCAACTGCTCTCCGTTTATCCACCTTGCCAGTCATCTTACTGTAGAAGGCTGTCAGGTTGGTCAGGCTTGATTTCCCCCTCATAAATCCACACTGACTACTTGCAGTCGCTACCTTCTCCTTAACGTGTGTGGGAATAGCCTCCACAAGGTTTTATTCCATCCTCTTCCCAGGGACTGATGTGAGGCTCACCAGTCTGTAGTTCTCCAGATTGTCCTTCTTGGAGACTGGAGTGACATTTGCTTACTTCTGGTCCTCAGGAGCCTCCTCTGGTAGCCACAGCCTTTCAAAAGCCAAGAGTGGCCTCGACAATTGGTAATGCAACTGGTCAGACCCTACAGACTTATATATGTCCAGTGTTTTTTAATATTCCCTGACCTGATTCCCCTCCTCTAAGGGCAAATCTTCCTTGCTCCAGACAGTTTCAATAAGTAGAATTTTAAAAGTAAAAGTAGTTCAGAATTTCGGTATGTGGGCCAAAGCTTTGAGATATGTATATGCATGATCTTGAAATGTCTGTAACATTTATGGAACCATGTAGTGAGCTCTGCCTTTTTTTTAATTTTTGCAGCATGTCTCCCTATACATACTTACTACGTATGCAGTTTAGCGTGTGAATGAAATGCTACAAGAATGTTGAGGATAGAGATATGTTTCTATGAAAAAGTCAGGGGGTGGGAAGATCAACATATTTTGCTTGGTGTGATTTTTTTATGGCTTTATCTGAGGGATCTAGTACAGAGTTGAAAAAAGAATTCACTAGTTCAGGTTTTTTTCCAGTTAGGGAAGTCTTAAATGGATTAGGCTAGCTAGCTAGCTTGAAATAACCTGTTTTTCACAGTGAGCTCTGTGAAGGTTATTTATGTAGAAGATTAACTGCAATGTGCTTAAATAACCCAAGCATTCTCAAGTTTATGACTCCCTAACTTCATTTCTTAAAGATAAGTATCCTAAATAGAGCATGTTCTTGTAGCCTAATTTATACCTGGTCTGTACTTGTCTGTTGTCACTTTGTGTGGATTATCCCACCTACACATGTAATGAGCGACTGACAAATATCTTCATATCTCAGAAGCTGCACATTGCTGAATGGGTAGACAGAGCCCAGATTGGTATTATGTAGCTAGGGATATGCATTAATTGGCTCTGCTGGATAGCCCTGTCTTGGCCTTTGGTTGTCTGGATTTTATTGTACTTTTTACAAAAGAGTTGCTTCCCTTAATTCTGACGTCTGAGCTGCTTGAGATATTGGGAAAAAAGTCATTCAATGACATTGTTCATGGGGGTTTGTCTTTATGCAAGGACACAAATTCCTGATTTCTGTACAAATTCAGTTAAAAACAGAAGGAATAAAATATTTTGTCTGTAAAGATGCAGACCAAAGAAAAGGTTAATTTGGTAGTTTTCCTTTTATAGTAACAATCCATGATTTAAATTTTTGCCCGAACCATACTTTATTCTTTCTGGTGTAAGTGTCTGGGGTTTGAGAAAATTAAGACTATCTGGCAGAATCTGTTCTTAATTTAAGACTGATATTTTTTGATGACATGTCAGTTACAACTTGAAATTATGCAATTCCATATGTTCTTCCCTAGGTTTTGGTACTTAGGAAAAAAATACTTGTGAGAAGGTATAGTTCTGCTCAGGCACAGAGCCATACCATTAAATTTCTATGACGTATCTCATTGACTATTTCTTGCTTCACTTTCAAAACTAACTTTTTGGAGCTCTATCAAAGAAAAAATGAGGTCTTCTGGGGCCAAATTGTACAAAGGTCCAAATAATTTAATCAAGCTAATTTTCTCTTCAGTTAAAAGCTAATGGAAATTCCAGGGCAAATCCACAATAACCATAACACAGTCTAAGTTCTGGTAGAGGCCATATTGCCTTAGAATCACAGGATCACCTAGTTTGGAAGAGACCTTTAAGACCAACGAGTCTCAGCACCGTGTCTACCCGTCTTTTAAGTATCTCCAGGGATGGCGATTCCACCACCACCCTGGGCAGCCTGTTCCAATGCTTGGTAACCCTTTCGGTGAAGAACTTTTTCCTAATATCCAACGTAAACCTCCCCTGGTGCAACTCGAGGCCATTTCCTCTCACCTTAGCACTTGTTACTTGGGAAAAGATTGTATTAGTCTTCATATATTTGATACTAGAAAGTCCTTATTTACCTTATTCTTTTAGGCAGTTGCAGCACTTTTGTAGAGATCTAACCGATGAAATTGTTTTGAGAAAGTCTTTAATACGTAGGTATTTTTTAGTCAAAACCATGTGCTAGATAATTAGGAGCCACGCTGTGGTATATATAAATATTATGCTACCTTTGATACAACTCAGATTGGTGGTTATACACATCTCTTTCCTGTAAGCATTAAATTAAATTAAATTTCAATTTGGCACCACAGAATTTGGGTGACAAATATAGCTATTTAGACCATCTTGAGTGTTTATGTAATTTGTGTTCTTTCAGCTTAATGGAGATAGTGCTAAAAATTTGACAAATTATATGATAAAAGCAAATTTTTAATGTCTTAGCATTTACTGCTATACTACATGGCATTTAATTGCTAACTATGATATAATTATTTTTCTACTTGGAAGGCTTGTTTTAATCTGAATAATGGAAAATTGTACCAGCTCTTTAGTGTAAGATGTTGCTGTTGGCCAAGTGAGCGAAACTGCTCTGTGGAAGCGCTGGCACGGTCCTGTCAAATAAGCTCCGTCAAATGGACCTCAGTTATATTGCGCTCTAACCCGTCTTAACGAAAACCTCTAACGTGGTATGCTACTGTGATAATTCAATAATACCTGCGTGATGATTACACAGCTCAGCGAGGGGGAAATGACCTGTACATTGTACCCCACCGATTAGAAGGAGCATCTTTATAAATATCCTACAAGATTGTCGGTTCCCATTTAGTAATAACGCCATCTTTCACCTTACTGAAAAGTGTTTGGACAGCTGCTGTAATAGGTGTAAACCACGTGCCACTGGAAAACTTTGAATAAATTTATGCTTTGGAGAAGCCCATCAAGAGCTACAAAACTTAATTTTACTGGCTATGGAGTGGATGTATGTTAAAGGTGCCTTTCACTTTTTGCCTCAAACACTGCGGTTGAGTTGAATTTTAAGCTGGTATAAACCAAAGGAGTTTGTAAATGTAAGCTGAGGGAAGTTGAAGCAGGTCTGGTTTTCTGATTCCCCCAGCGTGCAAACTTTCTCTGTCCCTGATACCGCATGTCACCCCTGTCTTTTGCCCGGACAACTGTTCCATTATGGGAGACTGATTGAGGTTAAAACTTACCTTTACTTCCTGGATAGTTTTAACCTGAATCAATTCCCTGAGCCAATTCACTGTGCGGTGAATTGAACCATGAGCCCTTCTGCTAGTATAAGCAGGGGGCAAGAAGCTGAAAATAGAAAGGAGAAGAGAATGTGAATGGTTGGATTTCTTGGTTTTTATCAGTGAGGTGGACTTATTCAGGCTTAAATGGCTCGTGAATCTAGAGGATAAGTTGTAATAAGAACATTCGTGGTCTCTTCGTAAGCAATAAGAAATCCTGGTAAGGAAGGGAAACGTGAAGGAAAGGAGGAATCATGATAGCCATATTCCTGTAAGAGGGCATGAAGCTGTAAATTAGAAAATACATTGTGTGGCTCCCAAGGGAAAATAGCCAGTAATAAAGAATCAGTGCAATTGGTCTAACATAGTGAGTGTAATATATTAAACTGAACTCGCAATGACAGTAATTTCTGGCTTTTTGCTATTACTTGGCACGGTGACTTGTAAAAGCTGGATCTCCTTACAGTGTTCTGCTTCACCATCTAATCAGTCATCAGAGGAGGCAAGAAAAGATTTGCTAAAAATTATTACATAATTAGAGAAGGGTATTATAAGGCTAAAAGTGGCTTTCTGTTTTCAATAATCTCTAATCAAATATCTGTCTGGCTACGAAGACTCTCAGGTAGTGCCTCTTGCAGCAGATTACATCTTCAAAAATATCTGTAACAACCTATTGTTACATAGAAAAATGTGTGGATGAGGTTGTTAAATGGTATCTTTAGATAGACACTTTAAATTTATACGTATATTGAAAAAAAAAATCCAACAACTTTTAATTGTTACCACTGTGGATAATGAAAATAGAAATTGTAGAATACCAGTCTAATTAATGCAGTGAATATGGATTTTTCTCATTTTTCATTTTCAGTCCTACAATTTTATCTTAAGATCAGAAATATCCCTGGTCTTTAGGATCAGTAGAAGGGATCTAATGCAAGGGATGCTGTTGGTGGGTTTTTATTTTTGCTTTTTATAGCAGTGGTGGATTATAATATTGTTGAAATACGTTTATCAAAAACATAGCTTGAAATTTACTTACATAACAAAAGGCTTTTCTAGAAAACTACCATGTCTTAATTTTATTCATCTTCCTTTGTTATGGTATTTTTCTTGATACTTGAATTATCAGAGGTGAAGAATTTTCAAATTAAATATCAGATTTGTGGATGTGTGGAAGTTTTGGCTTTTTTTAATCATCCCTTCAAAGATGCTCAATTCTGCGGGCTAGCTAAAAGCTTACTTGGACAAATTATACTGTAATTAATATTTACAACAATAAAGTTTTTGTAAGCTGCCTCAGGATCTGGCCATAGTGGACATGCTTGACATGGTTAGTAAATATTTTGTTCTCTGGGAACGTTTGTTCTATTGTTGTTTGCCTAAGTACTTATTTGAATTTATTACAAAGGATTTCCCTACTTTCCGCAAATCTGTCTCATGAGACATTAGTTTAAGGAGCAACAACCAGCAGGTAGCCTGAATGAAGCTTAATATTGTGGCTTTGGTATCTTAGAAAACAGAGATCTTCAATAATAACTGCACAAATTGAATGAGTCTCACTTTCAACACTCAATGTATTATGTATAATGCAATCTGTAGAATAGGTTTACAGAGTTAAAAGGGGTTTTCCTAAGGCTGGATTTTGCCTAGTGTAACTGATTTCTCCAACATCTTTTTCTAGTTAATTGCAAAAAAAGTGAGTTCTCCAGAGGCTCATTCAGAGCAGGCTAATGATGTATCCCATTGAGTAAAAGGAAAATTAGCCTTATGGAGCTAAAATTAGCGTTTTTGAATACTTCTCTAGGTGCCTCAAATCTTCAGAAGTTGCACTTACTGTCAGATACAGTAAAAGGAAGAAGCAAACCTAGAACAGAAGGTGGCAAAATAAGATATAATTGTAAAAGCACAGATGTCTGCTTGCCAGGTTAATTGATCTTTTTCCTAAGCTGCATACGTGGCTTTCATTTCAAATGCCGAAAAGCAGTATTTTTGTTTGATTTCCTCTTGTGAGGAAGTAGAAGGATGGTCTCTGTGCTGGTTTGTAAGGACAAGTTGTGCACAAAGGTGCACTGCGAGCGCACTGGAACTTCTAGACCACGATAGCATTAAAATAGCTTGTACAGCATTAATTGCCTGTGTTTCGAGTGTTGCCCAAGTGAGCTGCGAAATACCTCCAGCTACATTTATTGCGAAGGTTTGAAGGAGTGTTGTGGATAAGGCAGTGCATTTTCACTGAAAAAATGAAAAAATATTCTTACAAATCCATTTAAATCTTGACAAAACTTAGTTGTCTTCCCTCTTTCTCAGAAAATGGTTAAGCAGGTTCAGCAACTTCTTTCCCAAGAAGAACTAAAAATTAAGTGTAACGTGGCACCCTGCACAGAAGACCTCGATGCAAACAATTAGGATTTAACAAGGTTATACGTAACTCCTCTGTGAACTGTTCAGGCTTCATTAATCATTGGTTGGTCCTTCTAGTTCAGTTTAGTGGTATCAGTGAAGTGTTGGTGAAGGTAAACATGATTTCTTTTTTTGTCTGGTCCCCAAGCTGTTGGGAGCACTGAACACGCTCTCAGAATTGAACATTTCTTTTCTAAAGTAGTCTCTAGGTGGCTTTCTTCTGCTCTTTGTTTCGTTCATGATACGCACGCTGAAAAGAATATGATGCAAATGTAGGATGAGTTGTCCAAAGAGCATCCGTTTCAGAAAAAGGTCACTGCCCTTGTGAGTCTGCTGGCTTTTCTTGCTTTCATTTATAGGTTCAGTATTTTATACATATACATAGCCCATTCCTCTGCTGTCAGAGAACATCTGTGAAACCCCCAGGCCAAGAACATGCTTCCTTTTCCCCATAAAGGATGAAGAAGTGATGCAGAGACATAATGATGTATTACTTCTGTCTGGCCTTTCCTTGGCAGAGAGTTTAAACTCTTCAATGAACTGTATGCTATCATAATGATGTCACATGATGGATCTCTTGGGCTTTGCTTTTTGCAGTTTGCCACTATAAAAAAACAAACCAAAAAAGCCAGTTCTTGGGGCAACAGTCAACAGCTTTCATCAGAAAGCCATTCTTTTTTACCCTACAAGTCCCCACACCTGTCGACTGCTGCAAAAACCAAAAACATCTTGGCTCCAATTGGAAAAATTTTCCTTTGTTTCACAACCCTGGTTCCTTACCTGAGCAGGTTTTTTGGTGGTTGAAATATGGCAGTAGTCCTATAGAAAAGTGCGTGTACGTGCGTTAGCACAGGGTTTTTTATCATATGTACAGTAATACAGAATTTGAGTTAGGGCTGTAGCCACAGTGCTAATTCTGGCAATTTGTAACTTTGGGGTGCTTAATCTAGTAAGTTTTGTTTGGTTGGTTTTTTTCACTTGACAGTTGTGTGGGAAGAAGGAATGAACTTATAAACTGTATTCTGAGTTGGAGTGTATGTTAATGGATACTATTGTGTGAAAGAATGATATTCTCATTTGTGGTTTTGGTAGCACTGAACATACAACTACAGATCTAGAAAATATGTCTAGCTGTTGCTTACTTAGCTTTGCAAAGTTCACGGATCCTGTGAAAGTGGGCCTCGTTCCTTTCCCTTCACTGTTCTATTTTAATGCTTGATTTTGACCAACCTTACTTACCTTTGACCACCAAACCAAGAAGGTGACCTTATTTCCCATCCTGGTGAAAAATTCGACTGTTGCTGATTCACTGGTGCTTTGTTTCTAATGCCCAAATGAGCTAGTAGCCCACTGTATTAAGGAGGGTGTAGCTGAGTACTAGAATAAAGCCTCAGGATGAGAGCGAATCGATGACCTTAACTTTAGAACTTCTCTGCGCTCTCCTCATTGGTGCCCCCTCTCCAGAAGGTCTGCAGGCCACATAAAGCATTCCTATGTTCTGTGTAACCAGCCAGAAGCAGCTTGTGATCTTAAATGCTTTAAAGAGAATGCTTGCAGCATGACATTACTGTGTACGTGGCTAACGTGCAGCATAATGGAACGGGGATTTTAATATTTACAGCATGTTACGTAAATGCTGCCCTTCTGAGTATTTTCTAAATCCTCTTAGCTCTTAAGTGACAGCTTTGATTCTTTTTTTTAATAAAATCAGTCTTCTCATTTATCCAGCTAAGTTTGGTAAACAAAAGATGTTTAATACTTCCTTTCATATAGGCAGATTCTTGTATTTGAGGGTTTATCTTTGTGCACTTAAGCTTATTAGGTTCCTGGGTAACTATTTTTAAAAAGCTGACTTTGCAACAGCAGTGCGTGGTGCAGAGGTGGCCTTTGGAATTTTCTGTGCTTTGCCAGTGCATACTGTGAATAGATAAGCTCCAAAGGATTGCCATAAACAGAGCAGTGTGGGTTATGGTATGCAAATATTGCATGGATGTTTAAATTGTATTTTGATACACAAATAGTCAGTAGCAAAGACTGTGGGTTTTGGTTTGTGTGTGTATGTATGTATATACATATTCCTTTTAAAAACTGAGTGAGATGAGGAATTGCGCTGTGGGAAAATAAAAAGAAGGGAAATTGTGGCAAAATTCTGGATGGCTATGGGGATTTTTTCTTTAAAGCTCTAGAACCAAATGTAGTTTGTACTGTGCTTTGATTGTACTCTGTCATTTACTTTCAATACAGTGGTAGATGCAAGTATTCACAACATCTGAAAGTGCTTCTGAAAGAGGCGAAAGAGCTGACGTGGGCAGAAAGGTGGTGGGGAGCTTCTAACTTGATTTGGTTCTTTGTATTTCAGTATGTGTGAAATTCGGGGTGTCAGTTTGAGGGAGGGTTTATTTTTCATGGGGAAGCAAGACAGGTTCAATAGGTTCAAAATGCCTGAGTGTCCTTCAGAAGCATGCTTTCTGCAAATTTGAGGGCAAAGCCCTCAGTCTTCTTGTGTCGGTGTTATGTACGGAGGCCTTAGAGTGTTTGCCAGGTATCCAGCTGCAGAGGATGGATGGATGGATGGATGGATGGATGGATGGATGGATGGATGGATGGATGGATGGATATTTTGTGTGTACGGTATGTTTGCATTTACATTATTTTTGCTTTTAGGTGACTGTGGAAGAAGTCATGACTACTACTGCATATCTGGATCTCTTTTTGCGTAGTGTTTCAGAGCCAGCCCTCCTCAAGATTTTCCTCCGTTTTATTTTGCTGCACCGACATGAGAATGTGCATATCCTAGATACACTTACCAGCCGAATCAACACACCATTCCGGGTAAGACAAGAAGGAAGTAAGTTCAGATACTCAGCATGGATGTAGGTTAAATATTTGAACAGGAGATTCCATATATTCAGTGAGTTATCTGTTTAACTAGGATTTTCCCCCCCACCCACCCAAATGTGTGATTTCACCACCTCCTCAGTTTTTTTTGTCTCTGTGTGTGTGATGACATTTAGCTACCACTATACTAAGTTGATAAATGTGTGAGGTGGTTTCACCCATACAGGAAATGAGATAGATGGCTTCTAGAAGTCCGGATTCTGTTGGAAGATTAAAGGTAAATTTGGAAGCATTTTTATTCTGGATACCGCTGAATTAGTGCGGCCATAGGTAACTCGCCCTTGGACTTATAAATATACTTGTGGTGAGGAGCTTTTCTGATCTTTGGAGTTTTGCCAAGCAGCAAGCATTTTCAAATAGTCCTTGTGGGAGATAATGGGAGCCCTATAAGGATGTCTCCAAATTGATCCAAGTTGTGAATTGCAGCATTGCTAATATGTTGCTCAGGAATGAAGTCTGTGGTGTTGTGGCATACTTGCTTAACTGTGATTTCGCCTGCTTTCTCCTTTGATTAAAAGAAGGCACTTTCTTGCTCAAGTGATCAGATTGCTGCTTCCCGTTCTTCACCTTCACACCTCCGTGTAGTAAGGTTTATCTCAAATTTGCAGTGAGCCCCTTCTCAGCCTAGTCAGAATGCACCACAGTGGCTGGGGAGAGCTCGCTGACAGAGAGAGCAGAGTTACTTTTGCTAACAGTTGGATCTTCTGGCCGAGAAGATGACTACTTGTTGTGCTGGACTACCCTTCTGAGCCTTGCTTGACTGGCAGTCTTGGCTGAATCTTCTGTGATGCACAGCACCATGGATGAAATAAAGAATATTGTTTTAGTGCAGGTACAAGAGAAGCCAGAACGCCGGCATGTGCATTAAATTTGTGTATTAGGGCCAGTAGCTTCATCTGAAATCTGTTTTGAAACGTGAGTGCATGCAAACATGGATATATGCTGCTGTTGCTGCATCTCTAAGATGAATTAACTCTGAAAACTGAAACGGCTTCTGTCGACAAAAATGCAAATGCTGTTGTCTCTGCTAATCATTAATTACTGTTCCATAGGCAAATGAGATGGGAATTGTAAAGAATTCTGCAGCCCTGAGCAACTCAGGATCTCAGCCAAAATGGTTCTGTGATGCTAAATGAGCTTTCTGCAGTATAGCTCGGCCAAGTGCAAAAGCCAGAACTGCAGTCTTCTGTGTTTCCATAGCACAAAAGCTGCATATGTTATTAATGATGAAAATACTTATTAATAATTCACAGGGTTAAACTTACGTACAGACAGGTTGCCAAAAGGACTTGTAAAAATACTATTCTCTTTGTCTCCTGAGCATATATTAAATCTTTTCTTTATACAAAATGCAAAAACAGACTAGCTTTACTTATACAGATGATTCCTGATTTGCAATATGATTGCAAAGACAAGTAAGAAATGTTTCCCTATAAACTGATATTTCCTAAATACAGGAAAATTTAAGGCAGTAACAGGTTTTTTTGAACTTTCACAGTATGCAGAAAAGTTGGACTTGGCTCTCAGTAAATTTCACAGAGGAAATGAGAATTTCCCTCTCTCCCCCAGCTAAAATAGACCTTTCGTGCAAGGATCTGGCTTCTTTCAAAAGCTTGTCTTGAAGCTCTTCAACTCCCATGCCTATTAAGAACTCCAGTTCTGGTTATTTCTTCTTTTGCCCTTTTACTTTCTCCATCTATTTCTGTAGACACAAGGTCTCGGACTAACTAGCACCTTCCTGTTGGCTCCTAGTGCAAGCAGTGGACAGTGGTGGCAGGGCAGTAAGTTTGAGCTCTGCTTTGCTTGGCTGCAAGCCAGCTTATGAGCGTTCCCTACTTCCCTGCTCTCTTTCCTTTCCTTTTGTTCTTCTCTGTGTGTTAGTTCAATGACCAAACTAGGGAAGGCAACCAAAGAAACTTTCGCTTTTCAGAGGCTATCAAGTCAGGTTCACTTAAACTTTGCTGTTTAACTGTTCCACAGATATAGCTACTAAGTAAGGGGAAAATACTTGTATGTATATATGTTTTTCCAGAAATATATGTGTTCATCTGGTCTTGGTCACTGTGGGCAGCCAGCCCTATTGTCGGGGAGCTGAGTCACTCATCGGAAAGAGAGAACTGGAAACAGTGAAACAAAGAGTCTTTTAAGTTGACATTCTTGAGAAAGCATGGGCTGGAGAGAGGAACATAGCAATGTGCTGCTGCAGAGCTCGAATAGAGCATTTTAACAGTGGAATAAGAGAAATGACTGCAGAGAAGATGAGGAAATTCCATACTGTGGAGGAGAAGCCATGCCCAGACAGGATGCTAGATTCAGTCCTGAATGAATTACAAAGGATGTTCAGTGACTGAAAAAATGAGGTAGAGAAATATCTGAAACCTTTTCCTTATTTTGTCTTAATCTGTTTCTTTTGTTACCTACTGGAAAGTGCAGTTAATTTCGTGTGTTAATTATTTGAGTTTACATAATTAATATAAGGAGAGGCAAAATTTAAACACCAGCTTGAAACTCTAGCAGACAACCAACTTATCCTAAATCATTCTCACAAGAGTCAGCCTGGTCCTGGAGTCTAAGACAGCTGTGAGACACTGTTTTAGGAGAGAGCAGTGCAGGAGAATGCATCCAAGGAAATATGCATTAAAAGGCAAGGAGATGATGGTGCTGTGGTCCATGAAAACCCATGAAAGCTTGCAGTTCATGCTTCTACCATTACAGGACATTAAGTGTGTGGTCTAGCAAGCATCTGAAAGGTAGAAATGTACTGTATGGTAGCTTTGAAAGTCTTGTGTGTCTAATTAGTGACCAAAAAAGCCTGTAGAAGTCCACTGTTCTAGCTTGTTCTAAAACCAGCGTGAAAGCGGGATGCCTGTCACAGAACGGACATGATTTTTGTCTCTGCTGAGTGTTACTACTGAAATACCTGGTTATTGGGTATATTTGAGCAGACCTTTGCCAAAAAGACAAGCATGTGATTCCAATGAGGAATTCAATTTTTCTTTCCTTTCTCCTGGTCTCACAGAAAGGATCTACATGCCTTGCTATGGTTCCCAGCTGTTCAAGTGACCTGCAGTGGAGAGATTCTGAACATTCCATATGGAGTAGATTCTGATAAAAATTACTTGTTTAGTCCTGGTCTGTGTCAGTACATTAAGCTATATGTGTAGAAGCATTCAGCTTCTTAATGTGTAGAACACTAATCATTCCTTATACGTAAAGCAACAGAAACTTGATGTGATGTGTATAACTTTTCTTTCCAGAAAAGACCTTTAGTTGGTTGAAATTCTATGTCAAAGGTTAAAACTAACACACTATCTTGGAAGTTACAAGGTTCACTTCATGCTGAGATAAATTTGAATAATATTAAAGACTAGTAAATTACTGCCTTTTTTTTTTAATGGCTTATTTGAAGGAAAATTCTGGATTGTATTTAGTTAAAAATGTCACGTTACATGTATAGCTCCAGACAACTTTAACAAAAACCTCCCATAGGGTTGCTGACAAAATGAAGTATCATACTAACAGTGCCTTATAAAGCATGATGTTCTGGCCGTTTTGAAATATAGTATGCAGGGAAGATGGGAAAGGTACAATTTCCAGGTGAAAAACTGACAACATTTATCATTTTCCAGCTCTGTGTGGTCTCCTTGGCATTGTTCAGAACGCTTATTGGCTTGCATTGTGAAGACGTGATGTTACAGCTAGTTTTAAGGTAAAGCCCAAACTCCTTCATCCTAATTCTGGGACAGACAGTCTCTGCCTATGGATGCAGAGCTGGATGAGAGCACTGCAAGACAGCAGAAATCCAGACAACTACAGAGATAAGAATATTTATGATCCTGACAAAAGCCTACCAGACCTGAAGAAGTGTGATTTACCTCCTGTGATCTTTAGGAGCAAGAGATTTTTCTTGTGATTTATTTCTATAAAAGCGAGAAAAGAGAAGCTAAGAATGTATTTATCACCTCCAAACTGCTTATTCCCTGCTTCTAAACGTATAATTCTTCTCTCCTGTATGTTTTCTCTAGTGTATTATATACACTGATACAGAGATATGTACTTGTTTGCAGCTTCCACCTTCTTTCTTATTGTTTTCCGCCTCTTTGATTCTTCTCTCACTGAGAATACTGCAGGTTCCTGAACTGTTGTAGGTAGATTGTTATGCAATGTACTAAATGCATCGATTATTTTTGCTTTTAACTGATGGTTCTATGGGTTGCTTCAGAATATTCATAATTTTGGTGTGTGTATTAGATGATAATTGATTATTTATTTGAACATATTGGTGTAACTAAATTGGGCTTTTAGCAGAGTAGGTCACGCGAAAGTTTCAGATACTGTCTGTCCCTCCACCCACAGGCATTAAGGGGAAATTCCCTATAGCTCTGGCTGTTGTGCCTGGGAATACTGTTAGGACCTCTGCGAATTCAAGTACGTTGCCACTCTAAGAGCAGTGCTGTATTTAATCTTCTTTTTGTTTATTTAGGGAATCCTTTAGAATTTGTTTGCATTTTAAATGGCAAAACATCAGTCCCGTTAATACTGAGGCTCTTAATATTAAGTGCTCTTAAAAAGTTGCTCTGCAGAAGATTGAGCTTGCTCTATTCCTGTATTACCCGTAGCTTATTCCCTCCTCTGCCCGAGAGCTCAGTCTTTGCCTGGTGCAGTAGAACACCTTGATGACCCTTCCCTCCTTTTTGCTGGCTGCTTGCCTGGTATGCATAAACTTGCTCTCTGCAGATTTCCCAGGAAAACAAATAAATTAAGGATTCTGAGACAAAACTCGTTCATGGTGGGACCAAACCACCCTGCTGGCCTTTGGCATCTATCTGCCCATCCCACACTTCCTTCATCCCTCTTACAGCACGTTTGCTCTGACCTGCGAAGGTTTGCTTGCTTACCTGTCCTCAGGCAACCGATCCCCTATCTCTACTGATCTTGACAGTTCCTCAATCAAACCGTAGCTTCACAATATAAAAAGTCAGGGTTTCGTGCCCTTGAGAGGTTTAGAACATGGATCACTGTCAAGATTATCGTTACTGTTTGGTTTTTTTTAATTTGGAGAGGGCAGGAAAGTGGGAAGGGAATTTTGTGTCTGGTTGCTTTCTCTCTCGTGAAAGGACGATGAAGTAATGCTCTTTCAGGTATCTGATCCCGTGTAACCACATGATGCTGAGCCAGCGGTGGGCTGTGAAAGAGAGAGACTGCTACTCTGTATCTGCTGCAAAACTGCTTGCCCTGACACCAGTCTGCTGCTCCACTGGGATCACCTTGACACTGGAAAGCCAAAGGAAAGATTATATTCTGTGGACAAAAACAGCACAAACTAAAGGTAATTGGTGCTCAGGGGAAGACCGGATCATGAACTGAGTTTGATTGGGTAGCAGCTCCTGGGAGGAGGTGGGCAAGGAGGCGAGGGGAAGGAAATGGGGTGGGCAACAATAAACCGAGCAAGCTGAACTGGAAAGATTATTTAATTCCTTCCATGTGTCCAGGTCCATTTAAACCTCATTTTAACAGCTGTTCAACTTGAATATGCATTCATGAAAGTAATGTACTGATACATGACTGCAACTCCTGCTGCTTCAGAGTGGTCTCTGTTGTTTTAAGGTTTGAATGCGGGCTGGTCTCTTGGAAGTCTTGAGTTGCAGACCTGCCTTGGCAATAGGAACAAGTCGTGTATGTTTATAACCGCATCTCTTAATCTTTATGCTTTGATCTTCCTGCCTTATTGGATGTTTGGGACTAAAGACTCTACCTGCCGTGTCTTAGTGGCTGCTTGCTAGAGAACTTTTGGGTTGTTTTATTATGTCATGGTGTGAGTAATCTTCTTTCCTTTCAGATTCTGGGAGACGCTCTTCTGAATCTACTTGCATTGTGGAATATGGAAGAGCTGTGGACATCAGCTACTTGCAGTACTTGGGGGAAGCTCAAGAAGCCATCCTCCAGTGTCTGAAAGATTGTAGGGTTTGGTCTGCCTTGTATGATGGAGTAAACCCTGATCCAGACACCTTTATTCAAACACTCGCTGAGGAGAACAGTACAGATGTGGAACACCCTATGTTTCGGCTCCAGCAAAGGACACTTAGCATGTGTAGCTCCTCTCAAGTAACTCCATTGAGTGAGAAGATGCAGTTGGAGCTAGAATGGGATGATAGCTATGACACAGGGATTTCTCCTGGCTCTGATGTGAGCTCACCGCAACCGTACGATGATCTGGGAAGCACAGAGATGCAGCCACCTGCAGAGCCACCAAAACACATTCAAGAAATGAAAAAAAATGCCATCATGCTCATCAAAGGATCTTACATAGAGGAATCAGACTTTCAGGATGATGTTATGGTTTACAGGCTATGTGCCCAGAAGGATACTCAAGATGATGACAACTCCGAGGAGAAAACTTTAAATGTAGCCAGCGAACACAAGGTCCAAAGCCAGACTGTAGTCAACGGGCCTCTTGCAAAGAGCCAGATGGAAGTGGACTTTGATGAGCACAGTAAGGGAAATTCAAGCTTCACCCAAGGTGTAAAGAAAGAACAAATAAACCAGAAAATGGTGGAGATTGATCCACAGCCAGACTTAGACTTGAAGCTTTCTCCTCAGGAGGCAGATCGTAACTTAAGTGTAAGACTGCTGAGCACAGATGGTGAGGATTTCATTGCACAGTATGACAAAATTATTAAGGAACTGGATCCAAACAGTGCAAGCTTGCAGGAGCAGAAGTTGGATACTCCTGACCCTGTCTCTCCTGCAGAAGAGGAGGAGGACTTTGAGAATTTCTCGGCAGACACCCCTTCTGCGGAGAGCATTTCATCTCCCTTTGGACCAAAGGAGGATGTGTCTCCCAAGCATGCTGCCAGGAGCCAGAGTGCTCCATTTACAGGTGGAATGTCCTGTCAATTACATACGTAACAAATGCAGGAGGGCATGGTGATTAAAGGTGGCCAAATGAGATCACACCGTGCGGCACACGGTGCAAGCATAGAGAGAGGAACAGTCCTGGCACTGAAGAGGCTACAGCCCAAATAGCTGAGACCGGTCCAAGGAGAGCGAGAGAGCCAACGTGAGAGCAGAGCAGAGCAGTCAGTGTGGCGACAGCAGATGATGGTTGCTCAGGGGTTGTTTTGGCTGCTTGTGTTTTGTAGTGGTTTAAAATCTTGAGCAGGGATTATGTTGTTTGTATGTGAGAGCTCTATCATTCCTAGAGAAAGCTTTTGTGGTTGAGGGGGATTGGATTGGTAACTGTTCTAATATACAGAGCACAGGTAAATAATTTGTTTTTTTTCCTGGTGGCTTGCACCTCTGATGCTATGAATGTGGTATCGCGTTGCCATTTTTTTTCCTCTCTGCTATTTCACATTTTAGCACGAGGTGGCAGCACTGGCGCCATGTCTGTACGTGCCAGTTTCCATGCTCTGCCCTGGCATCCTGTTCCTGCGGCGTCAGGGCTGCCCTCGCTGTTGGTATACTTTTCTGTCTTGTGCCAGGCAGCAATTTAAGCTTGGTCTCCGCAGACTGTCCAAGCCATTCAGGAATGACAGTGCTACTGCAGGTTAGAGCGTGCTTTTGATCTGTGCTTGTACAGCTCCTTGCACTGCGGGCTCCTGATCTTTAATTAGGTCTCCTAGATACCACAGTAATGCAAATAATACAAAAATAATAATGTCTCTAGCATTTTCCTCGTCCAAAACAAAGACTCTATAAGATGGCGTCTCATTCATTTGAAAGCTGGGGGAAAACATTAATTTGTGTCCATTGAAATGCAGCTCTTTCTGGTCAGCTGTGGCCAGCATGCCTGGCACTGTTTCTTAATTGAAAAATTCAGCCTGCTTTTCAATCAATTTGCTATTTTTGCTGTGGTGGCAATTTCCTTGTACCAGAAGCTAATCACATTCAAGCCTTTCTGTTTCCCATTATCTGCTGTCAAATGTAGCTCAAAAACCTTGTCCCTGTCTCTCATTGTTCATCTAGTCCCTCCCTCCATTTGTTTCTTTCCAAAAAAACCTACACCAAACCCTGTACACTCCCCCTTCCCCCCCAGAAAAAACCAAACGGAAAAACCCCACAACCAAGTAAAACAAAGAAGGAAAAAAACCCAAACCAAACACTTGGAGAAATCCTTGCTGTTTGTTCCCCATCCACGACATGTTTTACTCTTTGGCTGTTTACCTTGCTTTAACGGAGATCTTGGTGATTGCAAGTTAAGGAGGTCCTCATAGAAATACCTCAGAAATGTTGAGATTGCAGTGTCTTTATAATAATATATTTAATTTGGAATGCTATAATATGTTTGTAGATGCGTGTAATAAGGATTTTTGGTTGCTTTCACTGTTTTGGGATGCTGTCATGGGATGGGGCTTCTCTCTGCAGAATCAAATAACCAGACAGGTTTTCCCACACTCAGTAAGCGCCGGCAGTGCAAAGATGCTCTCTTCAGGCCTACGGATCTATGAAGAAAATGTCCTATTGGTGCCTATGTCCAATTTGAAAGCATTAAACACTATCATCCCTGTTTCCCCCTGAGCAAGAAAGAATGTCGTGTTCAGGAATAGGAATTTATATTCTCCCCTCCCCCTCCCCCAGTCAGTGTTTGACTTCATGGCCACATAGAGATGCACAGTCAGGAAGGGAATGTTTTTTTGACTTCTCATCTGTTTACTCTGTTTCTTACAAGGCTTGCAAACTCTGCTTAGTTCCTCTGATTCTCACTCCAGTAATTTCTTGGGGGAAAATGTCACTCTACCACTGAAAAAATTTTTAATGTATCTTGGTAATCTCTCTTGCTGTGGCACACAGCACTTGTAACAAGTATTATCTTCAGCTTTACCTACTCAGCTTTGAAGTCTGACCTAGAGGAGAGAAACAGTGATATATCTCAACTCCTTCTCCTACAACTCCCCCTGAGAGGGGAAGCAGTAGGTTACGTTGGGACGGGAGAAAAGGTTTTGGGGCTGCTCCATTGGGTACCTAGGCAGGGGGGATTGCCGCAGGATGCAGTACCAACCTTCAGTGATGGCTGGCGTGGTGGCTGGAAGGTACCAGCCACAAAAATCCTTGTCAATGCTGGCCCTCCTACCTTTCCTCTGGTGAGTGCAGCTCTGCCGGCATTGGCCATGATAGATGGATCTTGAGGGAGTGCTTGCTTTGTACTCATGGTCACTATAAAATGTGATAGACTTTAACCTTTAGCGATGCTTTATTAGGTGAAGTGGCAATGTAGGCACTTCTGATTTTATCCTTACTGTTGCACTGGCCCAGAATTGCTTTGGCCGCTGCCATACACCGTTTGCAGCAGGTGTGTTAAACTGGGCTAAACTGTGCCCAGGTAGCTCAAATGGCAGCTGTTTGCTAGCTGTGGGGGGCTGGAATGGTATCGGATTGTGGCCACCTGCTTGACCCTAGAAATGCCCGTGGTGTGCATCTTGTGTCAGGGACTGGGGTGGGATGTTTCAAGTTAGCAGAGCTGTAACCCTGTCACCCAGGTGTTCTTCTGTGTGGTCTCCCTAGCTTTTACGCAGCCAGAATAGTGTGGTGGGACAGGGTGTGGGAAGAGGGATGTTTCTAAGAGTTTACTTGTGATTAGGTCCCTCTTGCAGGCTGCCTCAAGCATCGCACTGGCTGTACCATCTAACGATATGTATTATGTGGTTAAAGTCAGGCTCAGCCTTGCAAAGGTTTCTTAAACTTGAACACTAAGGGTTTATGTACTTTCATGGTAAATGCTTCTGTATTTCAGTCGTTATTCCCCAGCATGAATACGCAAACTAAAGCTGTTATTTACTGGTGACATTTATATGATAAAGCCTACATCTACCAATAATTTTGCTTATAAATCTATTTTAACGTCTTCCTTGTTTTGTGTGAGTCTTTGCAGTACTGAAAATGCCTTCTTGTGCTGTGAACTATCACAGGTCTTGATTTTTATGTTTAGAGTAGAGTTTTCATATTTTCTTCACAACAGCACAGTTTTTTGATAAGACAGTAAAGCTAGCTATAATTTACTTTGCCCAGTCCTTACATAGAAATTAGGCACAACAAGTGTAAAAAGGGCAGATTCTGTTGGCATTGGAGCTAGTGGTACCATTCCAATTAACTTCAAGGGAAATAGAACAGTGGACCGTAACATAGTAGGCTAAATCCTTATTGGCGTATGTAAAGTAGAATAGTTAAATGGCACGTTAAATATGCCGTTAATGTAAACTCATTGGCTAGCTAGCAAAAATGCTTCTACTCAACGAAAGCTTTTAACACCTCTGTTAAGTCTATTTTGTCTGTTCAGATACGGTTTGAGTTTTCTCCCTGCTGGCTTTAATTAGCATGTGGGAAGTCTGATCTGGTTGGTTATGATGATCAAAATTCCTTTTAAATGCCTGTTTCCTAGATCTTGGGATTCTTCTCCTGTGAAAACAAAAGCATTGGTTCCTCTTCTTTTCTTGCAGGACCGTTCATCAGTGTAGTGTTGTCGAAGCTGGAGAACATGCTGGAGAATTCCTTGCATGTAAATTTGCTGCTTATTGGGATTATTACTCAGCTGGCAAGTTATCCACAGCCTCTTCTTCGCTCCTTTCTGCTCAACACCAACATGGTGTTTCAGCCTAGCGTGCGGTCACTTTATCAGGTATTTGACCACAAATGTTAGTCATGCCTATTGGAACGGTGTTTTTGGTGTCTCGTTAAACCTTATGTTAGCTCTTTTCATTTCCACCTGTTGCTTTCCCACCTGTCTGAGAGCCTCTCATCTCATTTCGATGTTTTAATTACATTTGTGCAAAGAACTGGAAATTCTGTATGACCATAACTTCTGTCGTAACTCTATTTTAATGCGGCTAGAGAAAGCCCGAGTCTGTGGCTGCACTGGGAGCAAGGGAGGAAGAAGTAATTGTTACTGTTGTTTTGGCAGGTGCTGGCATCTGTGAAAAATAAAATTGAACATTTTGCTTCCATTGAAAAAGACTTCCCAGGTCTTCTCCTGGAGGCCCAACAGTACTTGCTTTTTCGTGTGGACATGTCTGATGCTGCGGAGGAATTGCTAACCAAAGGTAAATGTTAACTGCACTCAGAGGAGTGCTGGGGGGAATGACTCACCAGTTACCCCTCTCGTTTTCTACAGCATGATTAAAAGTAGGTGTGGTGCATTGTGAATATCATTAACCAGATGTACCCTTCTGACTTAAAACTGATGATGCTCAATAGGCCACAGGATATGGATCTATTTGGATATTCTTTGCTCTTTAGAAGCTTTTATTTGCTACAGAAAATTTCCGTTTAAAGGAGTAACAAAATCAGCTCTTGGCTCGCTGTCGGTTTGGCCATAAACAAACTTGCTTTCAAGGCATGAGGTGAGATGGCATATGTGCATGATTTCATTTTATTTTTAGCCTGACCTTCAGCTAGTCATTGGTTCTTTTTTGATAAATGTTAGGGAGGACAGAAGTCCAGAATGAATTGGTTTCTGCAACAATTGAATAAGGCTTCATATCGTGGTTTGGGCTACTACTGAAGGAGATGGATATTAGCCGGAAAACTGTGCTTTCTTGAATAAAAACCAAACTGAAACAAAAAGGATATGGTGGGGAGTATAAAAGCCAGGACACTTTGAGAGGAGTGGGGAGTTAAACAGGTATCATCCCAACGAACCAGCTTTCCGGGGGACTTCTGTAACGTCTGCTGCCTCTCAAGCACAGTGCACACTGTACCTGTCCTGACAGTTACCCGTGTTTCCACTGACGTGGGGGAAGCTAGTGAAAATAAGCAAAATGAAGAATCTAATGTTCTAACGTGTCCTGACGCTCTAACGATGTTCTAATGAAGAACTGTCCAGACGCAGCTGGTAGAGCTGGGGCCCTGCGCGGGGGACGTGCTTGTTCTCAGCTTGCTTGGGGGCAGGTTGCATGTTGGGTGCAGGTTTCCCTTAAAAGCCAGCTTCCCACGTGGTGGGAATGTGTCAAATCTGGTGAGAGCAGTGACCGCAGTGATTAAAAGCTGACTCAGCAACAGGGTTCAAGAGAGGCTGCATTTACAGGTGTGCTCTTACTCATCTTTGGGAGTCATTAATAATCACCTACTCTGCATCTACCTCTGTGAAGTTGTTGATACTTTTCTCGCATTTCCAGAGGTGTGGAAAGCAGGACTTTTTATGTGCCATTTTAATCGTATTTTCATTTTTCAAGGCTCTAAATAATAATTTACTTAGTTTCTAGGCAGCAAGGTATGTGTTTCTAAGGTTTGCAGTACATCTAGTCTATGAAATTATGCTCTTGCTAAGGCTGCTTCTTGAAGAATTAGCCTGTGGAAGGTGCCTGCTGTAAAGGAGCTGTGTATTGCAAGCGCTGGTAGTGGCTTCGGCTCTACGTTCTGGTGCCACAGATTAGAAAGCCTTACAATTAGATGGTAATGTAGCAAGCATGTGGGAGATGCGATTAGGAGGCAACATTTAGTGTCTTTTTTGCCAGCTGCTGGCAATAAGAACTTTTATATAATGCATTCCCAATGGCATTTATTTATGCTTCCTATTTTATGTCATTTTTCTTCTGTGGGCTTCAGAATTTGCCAGGTTGACTCATGCTGGTCATTATTTAGGAATTTGAAACAAGGCTGCTTAGTCACCCTGTTGGTACATTTTCTTCTGTGTTGTGGCAACCCCTGCAAAGGCAGCACCTCTTGACAAGTAGATGGAGAGAAAATAAACGTCTGTGGTATGTAGTTTTCTTACACAGTAGCTTGGGTTGTGGTTAGATACGTAGAGCTGTCGTGATGGAGATCCCATATGAAATGCTGCCTTTCTTTCAGTGCGTTGGCAATAGTACCTCCAGAGTACTAATTTTCTTAATTCCTCAATTGTATGATTCAGTTTGCATCTTGACCCTAGAAAGAAGTGGTCAATCCTGGTCAAAGAAAGAAGTCAAATCTCTTATCCCTAGACCAGCTTTCTGTGCTTTTTATTTTTGTTCCCCGCACCCCCCCCCTCCCCGCCCCGCTGTAAGCAGTTAAATCTAAATCAAAGCATTTTCAGGGAAATGTATCCATTTCTGTGCTTTTTGAAGGAACGAGTTTTAAAAAAGAAAAAGAAAAGCTTTGACAGTATACTAGCATTCTGGTTATGTTGGCTAAACGATTTAAAAAACTTAGAATATTAATTATGAAACATTTTGACATTAGAAAAATCTAAAAAAAAAAAAATCTTCACGGGAAGCTCAAAACTTAATCTTTTCATTGTAATTCATAATTTAAGTTGTTTTTCCTCCCACAGTCAGGATTTTTTACAGAACTGAAATTCCTGTACTCTGTCTTTAGTAGATAAAAATTTGTAGAATAACAATATGAATGATTGATAAGTCTGGAGTTGGAAGGGTTTTCTGAAACGCGAGAATAGCACAGCTCCGTTAGATGGTTAAGATGAAATTTCCTTTTGAGTATTTGAAGTCTACAGTAATTCCACAGCACCTTAGGAGAACTACAGGAAAGGGAGAAACGTGCAGAGCTGTTGAACAGAGGGATTGCTCTGCTGCGTGGGGTGAGGCATTCGTCTACCCGTCCTCACTTTGGCTACTTGGAGAGGTTTCAGAGACAGGGTGATGTAACCTCAGACTGAGGTGTTTTAACCTAAACTGCATGCGCTTCAAGGCAAAGCTCTTCTCAATGTGGCCACGTGGCGTTTGGCTTATCTGCAGTATGTGAGTTAATATGACAGTCCTTTATTATTTTCTTTTAAATTATTTACTTATACAGCTCATGAGAACATCCACTTGTAAGTTAGACAGGATTTTATCTGTTTCTGCTTCTGGCCTCAATGACATCTTGTGGCAGTGAGTTCTGCAAGTTAATTTTTCTTTGTAAAGTATTTATTTCCATCAGTGTTAGACTGTGTCACCTTTCTAGTTTCACTAAATGAATTATCATTTAATTAAAGTGCAGTTCTGCTTCAGGTTGAAAGAAGGAGCAATCGATTGAAATTTAAGTGCTTCTGTCAGTGTAATTCCATGCATTCTGACGCTTGAACCATTCTGATCCTTTGAACTCTAGCAGCAGAGATCATATAGCAGAGCACACGGTGATTTTCACTTGGTCTTTTTTTAATGCTTAGTTGCTTGACAGGCAGCTAAAAGGGGTGTTAAAGCTGTAGAAAAGTCAAATTTTCAAACATTTTTTTCCCTTAGTTTCTAGCTTCCTTCAAACTCCCATGGTGGTGTGATAGCTCATCCCCAAAGCCCTTTACATGGTAGTTGATGGGGAGAGGATGGAGAAAGAGAGAAAGAAGTAAAGTCCAAATGATGTTTTGATCTGGGGGAGGGCTAGAGCACCGTTATCACTTAAACTGAGACAACTATGCTGCGTCTAGATCGGTAGATGTTATCTGCTATTTCATAAGGTAAATCCATATTATTCTTTCCCTTGACTCGTCTTCTGCCCACATACGTCTCTCATCAGAGCTGGAACTGAATAATATATAACCTGGGGAAAGATAGCTAATAAAAAATGCAATACAATCAGGCCATGTAGAACTTTAAAATGTTGGATTAGTGGAGTATCTCCTTGCGTGGTCTGGGCACTGCAAACTACAGCTCTGAACACAATCCTTGTAAACTGGCTTTGGACATTGTACAAATACCCTGGGTGCTTAATATACTGAGTCTTTTTTTTTTTTTTTCTTTTTCACCCCTTTTCTTTCCTCTCCTCTCCTCTCTTCCTGGCTTTAGGTAATGTCCAGCACAGCGGCAACACGGGGAAAGGAAGGAACCCCTCCGAAGCTTACCCGGCTGTACTCCAGCCTTTCCTGGGACAGAAAGGAAAGAAAGGCCTGGCTCATCCCGGCCTTCCCGCGCACGTGAGGAATGCCGTACTCGCAGCTGCCCTTTTCCCAGAGTTCCTGAAGGAGCTGGCAGCACTTGCCCAGGAACATTCCATTTTATGTTACAGAATACTAGGGGATTTTGAGGATTATTATTAGTGGATTTTTTAAACGTGTTTTTAAAAAAAACTTTTGGAGTTTAAACAGATTTTTAATGCAAAGCTGCTTACAAAAGAAGGTTGTACTTCAATATTTCCTGAAAATACTTGATTTGAAGGGGGAAGAAGGAGGCAAAATGTTATTCCACCTTACCTTATATTAAGCCTTATAATTTCCCTCAGTGCTGCATGACTTATTCGAGAGATTTCGGATACTGCTCTTCCTGCAGCTTCCTACTTCATCTCCTCCTCTTCACACAGCCACCCTTCTCTAGTGTCCCTGATTCCTGTTGCATTTCTGCAATGGACACTTGCAGGCTGGCGAAGAGAGGCAAACATTTTAGCTGTTTCTGTTCCAGAAATGCTCTTCTGGATAACTTGTTAGAAGAGAATTTGTTTGGAAAAACGTTGTCCCGTGGGGACAGTTCAGGATGTAAAAACACACGCAAAACCTGTACAAAACCGCTTTACGTGAAGGGCTGTGCTTCTTCATGTCTTTGTCCTCCTCCCCCCTTCCCTACCTTTTCCCTGACACGGGGTTCTTACCAATCCATGTCTGAAGCCCTCTTTTTGACTAGTGGCTCAGGTTTTTTGAATTCAAGTGATCTTATGTGCGTTAAACCCCTGACTAGCCGAAAGCAGGTGCTGGACCCTACACATACCATATTGCCTTATGTTGCAGACAGATCTGCAGCTATCAGCTGTTGGTCTTTGAAGTCAAATGAACTGTGTAAGTGGATGTGGATTGCAGACTGCCTGGAATTTTCCCTGCAGTTTCTCAGCATTCTTTGATAACTGCTGCATTGCTACCTAAACTCTCAAGCATGCCTTATTTAGTAAGATTTGCACAAAGTACGAAACAACGTGTTTCTATGCAAGCTGTAATTAGTAGGTAGTTTGTTTTATGCTTATTTTAATAAGCTAAAGAAAGGTATTCGATATCTTTCAGTAGTATTGAAAGGACAACAGGCTGGTTTTGTCGTCTTTTTCTTTTTTTCTTTAATGAAAACGGTTGGCTTGCTCCTGAAAGCTGTTCTGTTTTATTGTTAATTTTTTTGGTTAAGGGAAAGTTAAATACTGTTTGCTTACTTTTAATTTCGGTGTTGACTTTTCCTAATATTGCACTTCTGGGATGGTGAGGGGAGGACCAGACTATTCACCAGCTGTAGGAAAGGAGGGAGTAACGGAAAGCTGTCTGCTGGTGACTAACTGCTTGAGAAAATTCTCCTCTGTGAGTAATGGGCTTCATTAGAAGAACCCAAACATGATGAATTGGTGCATCACCACTGCATTTCATCTTATCTTAGTAGCATAATTGTGCTTCCAGTGTGCTGTAGCTGGCTACATAACAAGGGGCTTAGTTCAAGAAAGCCTTAAACCCCTTTGTCCAGGAAAGAAACTAAAAGTGGCTCCAGGAAATCTGAAGAAAGAGAAAAATTGGAAATAACACTTGCATACGTTAGTTCTCCTGCTCATTGTAATTCTGTAATGTGGGATGCTCCAGTTAATTGCATTCTGATTTTGAAACATACTTTCTCACAGATTGCCAGGGGAAAGAACACTTTGGAAACAAAAAACAAAGACACTCCAGAAGAGTCTAATTAATTACAGATCAAATTCCTGTGGAATTTGCAGTGCAATCTAAGTTCCTAAAGATTCTTTAGATTCTAAGTTCCTAAGTTCCTTTAGATTCTTCTGAAAAGTTGTACCCTAAACCTACAAGCTGTGAAATGCATTCGTTGCGTCAGACTGCTGCAGGCTATTCCAAGGGAAAAAACAATCCCGAAGCGTACCTCTGACAAAATCACCTCAAGAACTTCTCCAGGTCCGTCTTTGCTTGTTTGCTGGACTGTCTTCACTTCCATGATGGCTGGGGGTCACGTTGCTTCCTAGCTGACTCTCTGGTTTGCTTTTACTTCTAACACATTTTATTTTTTTAGGCACCGTCACATGGGCCATCCTGTAAATCACCTACTGACCTCCACGTGGCCCTGTTTTACTTCACAAGCTTCCTTGGAAGCTGAAGCCAAGGCTGTGGTGGCTTTTCTTAAATCTCAGTTATCCAGGTTCAAGGGAGCTCTTTCTTTTTTTACCTTGCATTGCTGCAAATTCAGATTCAGTGAGCGAATTCAGATTTGTTTGTTTGTTTGGGGTTTTTTTGTTTGTGTGTTTTTAAAAACTTGCCCTAGGTCATGGTGGCTTCTTTCCCCACTCCCCCATTCCCTCTCCCACTCCTGCCAGTAGTGCTGACTTTCACACTGTACTCACAGGCCTGGCCTGATGGCGTTCCGAGGTGGTGTGTGCGGAAAGCGTTTTAGCATTGCGGGCGCAGGGGCGGCGTGTGTTCTGCTCCTCACCTCTTCTGGTAGGAACTTTATGTGAGCAAAAGAAAAAGTACCAAGCAAGTGTGATCGGCTAACTTTTAGTGGCTCAGAAACAAGTGCTAAATTGCAGAAGCAATTCAATCCTTCTTCTGAAGGACGTTTTAAAAAGGAATGAAAAAAATTTATTTTCCTTTAGCACCGGTCTGCAGAACTCTTTATTAAAGGTTACTATGTGAACACACTCTTCCCTTGTTTTTATTCTAAATTAAGAGTCTTTATTTGCTGGGTAGGAGGGATTTCTTTTGAGATTGTTAATTTTAACTGGTGTTTTCAACAAATGTACAAAGTCACGGCAGTTTCATCTCAGCAGGTCTGTTAAGCTACATGGGGATTTTAAAATGTGGACTGCTCAAAAAAGCATCTGTAAATTTGAGGAAGGGGAGGATTTACCTCATAAGCCATAGCAGAGCTTATGCTCTACATGCGGTAGGATAAAGTCAGCCTTTGAAATCTTGAGTTGTGCGGAGGACTTCTTGCTGAAAGGTCACAACTGTGTGTGCGCGCGCAGTGTCCCCTTGTAAAGGGGAAATCGGTCTGTCAACCCCCCAAAAGGAAGAGGTGGATGAGTGCGGTGGCCCTGCCTCAGGACTGTAAAAATGACAATCCTACGTGTAACTTTCTACTACTTGGTTCCTGAGCCGGATCAGACTTGCACCTATGTCTTAGTTGTGATAGTAGCGAAACGTCCAGCACCTGGCAAAAAAATATTGGCAGGAGTTGCATCTTCCTGTCTTCAAAATGCAGAACCTGTGATTTAGCTTGGAAATGTTGATCTTTTGAGATTAATTACCTCTGTGTGTGTAAGTTCTTCAGCCAAATGCTTGCTTAATAAGCTTCTTCCCTCCAGTTAGATTATGCATTATCCAGTCTCTCACCAATGATACATTTTCTTCCAAAAAAACCCATTATGCCTCTGGTCCAAGCTGTGGTCCAGCTGGGAGGCGCCCCCAGTGGACACAGCGTTATGCTGCTCTTTCCAAGAGGAAGGAAGCGCGCTATGGTCTGGATTTCCCTACCCTCATGCGTGTGTGTGACTAGAGCAGTCCCTCTTCCACGCATTGTCTCAGCATCAGTCATGAATCAAGTATCTTGGGGTTGGCAGATCTATTCCAAAACCTGCAGGTGGTGGCTCAGTGATACCAAAGTTAATTTCCAGTCTCCTGATAGATGTTTCAAATGGTGAATGCTGCATTCCCAATCACGTAGCCATGCTGTAGCATGGAATCAGCCATGATTCCATGCTGTAGCAAGGAATCTTCCTGGCAATTTCAATCTGCTTTTTTTTTTTTTTTTTTTTTTTTTTTTTTTTTTGCAACCTACCTATAAAGTGAGCTATAAAGTGAGCATTTTGTGTCATAAAACAGTTGTAGTCATTCACTTTTACCTTCAATAATTTTTTTGATGCCCTGTGGATTAGTCTTGGCGCACACACACAGGGTCTGTATTAATTGGGCTAATGCACTCATCAGCTTTCACTCAAAACAGCATCACCCTTTGCATGTGCTGATCTTTAGACATGCACAGTCAGTTGCAATTCACGTGCTGCATCATTGGCCATACTTACTGCTTTTTTATTATTGTATTCTAGGCATTTTTCTTAAATTTGATCTTTTCCACTTGTGCCCTGGAGAAAAATTCAGCATTTCAGGGGAGATCAAGTTGCTGGCGTTGCAGTTTCCGATGTGAAAGATGCAGGGCCTTTTTTGTCCAGGTAACTTCTGACCTTGGTTTGGAAGAACAGAAGTGAGAGCTGCTGTTCTCAGCTGTATTCCGCCGAGATGAGAAAATTCCCAGTAGCAGGCATGGGCTGTCCCTCCCACCAGAGCACCCAGATACATCCTTCAGAGCATCCGGTTCATAAATTACTTACTACTTCTTTCCCTGGGGTTTGTGACTTTGCGAGAAGTCTGATGGATTCAGTGGTGTTGCTCTGCTCAGTGCATTTGCCTTTCAGATGCGATGTGATCTTTTTAGTCAGATCAGTAGATTTCCCAGAATGGCAGAAAACACGGTGTGATTGGGGCGGACCTCGGACATTGGCAGGGGGCCGTGCTTTGGAATGGGAACAGGACTGGATAGGCAGCAAGCCTGAACAGCGTTTTTGCCACCAGTGCCATTCTAATTGCTCTTTGGCCTGGGCACGATGCCCAAGTGGTCTGTTCACTCCTTCAGAGAAAAACATTTGCAAACAAACTTACTGCGTCCCGCAGAGTCCAAGGGTTTAAGTTCAAGAGGTTAAGTTCTATTTACTGAGAGAAGTAGACCATCTAGCGCAGCGCGTAAGCATTCACTACCCTTTTGTGCACTCTGCTTATGCCTCACAGAAGGTTCCGTGCTTCAGGAAGGTTTTTTAGCTCCTCTAAAATCCCAGGGTTAGGGAGAAAAGGATGGGAGCGGTGTGATTTCACGCAGTTAAATTATGTCATTGTATCATTTGAATTTGTAGCCACCACTACTGTTTGAGGGCAGCTTGATTTAATAAGCAATTTACTGTGCTGTATTTACTGAAATTGCTATGTCATGCCTGCAGTTTTTATGACGGCTCCTACTACATTTGTAACATTTAAACTGCATTTGCAGTCATGAGTAGAATACTGGGATTTTCCTCCTCCTTTTAACTCAGATAGCTCTGACATGATAACAGTAACGTTGCTGCTGTGTCTGGATCTGATTTAGATAATTACAGTATGTTCCTCCTTGCACCTTTTGAGCATTGTCTGCAAAACGGAGGGTACATGACACTCGGACTGCTTACGTTAATGAGCAAACCGAAGGTAAACCACCGCAGATGAGCAGGGGGCACCTGCCTCTGTGTGAAATGCGGTAAGAATTTACATTCACGTTGCTCTGATTTACCAGGGACCAGAAAGAAAAAGCTCATAGCGAACTTGAACGATGAACGTGACAGTGTCCTGTGGTAACTGTCCCCATGGGTAGCACTAATACGGTGTATTTTTGGGCCAGAACTGTGTGAAAGAGGGTAAAAGTTGCTCCTTGTTAAGGTGGTGTCAGACCAGGTACTTGGCTAGTATGGCGGTGGTGCCAGCGGTCAGACTGAAGACACCTCAGAACGCAACCCTGTCTCAGTGACGTTGTGGTGGTGAAAGCCCAACTCTGACTAAACGCACTTTATTTTTTAGGGGCCCCCCAGCTTTTCTAAACACGTTGTGACCCAGTGTCAATGTATTTCACTTGTTATACGCTCAGTTGGAAGCCTCTTATTTATGAATAGGAGCATTACTTGGTTTCTCAAATATGTAGGTACTTAAAGTGGCGTTTTGTTGCTGACTGTGCAAATCTTCTTTTTGTTCATTGATTATAATGGTTCTTGTGTGGCAGCTGGATTAAATTAAGACTGAAGTCTCTGGGCTAAAAGCCCTGCTGGAACTTTTGTGCAAAGGCTGCATTTCTCAACAAAGTAACTTTCTCTGGCGCTTCGGCAGACTGCCCGCATACAATTACATATTGTACTAAATACCTGCAAATTTACATTTCTGACGAAGCCAATTCCACAGCAGCTGTATACTTCAAAAATAACTGGCTTGGACTTAGACCAAGAAGGAACGTGGATGAGTCAAATCCAAGACAACTAAACTGTGTCCAGCTCAGTGCTGCTGTGTCAGTTTGGCCAGAGCTCAGACGAAATGCCATCTCGTCCTCGAAGGAGAGGGAGCAGCTCTGGGTCTCAGTATCCCTTGCTGCAGCTTGAGCCAAGGACTCATGTCTCTTGAGCTGTCTCTCGGTGTCCAAGTGCAGCTTGGTGTTGGCAACGCTGACCAGTGTCTGTCGTAAAACTCCACAGTCGTAACACTGGTTTCTGAGCTTCAGTGTGAAGAACCTAGTGGCCTCCAAGACCAGTCTGTAAATACGACCTCTCAAACTTTAGAAATGGGAAGGTAAAATATAATTTACTGATGGTCACGCCTGCTTAGCGGGTGTAAACGCTTTAGATAATTAAAGCTGTGGCTGATGTGACCGTATGTCAGGAGAACGTTTGCATTGTGCTTACACAAAATGCCTGTGCATGGAGGGACCATTCCCTATGGTGAAAGTGCTCGTTAGCATTAGCTCATGGTAGTACAACTTCTGCAGCTCCAAGTACTGAGCCCAGCTCTAGGCCTTTCTCCAAAGGCTGCGATGACAAGGCAACGGATGTGGCATAAATTACTGGCTGCCCAGGTAGGTGCTGGGATAACGTGGGGTCTGGCACGACTGTCGCTAGACTTTTGGGGGAAAAGCCAGCAGGAGAGATTGGAGTCGTTTGCAGGGTCATGAGTTGAACCTCACACACACAGATGAAGGGGAGGGACAGCAAAGGTGGGTGTCCTTCTCCATCCTCATGGTCAGCAAACGCTGCAGACAACTGCAAAAAGCCTGTACACCCTATGGGAGCTCTTAAGGGTCTGGGACTAGGACAGTCCTAGAGGGAAGACTCAGCCAGTGCTCACCAGGACCATGCGCAGCTGCATAGCTCACAATTCTTCCTTCTTTTGCATCTTTGTTGCCTCATGGCAGCACCTGAGCATTTCTGCCGGTCTGCTTTACGGCAGTTAAAATCCAGGCTGTAGGGCCTGATGTGGGGTGTGTGTTGGAGCGGAGTCAGAAGAGAAGGAGCACTCCTGCAGGTTTTGTGTTCCTGCTGCAGTCATCCCTAATTACTGATCAGGCTTGGTTCAGGAGTTCTAGTTGGAGCTTGAATTTGCTATCACAATGGGCTATCACAGCAAATCACAGGTCATGATAACTTAGGATTTTCTATTTCATTGCCTTCCTCACACTGTTTAGCAGTAGAATTCTCTCTGTATACGTTACCTGAAAGTTTGGAGCTTGTGGTGGGACAGGGAGGACTCGCACTGAACATTCAACCCAATGCAAGTGAGCTGCTAAGCTTTTGGGTCGACAAATCTTGACCTCCTATCTGCTGTAACTTGGTTTAAGGTGGCTGTTACCTGAAGCAGATTCCAGTGAGCTTTGGAGTATTTGTAAACAGCACTGCCAGGAAGATGCAGGCAACAAGGGCAAAAAGACCACCAGCACGCTATTCCATCTTCTCTCTCCCGGCTTGAGAAGGGAGTTGAGAAAACACCCCATTTGTTTTTCTTTGAGTGAAAAATCCCAATCACTCTCCACGTTGAGCGCACCCACAAGGCCGTCACTCACTGAGAGGGTGCTGCCGAGGTCAGTGGTTGTGAAAGCGTGTAGGTAGAGAGGTGCTCAGAACAGAAACGAGAACATTACAGTGCACTAACACCACGCCGCAGAAGCGGAGTGGAAAGGGGCCGCAGTGAAATCGCAGCGTGAATACTCTAGCTGTAAATTTTTTAGTTAAGGTTGGTCTCAATATGCTTCTATTTTTAACACAGTTAAAATTAAACTCTACAGCCAAGGCTGAGCACTAGAAATCCTTTCTTCACTGCTTCAGCATTGCCAGCATCTTTTTAGACAACTTTCTTCTGCAACCTCGGATATGGGATACTTCAGCTATACAGGATAGCAAGTATCATCTCTCCACCCTCAGAAGTGACCTCCTAAAGGACTTCCAGCAACAAGTAGATGAGACTGTCGTGACAGTGTCTGGTGTCAGCTTTTAATTTGTGAGCCTTCTCCTTGGCCCTCTGTTCGTGGACAGTTACTGCTGAAAATGCGCACAGAACTGTCCTTAATTCACCCCACCTAATGCCGTCGCACAGATGGCATCTGCAATCAGGGAGCACTGCTGTAGCTAAATAAGACTTGCAAGTTGGGGTCAAAGCCTCAGTCTTAATTCTCGAGTTGCTAGCCTCGATACAACCACGCTTGAAACAGCCTCCTGGTCTGACATCGAATGCTTCAGAGTCAGGCTCTGCCTTCTATCTTGCGGACCTGCCTGTCCTGTGGGGTTTTTTATTTGTCTTTACAATAGCAGATACTAAATTCCTTCAGGCTGCTGCTTCTGTCTTTTAATGTGCTCCATCAACTACTGCTAAACAAATATAAACCAAAGCTGTTTTGTGCAGTACAGAGTTTCCTTATGGAGTCTTTAAAATCTGCCTTTAGCTCCATTTAGGACCCAGAGGAAGGTGGTGGTTGTATTTAGGCTGCCGTATCAGGCCCTCGGCCAGCAAAAAGGGATCTGGTGTTTTGGTTTGATTAAAATGGTGTACTGTGACTGCGGCGCCCCTTAATGCAGCCTGTCACAGCTGCAGCAACATTAGCTGGCCCTGCTGAGCTTTCTCCTCTCTCCGTCCTAGCACTGCCAGCTACCACTGCTTCAAAGTTGGTAGCTCGTATCTCCACAAATGTTAACAAGATTCATCATCTCGATCTCATTTGACTCAAAGTGCTTTTTTTCTATCAGAACAAAATTTACATTTTGTGTGCGTCTGCAAAAGATTTCTTTAAAAAATTTAGAAGTGACTGTTTCATAATATAGTGCAAAATTTATAGACTATAGCTGCTCCTTCCCTTCCCTGGAAGGGGAAGAATATTACAATTATCCTTTTTTAATCTTTCTTGTTATCCATTGTGTCTGGCAGGTGGAGGTGAAAATAGATTGAGATTTACATTACATCCAGTTAGAGATCTAATGCTGTACTCATCTAGAACTTGGCTCATGCTTTTTTAACAGATTTTGTACCATATTAGCAAAGTGTAATTACATAGGAAAAGAGTGGCTAGGAAGAAGTGGCCATTAAAAAGACATTTACCAGCAGTAGCCATACTACAGTAGTGGAGATCCTTCCTTCTTTTAAATACAGCTTAATTACTACTCTTCCAAATGCATGTTGTTTTGCTTTCTCTTTTTTAAGAGGCACCCACTACAGCAGAGGGCAAACTCAGCACAGCACCATCAAGCTGTGCAACAAAAAGCATTAACCTTGGAGGACCACCTTTTGAAAACAATTGTGGTTTTCTAAACTGAGTGAGTACCTTTAAATTAAGGTTCCAGATTTCATGCAGAAGCCCTTGTGCCTTTTCATTTCTTGCTGCCATGGCAAGAGTTGAACAGAATTCCAAAATCTGAAGTTTGCTGCATAAGCTAAACCTTTATTGACCGAACATTTACCTGAAAACTCACACCACTAAGTAAAAATGGTACTCCTTGCTCATGACATGAAAAGTGACAGTAAAAGCCTTTGTGTGAAGGTCAGGTTACATGAAAATTGGGGGGGAGGTTGGTTTGGGGTTTTGGTTTTTCTGCGGGGTTTGGTTTTGTGGTTGGTTTTGGGTTTTGGGGTTTTTTTTGGGTCACAGTTTTTGATTGCAACTGTGTTACTGGTTTTTGTCAGCTGTATGACTTCTGAATTGTAAAGTTATTTTTCTGTGAATAATAATGGGTATACATTTTATTCATTAAATGAATTTGAAGACCACAGGGGTTTTTTTTCCTTCTAATTAAGAGTTCACACTTGAACTGTGAGTCAGTTTGTACAGAAGTGGCCTCCTTGAGTCATATGCTAGCACTGTGACTCCAGAGAATGAATTGCCATCAACCCAGTTTGAATCAGTGGTGCAAACACCACATTTGCAAAAGGTGACTGAAGCCCCAGGGCCATACCTGCCGCACTCCTGTGACATCTGCCCTGCAGGCATGTCCTAAGGAACAATTCTGGAGAACTACCCGAGGTCTGAGATAAATGTGATCTTTAAAATGTACGGCTTAGCAGCCTCCAGAGGGATTTAAGAACTTCAAACCCCTAGTACTAAAGGGGATTTCTTTCCCTATAGTAAATGTAAATTTGATAGGCTGCTTCTAGTTGCGCTTCCTGTTAATGGTTTGATCATCTCAAGTGGGTTGGGACTGGGAAGCTAACTAGGACCCTGTATTTCAGTGGGTACTTAAAGCTAGGAGCTGAAAAATGCAAGGTATCAAAAAGAAACACCAACCCAGCATAAACCCCTCCTTCCCATTAAACAGTGGAGCAGGCCCTGGAACCCTGACTCCCGCTCAGCTTTGATAAGCCAAGCTGCATGTTCCAACTCCTTCCACAAAGTGGTGCAGTGCCAGGTGACAGCAGAAAGCCACAACATGCCAGAGCAGTGTGCAGCCCTGGGCTTGGAGCATTTAAAACACAGAGTCAAGTTCCCAGCAGCAGAGGGAAAAAAAAAAAACCAAATCAAAAAACCTGGAGCAAACCTGGTCCCTTTACTGAGCTCCTGCATAAGAGAAAGGCAGTGGGTGTTCCTCTGGAGGTTGTGCAGGGCCGCGACGCTGAACCTCAACAGGCCAAAGTGGGATGTGACCCTCGGAAGGGCTGAGGCATCCATCCATCAGGCACTCTGCAGAAGTGAAAGAGCTGGGAGGAAGCAAAGCAGATGTTTGGGCACAGAGCAAGGAGAAGGCAAGCAAACAATGTGACACTAAGTCTTAGATGTAGGCACATCTGTATGTGGCACTAGCCTCAGGCACTGACTTAAGCAGCTAGCGACTTCAGCTTTTCCCCGTCCCTCAGAAACCAGGAAGAATGATAGCAGTGGATGTTTTTTTTCCCCTTCTGCTAGGCATGGAGGTGCACACCTTGTCTTCTTAATTACTAGGCGTTTTAATCATTGTCACTAGTGTGCTCACACTAATTTCAATGAGTTGTTAGTGTGCACCACCAGACTTTGCACTCCAGACCTGTGAATTTCCCTTCTCACAAAAAGGCAGGTAGAAAAGTGGACTTTACACTTGCTTTATTACAAAACTAACCAATACAGCTTCAGCTCTCTGCATACTCACAGACAACCCTGGGAACTTGTTTCCCGTGGCCGTGTGGAAATTGTGTTTCCAAATGCCACGCCAAAGTGAGGGAGATGTAAATGACTGTTTCACCTCCTGCTATTCTTTTGCTCATCTGCCTTTGGCTGACGCATCCAGGGAAGGTTAGGACATATTGCGGCTTGAAGTATAACCAATAATCCTGATGATGCACGAGAAGGCACCAAAGTTCATTTGCAGTGAACCAGACAGAACGAAGCACATGATTTCTGCAGACACTTGGGCTGTTGTTCTCTTGTGGCTACTCTGACAGCTTCTTCTCTAATAATTGCTTCACCAGAACAGGATTGGATCGTCCTTGTGTTTCCCTTTGTACCAGGCCAATTAGCTTATTTAGAACTTTTAGGTTTCCTGCCTTTATCGCCATAACCTTTAAAGAAAAACAAAACAGACACCCTGTTACATGAAAACTGGGCATCTTCACTCATTCACAGCCAAGGTATGAGTATTTTTGTCCTTTGGACCACTGCCATAGAATGCTGTATTTTGGGCTGTTATTTATAAAAACTGCCTTCAGCTTTGTAATAAGCTCCTGCTCTGCTCCCATGAGACAACAGCAAGTCCCTACAGCAGCAGGGCCTTACAACTAGATAGAAAGATCTCCTTTTATTAAAAGTCAGAAAACACTTTGAGATTTTAACAGTGTCTGCAACTTGAAGAGCAACTTCCTGGAAAAGAGCCAGGAAAATTAGATTAAGTTCTTTCTGCTAATAGGATCTACCTTTTTACTCAATATACTGTTCAGTTATAACGAGTAATTTGCATTGAATCGCAATCTTATTTGATAACGTTTGTGAGGTGCTTCAAGCACAGAGTGAGTTGGTTTTGTAACAGCATGTTATTTACTTTAAGCAAGGAATCCTTTGCAACATCGCAATTAATTAACCGATCAAAAATACGACCTCCTATCAGACGGCTGGCCTTTGATGCACAGTCACCTGCTAAATAGCAAGGGCCATATTTAACAGCTCAGTAAAGACACTGAAAAAAGCATTGGAAATTTCACTTTCAGGCATTTCTAAAGGAGATGGTATTGCTGAAAAACAAGCTTCTGGCCTTCACATTGTTTGTGTGTCAGGGAAGACATTCTCGATATTGTCAAGAGTTACTGGGCAAAACACGATAGCTTCAACTAAACAGCATGTCATATTTGCAGATATTAAGGGAAGGATTGCGAACATATGAACCACCCACTGTGCCAATACGAAGCACAAATGCAAATATTGCTACTCATTATGGTATCCAAATTATTGGCACTCTAAAATCTCTGTAATGTCACAATACGGAAAGGACTCACGACTCCTGATCTCCTAGAAATGGGGTGTGGGGCAGAGCACAGTACAATCCGGATACTGCACTTCTCACAATGTCCTCCGTGTTGGCTTGAGCAGCTGTTTTGTAAGTTAGTTCATTTTAAAGAGAGTTACTATCAAAAAGCAAGGCATACTTTTTTCTTTTTCCGTGTCAAGTACTCAGCTAACTATTTTGTAAGGTCAGCTCTCGCAGCAATTTAAAGCAATGAATTACAGGCCTTCAAGGCAGCTCTTGCCTTTGGCCTCACTTCCTTCCTTTTTCCCGGCGATCCTTTGGCTTTCTATTGCACTTGGCTTGACTCAAACAGTGGAAAACAGAGAGGAATTACATTCTCAGAAAAAGCATTATTACTGAAGTGGGAGTGTAGTTACGGACCTTCGGCTTCTGCACTTCCCAATCAGTTCTAATGTTCTCTCTATCCACACTTGTGCTTCCGTACCAGTCTGAAAATACAGCAGCACTTTTATCAGGCTCTGCAAATGAGTCAGTCTGATGGAGGTCACGGTGACCTACTGCAAGCTCATTTTCTTTATCAAAAGCTCTTGCAGAGCTTTTAGCATCCCCCAATGAGATCTGGGGTGGGTGGTATTGTTCTCAAAAGATGTTAATGTTTTTTTCCAAATGGCAAATGTATCTAGACAATGTTTATATTAGAAGTAAGCTATTCACTTCTGCTTTTACATTTTTGCTCCAGAGAACGTATAAGCACTTGTTTTCATTTTGTTTTTTATAAAGCAGATTTTAGACTCTGTCAAGATCCCTTCCCGCTCCTCCCCTTCGTGATCAACAAGGGGGTTTTTTCGCCCGTTTCCTGGCTCAGACCTTGTTAGACCCATGAGCCACGCAGACTGCTGCGCGTTCTTCCAAGGAGATGGGGAAGAGCCAAACCCCCGTCTTTCCTGCTGCAGCATTTGTGCTGCTGCCACAGCCCGGCAGCAGAAGAGCAGAGCAGACAGGGGCTCCGGAGCCACCCGTGCTGCTGCTGCTGCCACGGGGGTCCGGCTCCTCCCCACCCCACCGCCACGGTCAGGCAGGAGAGCCAGCTAGACTTGTCTCCTTGGCCGTGGAGGGAGACAGGGACACAGCAAAGAGACAGATCCAAGTACAATTTTTGCCTCGCCAGCTCTGATGATACAGTCTCTAATTCCATAACTAACATATGCCTTGCTGGCAGCTAACTTCAATCTCCAGCTTCAGAACAGTTTAACAGCGTTGCCCTAATATCACAACAGATGACATAAAAATCAGAGTTATGTGGCCGGGTGGCCGGGTCAGGTTAATGGCAGTATAGCTGAAGAGGGAAAGAGCCCCACAGTTTTCCTTTCCTGCATTAAATTTTTATGGTCTCTCAGAATGGCTTAGCACATTAGCCAGACTGGTAATTTCTTCTGCTGATCATTTTGTGTATGCTTCGATTTCTAAAAAAACATTTAGGAAAATAAGAAATGAGAAGAAAAGCCTGCTAATATCTGAGTGGCAGCTTTAATGCTCCTCTACTGGCTCTAGAGCCCATGTGACAATCAAAAGGAAGAAAAAAAAAGACCATTTTAAGCCTTTTTAGCGCCACAGACTGCCATAGTGCACAAGCTTCCCAGCACTATCATAATCACCTCGCTTTCTTGTCCATCAATCACCGCCTGGCAGATCTGTTCAAGCTCTTTTTGATCCTGTATCAGTTCAAGTTTCTTTTGTTTAACAATTTCAAGCGGAGTCTTCCCTTCTCCCTTCCACAATTCCGCAAACACCTGAAAAATCACAATGAGTAGCAAAGGTCAGTGTCTTGACTTAGCCATCTTGTTTGGATAGCGAATGAAATAATGCATCTAAGAAGCCAGATTTTAGTTAAAGCAAGAGCAGATAAAGGCGAACAAACCCAAGATTTAAAACTGAAAGAGCTCTTGTACCTTCCCTCTTTTTCTGCATCCTGAAATAAGGCAAAGTGCGCCGGTTAATGGCTCGCAACCGGTCTTCTGCAGCATACGGCAGCACCGGGACCTGCCCGCCACTACCGCTGGCCGTACCTGCTCAAAGAAGTTTGTCTCCCGCAGCCCCCACCTCCCTGGCTGCGCTCAGCCGCTGCCCCCTCGCTGGGAGAGGGGAGCACCACGGCAGAGACCGTCACCGGCCGAGAGGCTGCCCCTTAGGCAGAACTCGGGCTCCTCTCACATTATTCACAAGAACTGCCCGAGAGCGGCAAGAAAATGCATTTCCATGAGCAATGTCTCTGCCCGGGAACTGACGATTAGCTGGCTGTTGTACCAAGTCCCGTCCCAGGTAACTCGTCCCATTACCAGTCCTCATCAGCAAGCTGTAATGAGGGTACGTATGACAAAGCAGAAGAAAAATAGTGCCCAGCAGAATGAATGCAGCAGCTCCAGCCCACCTATGCATCGCCTCCAGGTACTGGAATGCTGGGCGAACCCAGGCCTCCGGAATAATCACATGTTAATGCCAGCGTGTTTTCCTATGCTGTAGCAGGGCTATCGCCCTGGAATAAACTTGAGAGAAGAGAACATTTATAAAAAACCAATTTCCTTGGGCAGTCATTTTCTGTATTCCCTTTGCTCTTATTTCAGAGCTGTGGGAGGAGAGAAAGAAAACCATTATTAAAACAGCTGCTTGTGCTCCATCCTGAGCTGAAGATATGATTGTATGTCTGGGCCATCACTGTGTACCAATATGGAAATGGATGTCACGGCAAAATTTCAGCATTATATACTCACTGTAGGATGAAGAAGAGGCTGGGATGGGGAGATGAGAAGGGGCATTCAAACTGCGTGTTAAATCATTAGCAGGGCAGCAAAACAACTTAGGAAAAATGAAGCATGTGGGATGGTATCTTAACTACCCCAGCAATTTTCCTCAGCATGAAGAATTTTCTGGTACAAAAGACCTTCAGTTAAACAACTTTGTAGCCACAACAGGTATTTATGCACCACGCATTGACACAATTCCAGCAAAAGGAAATTTGTTTGCCAGCTGTACCCCAAAGCTTTTTATGGGATCTTATCACTCTGCTGGAGACCTTGAGAGAGGGTATTGAAGCGCAGCTGTATTGTGGCAGCTACATCTTGTTTTTGCCCCTGTAAGAGGGTTAAAGGCAGATCACAATATTAAAGTTCCTGATAAGCAGCCGGAATTACAACCACTAGAAGTAAAGCTTTCTGATGTTTACGTCTAAATAAATCAGCGCAGTATATGATGTCTTCTACAAAATCTTCCTTCTAGTGCAGTACTTAAAAATCACCGTGCCAGGGCTACCTGGAACACCGCTAGAAAGAAATACACCCAACAGAGATTCAACCTCTCTGCAGCCGCTCGCCTTTTTTTTGTTGTTGTTGCATCCCATTGCTACCCCAGGCAGCCCCCTCCTGCTCCTTCCCCAAGGGACAAGGCAGGAAGCTCTCTGTCCTCAAGGCCACCCGAGGCACCGGGACAGTACATCACCCTTCAGAAGGAGCCCTGTCCTCTTCGCACAGCACAGCCCATAGCAAAATACCCGGGAGGGGCTGAAGCGCTGCGCAAATCAGGGGCTGGACAATGAATAAGCTGTATCGCTCTCCTGGGAAAAGGCAGATGTGATTTTTAGGAGTGGTGTGTATTCAAGCAGGATGCCACGGGCGGCAGGAAGGGAAAATCTGCAACAAACTAAATCTAAGCAGCTGACCACGGCAGAGTTACCCAGGAGCAATTCATATATCACACTGACTTAGATCAGGGGCTGGACAGCTTGACAGTCAGAGATCCAGCTCTGATTCCCTGCTATTCCTGTGCCAAACATCTCCTGGCACTGAGAAAAGCTCGCCCATCGGAAACCTTGAAGGCACCAGCTTTCCCCTGTGACATCTGCATCATGTGTGCTTTTCAATTTGGTAACAAGCATCTCCACTAGCTAGTAGAGCAACAATGTTATCAAGGCCCTCGCTTGTTTACAGGTATGTAGAAAAGCAGAAAGAGATGTGGCCAAGACCTGTCAAAGCACACTTTTAAAAATGTGTTTCTCCACTTGGCAAGGAGTACAAATCTAAAGAAAGCAGTTTAAAAAATGATTTCAACTCATTTACACAAACTGCCTTCACCAGAACAGGAGGATCAAATTATGAAGTCTCCAGAGCCAAAACGAGAATCTCAGGCCTCATTTCCATTACTGAAATCTCAGTAGTTTCTACTATTGATTCTCGCCCGAGCGTGATTAGATTTTAATGATGTTATGCTGTCTCTACCTACACAGGCATAGCGGCAAACCATTGGTCAAGACAAATTAATCGCGACTTACATGTCTGGCTGCCACGGGCACCACATCAAACGTTTTGCAACTGGTGAAATGTGCCAGCTGACTGCTGGGCCTGAGAACGCTCCAACTGGAAACCCTATCTGCAGTGACTCGCTGCCAAGGGTGGGGGGAAGCGGCAGGCGGCACCACTGGAGTCAGTGCTGTGGGCATCTCTCCTTCCCAGCAACAGAAAGCCTCGACGCCTGGCACTCGTCCCTCAGCCTCTGACAAAAGCGAGGGGCAGGCTGGGTCCAGTCTTCCAGATGGTACAGCCATAATTGGCAAAGCAGATTGTCCCGTTTAGGTTTGTGTACTGTACTCATTTCCCTGCTATCTACTTTAAAGTAGTGGTGCCAAGCGGGTCTGCTGAAGTTACTCTTATGTGGGTGACCTACGCAACCGCAGAAGCAAACAGGACGCAGTGCCTGCGCTGCTCCATAACCCCGCTACAGACCCCAGATGAACGCGTGGCAAGGGTGTCCACGTGGAGTTGCTCCCGCGTGGCTCTTGGCAGGAGGGGCAAGTTTCTGCTTCCTCGGCGCAGGAACCAGCCTCCTCCCGCAGCGCCGTAAGGAAAGGCAGGCCCCTCGGGCCAGAGACGCAGGTGCTGCCAGCCCTGCAAAGGGGGCCGAGGCCCCACCTCGGGCAGGCTGGTTTCAGCCCTGGGCGCGCAGCACCGGCACCTCCTGCCGCGGGCTGCACAATGGTGCCCGCGGGGTGCGCCGCAGCCTGGGCCCATGCAGGTCCCCAGTCCAGGACACGCTCGCTGGCACAGCCGGGAACCGCTTCCCTTTGCACAGGCACACCGGCCTGAAATTGCTGCGGAGACCTCTGGAGTAGGATGCTGTATTTGATGGCAAGTTGGGCGTGAGCTCGGTAATTACCTAAGTGGCAATTACGGAAGCACACAGTGCCCTTTCCTTGGCATATGCATCCTACCATACAATGTTCTGTGCCTATAATCGGCGCGTACAGATTTTATCTGTCCGTGTTTTAGTGCCTTATACAGCAGAGACTGAACACAAAACCTCTTAAAAAATTTAAACTGTTAAGGGCTTCCTGCGGCGAGCATGTATGTGTGTACGCATGTCTGCGCGCTCACCTCATCGAACGCTTCCATCCTCTCTTGTTGGATCTTTCTCCACCACTACAGTTCATTCTCCCCCGCCCCAAGCGCTGCAATTCATCTGCTGTTGCGTATATATAGCCCTTTCTGCCCTCAGGCCATCCAGTATCTCTGCCTACTGCTGAGAATTGTTATAAACATTTGTTATTCTTCCGACATCCAGGCAACCAAAATACTTTTCTAAATGTGGCAAGGTTTCTGCAGTTTGATAGCATCACTCAGTGATGGCAAACTGTACTGTTATTTCTCTGTGTCCAATTTCAGAACACCGAAGACAACATGCACGTTACAAGGAGTTGGTAATTAAACAAGAAAAGCATCTCTGAAATTCTTGACATTTCATAAGCTGTCAGAAGCGCTGGCACACAAATATATCACAAGGCAAGGAACTCCCGTAGAAGAACATTAGTACCCTGTCTCTACCTCCACAAGGAAGCAGAGTTAAGACTGGAGTTCTGAAGCTTCCCTTTCAAATGCAGACGCCAAACTGATGGGCATGCCGCAGTTCCGCAGTTCCGCAGGCACAGAACCGCTCTGCATTCCGATGTTTTTCCTATTAACACTTTATCTCCTTTTTGAAGCTTTTACTTTTCCAATCCAAAATTTCCAAATGCACATGCCTGAAGTCAGGCACTTAAATCCTTATTTATGACACACCTGTCATATGCAGCTGGCTATTCACAGAAGTACACCAACAATGAGACCGACTTAGTTAAGAACCAGGAGCATCTCCAAAAAAGAAAACAACAAACCGGGAAGTTTAAGTGTCTCGAAGTAGGATAAAGAGCCACATTTGCAACAGTTACACTTGGTTTATAATCATGCAAAAACCAAGTGAACTGACTTCAGTACCATTCCAAAGTTGTACTTGGGTTAAATCAGAAAGATGGAAAGCCACCCTGTGTATTTCAGTGTTAAAAGCTTGAAAGCAGACAACTTAAGGCAACTTAAATATATCTACATTGCAAGTTAAATATCTTCACTAACAGTTTCACTGATGAAAACCTGAGAAGCAGCAGTCATCTAATGTACTTATCTAAAGGATAACAATTAGTCCTAAAAGACAATGCATTGTATATAAATGAGCCGCAACAATTTAAGGTAAACGACAGATTATTCCCTATCACAAAACACCTCCAAATTTTGTCTATAAGACACAGCAGTCACCATACCCATCATAAGCAGTTCACATTTTTAGATACAAATCATCAAGAGCTGATTTTTCAGACTGTCCAGTGCAAGATGATATTTAATGAGAGGGAGAAACTAGCTTTACCATCAGTACTTGCTCAAGGTCCACGATAGCACTTGCTCACAGAAGCGGGGATAAAAGAAAGGCCAGACCTCTCCACTTTTGACTCAGGCGTACACCAAAGCAGAACTCTTTTGTGACTTCACTTAGGTGAATTATATCCTTTTCCACATGCTAATGCTCAGGAACGTAGCCCTTACTGTCCCTTAGTACCTAGTAACAGATACTCTCCGCTTAACTGCCAGTCAGGGATTAGCTCCTGCTGACCTTCCACTCGGGTCTGACTCAAACTGTGAAACTGAGATGGTGTCCAGGCTGTTCAGACGCAGGATTTATTTAAACGACTTCAGTTCACGTTGCTTCAATCTACTGACTGGCTTGTGCCCCCTTCTAACACTGAATATGCAGATGCATCTGTAAAATTATCTACACATGAGGCATTTTCATCTATTCTATGTATATAGCAGATACAAAATTTATCCTTCATCACCACGCTACATAATTTCCTTTTAAAGCAACCGACGTACTGGTACACGCTGATTATAAAATTGCTATGCAAATGGAGTAAGCAGCCACACATTCAAAGTAGAGTAAAATCAAAAAGGTACTTACCTGCCTTGCCGCTGTAGAAGAAATTTCTTTTTTTTCTAGAAGGTTCAGAAGGTCAGCCAGGAGAAAACAACTGACCGGGCTAGGGAAAAAGGGGGCAGAAGTTACCTCAGAGAATGAAGCGAGTAATACACCTAGGTTCCTGTTGCTTGCCTAAAGATCAGACAGTTTAGCATGACAAGCTAGTATTTTTCCTCACGATACACTACGTTCAGCTGGTATTGATTGCCTGATGATGCCTTACCATACTCCTCTATTCCAAAGAAGGAAGGCTCATTGCTACTCTTAACCACATGGTCCTCTTCTCTGCAAGCTACTTGGTTAACTTCACTCGGCATGACAATGCCAAGGCCTTACGCATTACTGCCTAGTGTAACAAACTTCAGAGAGAAACACTAAAGCATAAGCCACCAACAGAGTGACACGATACTGCTCATGGGACATGAGAAAAGGATCACGTTTGTTTCACCACTACAGTAATCAAGAAGCCTCACCTCTCTTTTACTGTAAGGGAATGTTGTTTCAAATAACTGAGCAGGACATTGAGAATCCAGCCGATCACTTTCTTTGGTTTCATCTGGGTCTGTTTCACCACATTTTCAAAGTACTCTGATAATCCATCTTCATTCTGTTTAGGACAAGTTAAATGCATCAAAAAGATAGCAGAGTGCAAACATGCCTAATTATACAATTACATTCAGAGTATAAATACTCAATCCTAAAGTAAACTTGTTTTTGTGCATTCATTCTAAGGTCACAAGACTTTGGAGTAATTTTATTAACGTAACAGCAGACAATGTCACATCTAGAATAGGCACATATAGCTTATCTGCCAGCCTGCCTGTTTCAATGGAACTTCCAATAAATGAGTGATCTTTTTTTCTTTTAACTCCTCCCTAAAATTAGCATTTGGGGAGAAGCTTTCTCATGTTCTCATGTGTTTTATATACGTATAATGCTAGAAAATATAATGCTGCTGTCAGACAGGCTGTTCTGCTACCTTTTACCAAGGAGAGATTTTTTCCTGAAACTGTCTACAGGTATTCCACTCTTGATCTTGCTATCACTTCTATTTATTTTGGATTGAAGGACTAAGTTTAGCTTGCATTCACCCTTCAATGATATGGAAAGGTCATACTGTAAGAAGCAGGGTTTTATTTTTCTAGTTTTTTCAGAGAAGCTACGCAAGCTTTTCCACAGCACCCTAAATGCTCAGAAGGTATGACAGTAGGGGATTCAATTTATAGCCTAAGTGAAATCTGAGATTGTTTTTAGAAGAACAGATACTGCACAGTCTGTTGAACGCTGTGCTGTTGTCATCAAGGCATTGTTGGATCTTCAACTGTAGCACAGAACTCATTAGGTCGACTGAAGGCTGAAGAGAGATAAAGTGGCAGCTCCTACCTTTTCAGGGAGGGATCCAAATCCAGCGTGCCACTGGACTTCTGCAGTGCATGGCATAAACGCACAGGACAAGCCAGCTCTCAGAAGTTGAGAGGTAACATTTCAGAGACAGCCAATGAGCTATTCTAAGTAATCTGTCACCACAGCACAAACATTTCCCAAGCATCGATCGACTGCAGCCAGATCTCCCAACAGTTCAGAGCAAAAAGAGTGCAAGTACACACTAAACCAGAGCCTAACTTTTCCACTCAAACAGTGTGGAACACACATCCCATCAACACAGTCTCATTTGCCCTTGTTTTTAAAGGCAATTTATCACCATAGCAATACAGAATTTTAGACTTTCCTCCTCAAAACTTTCAAACACAAGCTTCCAACAGCTCTAGATACCACATTTTTCATTGGTAATGACGTATGGCTTTTGAGAAGGCTGCAGACTACTGCTCTCTGTTCTGTGAAACAGAACAAAACGTACTTAGATTAATGGTTAGACGTGCCGTAAAACTGCTGTGACAAAAATCAGACCCTGTCCCCTTTACTTCAAGACTGTGAGCAACGAAACCAAGTTCTCAGCATAGCAGGTCTTTTGTGAACCAAGGCAGACCTTCTAACTCCCCCTAGTTATCCATCTAATACACACAGATATAGTTCCCTTCTTTTCCAGTGTTTTTACAGATTTAACTAGCAGTTACTTTGTAATCAAATTATGTAAAATTTAAGGCTAAATAGACCAGAGGAACAAATTTGGCTTTAAAAAAAAAGTAAAGGAATGACATGATTACCAAAGTACAGTAAACTGGATTAAAAACTGTGTGTGTTAAGTGGAATTACTAAAATGATGCATTACTAAATACTGTACTCTTTCTAATTCACCTCAGGATTCAACAGCACAAACAAACACTGATTATTTAAACAGCGGGTTCCCTTCCACAAAAACACCTGTCCAATTTAGGCAGGAAAAAAGCGAGCATGTATAAATGCTCGTTTCTCTGCACATGCTGCAGAAGGTTTTACAAACACTCCAGGCAGAGCAGGTCTAGCTACAACATTAGGCACACAAAAAATTGCTGCGGATGCCACCGTCTGAATGCAAACTACACAACTCGGGCACGGCATGGCCACACACTCCTCATGTATAGGCTCGAGAGCGTATCCCTAGCAGTGGGCACATTCAGATTTCTGGATACCAACAGCCTGGCTGGAGCTATAGCTCTGACCCTGCTGCCAGACCTTTGAAAAATCAAGGGCAAGCATACCCAGCCTTCTTCATGTTTTAATCAGATAATTTCCAAGCCCAGGAATGCTCAAACGGACTTACATATGCTACCTGGAACCGAACCTCATCTTCAATACTTGTGCACATAAAACCAGACATATTCCCCAAAATTCCTTTGCATTTCACTTTAGGTTTTTTAAAGTGACTATCATTTTCTGTAGCCAAAGAGCAGGAAAACCTACCAATGCCAGACTGAAATGAATAAGGCAGAATGTCAAAATGTCAAAATGACTGTCAAAAATGAAGCATTTTCGTTATTTTCTTGCCATATTAGAAAAAGGCAGGCATAACTCGATCAGCTTCAATTTCTAGACACTGTACTACTTGAACATGACTTCAGTTTGTTCTGCATTTTGGTCAGCTTTCTTCATGCCCAATTCATTCCAACTACCAACGTGCACACACCTGTCCCTTGTGATAGATCTGAGCTGAAAATCACTACACATCTAACATACTGGCTCACAGGAATGCTGACTGTTCTCACTTAATACTGAATAACATATTTTAATCTTCATAGAAGGAAAACCAGAAATCTGTAATTGCGGCACCACGTTTGTGGCCCAGACGCACTAAGTGCTCCCATTACACAATAAATACTCTGTAACTTATTCATTATTCTCACTGGCACAAAATCTGACATATCAGTATTTCAGCCAGATGCACATTTCTTTCTTAAACATGGCTTAAAACAATCATTTAATAGTACTGAGATATCAAAACACGTAGGTTTTTTTAAACAAGTTTAAAACACTGCAGTATTTTACAAAATACCATGGGGACAATCTTCAGGGACATTGGGTCTGCAATGCAAACTTATGCTTTTGAAGATCAATGCTGTTTCCCAAAGAACTGAAGAAGAAAACTACAGCAATGTTCACAAATAAAATGTCATTTTCTGCTTTCTTATTCCCATTTTCACCATCACAGCTCCCACAATAACCAACTGTGAGGTAACAACCGCTGCAAAAACGTGCAAGATCGACAGGGATAAAAAACCAGAAAAATCTAGCCTATTAAAGCAGACAAGCAGAGCAGTCAAAGAAAGGTTAAGCTTTTTCCTACAGCTTCTTATAAAATGATTTAAGTTCTAAAAATAAGCATAAATTCACCCACACACCAATGTGTGAGGAAGGCATGTCATAAACCAAATGGTCAAACCCAACTTCTACAGCATCCCACTTTTGACTGTGAAGGATTCACCAATGTAATTGTTCCACCAAAGTAATAAGTCAAAGCCCAAGCGGAATGGCCACTTTATCCGAGTAAGCAGGGGAACCATAAATGCAGAGGAAGACTTGGAATTCAGATGAGAAAGGATGTAATCAGACTGGTTTTTTTCTAGTGCTGTACTGTGACAACTGATCTATTTTTTGGTTGGACCTCCCTGGACTTCAGCATGCTTTCTGAAAACAAAACATCACATTAATGTCTATGCCAATACTTGTCATTTTTTTGACTCAATGGGAAGCGAGACAAAAAATATTACAGTATCTTAACTGGCAAAGTTGTCAGAGATCCCTCTTGACTGCTGCATTTGCCAGCCTACCAGTTTACACAGCAAACTAGAAACTGCATGCAGAAACTGAGTCCTCAAATACCATGAGTCTGCCTGGCTCAAAGAATTGTATCTTTTCGAGTAAGAATGGTTCTGCATGAAGAAAATCAGAAACTTCATTTATTTTTGCAATTTATACAAACCTGTCAAAAATGTAGCACTTTAGAGTTAAGAAATTTCAGATATAATGATATTAATAGGTAATGTTCTCCTTCCATTTCACTTTATCTTGTAATTAGGCAAAGCAGGGGTCTCAGATTCTCAATACTGCAGCACGTACAGGCAGCTACTGTATATGAGAATAAAGCTCATGAAGTCGGCTCGGGAACTAGCTCGCATGCTGAAGTATGGTATTGTTTTATTACAACTTCGGTGCATAATGTTTTCTCTAACAAGTTTGTGCAGAACAGAGCTTTTGCATTTTAGAGTCATCTCTCTACCACTGCCATTTATTTAATGAGCACTCCTGGGCGCTCTAACCTGAAAGAATGCTCATTAGATTTGTGTATCTGGCCCTATCAGCAATCTTCTGCAACTCCTGATGCAAGCTTAACACAGCAACGCACATACTGTTTTGAGATGAATTAAGGTTAACTAGTCTCCCAGTGAACAGGCAAGCAACTTTTATGGAGAGTGTACATGCCGACATTCTAATGCACGATAAAAGACGACCTGCAATGAAGAATGCATTCCCTTCATGCATTCAAATGGACGCATTATCTTATTACAAGCTGAATCCCAAATTTCAGCCTGGAGCTCGTTAATTATCTTACACATTGCAAAAAGGAAAAGAGTTAAAAGGGAAAAAGCAAAGGCAATAGTGGATTTCAGAGAACAGCTGGGAAGAAAGGGCAGCTGACGAGACAAATACACAGGGCTAGTTGACAGAACCACACAGAAGAAGCCATCAGTACCAGCGAAACTGAAACATGCAAGAAGTGGGTTGATGCCAAGTGAAAAGAGTGGGTGTACTGGGTCTGCCTGGGATGGACCTTATTTTCTTAAGAAAAGAAAGCTCTCTTAAGAAAGCTGTGTTTTGGATTTGTGACTAAAGCAGTGCTGACAACACTGGTGTTTTGGCTACTGCTGAGCAGTACTTTTTCCCCACTCGGCCCCCCCAGCCGAGTAGGCCAAGAGTGGGCACAAAGTTGGGCAGGGAAACAACCCGTACAGCTACCCCAAACTGGCCAAGGGCATGACCACAGTCCATGCCCTGTAACGCCCTGCTCAAGCAGGAAAACTGAGGGAAGGGGATTTTGGGTCTTTATTTGTTGGTCAGAGACTGGTTGGGCATCAGTCTACTTCCGGGAGGTGGTTAAGTGATTGCATTTGCATCACTTTTGGGTTTTTCCCTTCCTCTTTCCTTCAGTTATTTAAGTGTCTTTATCTCAAGCCATAAGTTTTCTTGCTTTTGCTCTTCCAACTCTCTTCCCTGTCGCACTGGTGGGGGGAATGAGCAAGCAGCTGTAGTGCTCAGCAGCTGGCCAGGGTCAACCCACCGTAGAGGGGGAGAAGAAGAAGAAGAAGTCAGAAAAAAGGGTTCAGGATCTACCTACCTTTCTGAGCTCTGTTTATTTTAATATGTGAGAAATATGTTGATGTGAAAAAAATGCATGCATGGACAGGAACCCTGACTGCAAAATCACATTCTGCAGCTGATACAATGAAATAGAAAGGTACAAACTACTGACACCTCTTTTTGTTATCACTGCAGCCTCATGACTTTCATGAGACTTATGACTCACCTTCCCACCAAACAGTAAAAGATCTGCAACTCAATAAAATGGCAGATCACCACAAAACCAGTTTTCCTAACTGTTTTCTTCAAAAGAATGAACCATGTCTTTCCTGTAGAACCAGCTTCTTGTACAAGTGTATTAAATTCCAGACACACAAAGGAGGAATATTGAGTAGTTCCATCGGATGCACTGCTCTCTCTCCATTTATAGTCAAAGGAAAGGAACTCCTTCAGAGGACAATTTAAAGTACTTATTTATGGTTCCGCTCTGCTTTTCCTTCTGTCTCCGCTGATCCCAGAGGTAACCAAAGCAGGACACTGTCCTAGCTTAGCTGGCTATATGAAATGTCTAAGCTTGGGCAGCTGTACTAGTCCCCACAGAGTTATCACTGGCAAACAGAGATGATGCAGTTTGTATTTAAGAAGCTCAAAGTCCTTTAGAATAATTTTGGAAGTTATGAGATTTTTTCTGTCCATGCCTTATTTATATCTATATTTGCCACATCCATTTCTTTCTCATTCCCTTTTCTGAATCTAACCCTGGTAAACTGCATCGTGAGGTCAAAGCTGATGCTGTACAGCATTTTGTGTATTAACCTAAGAATAAGCCTGGGGTTTTTTTCCAAAGTAATGTGGAAGCCAGATCAACGGGCACATCGAGCTGAAAGATTTAAACTTTGGGTTTAAATCTTTACTGACTGATCTGCAGTCACGAAAACATATTTATTAATTTGTTAAATACTGACAATGTGCCCAGTCTTGTACCAGACCCAGAGACAAGAGCAGGCACTTGCAGCCAAGGATTTGTCAGCAGGAAGTTGTACATTTGTTGCAGTCAGTCACAGGTGCATCCATGTGTAGACAGACAAGATCAATATTAAATAATAGTTATTTGACTGCACCTTGCATGAGAAACACTTCTAGGTGCACTGCGTACGGTTTCTTTTCACTCTAATTCTATGTGTATAGCTCCAAGGTAGAAAGTACGCATTGGACATATTTCAAACTAAAAAAAATCTATGAGAACTGACAGCTGGTTAATATGACATTTGTAAATCTTTTCAAAAACTGTGCAACTTTGTAGTTTCTCGGCTTATTTTAGCACTTGATCAATAGACCTACCAATAACGCGAAGCTATGTTCAGGAAGAATCCCATACTGTTCAACAAGCTTTGCTCTCTTCACACTGGGGAGGTCAGGAAGTCTCTCATGAATCCAATCAATATTTACCACTTGCTGATGGTTCACATTAGCTGGCAAAGATTTCGCATCGTACAGAATCAAAGGAGGAAGGTTTGGCTCTGGCATAAACCTAGTAAAAATGAAGACAAACTCCTTTGTAACTATTTTCAGTCAGAAGCAAAACAACAAGGAATAAAATTTATATCACAAGTTTATACTTCCCTGGAAGTTACATAACTATTTCAACAAGACAAAATATTAAAAATTCGTGACTTGGTATATCACTGTTAAGTAGTAAGAGATCAGCCCCTGAACTGCTGCAGAGCCTCCTATTCTCTTTCTTTGAGTATTTGCTACCGATTTTCAAAGACTCGATGACAGGTAAGAGGTAATTAGCACTTCTGCACCCAAAATAATAATTAAAAAACCACAATAAAAACAATAAGAACACATACAGAACCAATCCACTCCTTTCAACATGAAGCATGAATGGTGGATCTGGACAAAACCAGGAGTGGACTGGCAGGGAAAAAGCCAGATTCACAGCCGACTGCCAGGAGTAATCTGGGTAGGTTGTAACCTCTTCCAGACTAACTTCAAAAATCTTGGTGAAATCTCATGCTGTGCTAAAAGCAAAGTTACTGTGCTCAGCAGGGTGCCATCAGAGAACAAAAGGTTCCCTTAAAGAGAAGGCCAATTCAAACCACTCAGGTAACTGTGATTGAAGCAGAAACCTCACTCTTACATGAGGGGTTCAAAAGCATATCAGAATAAAGGACAATGAGCACCCTCTACATCTGCTATAATAATTTCTATTTTAAATCTGCCTAAACATAGATTTTAAACTTAACGTATAATGTGCAGCACTAAGTTACAAAAAGTCTGAAAACCACAGTTTAATACTGATCATAATCTTAGTAATAGCAATAATCTTTCTGGTCTTTATTTGAAGTATCTCAGGCTCACCAGTTTTGCCTATGTTTTCATGAATTTTCTTTTGCCTTTGTTTCAATTAATCTTGTTAAATAAGCCTCATGCCAGCCCCTACCGTAGTAAGGAATTCACAAAATGATCACTGCCTTTTCTGCTGCATTTCTACAACCAATAACTTAAAGAGCAGATTTAAATTTAAAGTTTGTGCGATGCTTTCAAAATCCTTGCTCTGCTCTAGGAAGATCAGTGGTAGAATATAGGTAGATCTAACAGGAACATAGATACGGCAAAGCTAAGAAGCTCTGAAAGTTCTCCTGCAAAACAACAATTCTCCAGCTGGAAAGCGAACTTTGGGAGTAACAGGAAGACTGTCTCTGGGACGCAAAGCTAGGGAAATACTGGGAGGAGCAGCGCCAAGATGGCCCTAACCAGGGGAGGAGGCAGGCAGCATGCACCGAGCAGGAGAAGGGGTGCCCAGAGCGGTCAGCTGTCCCCAAGCTGCACCATTCTTCCCCTGCTGTCCAGAGAGCGCTGTGAACACCTCCCGCGCTCGGGCACTCGGCAGCTCTGCTGCTGCTTTGCAGTGTTGGCTCAGCACTGCTTCCCAACGGGACCCACGCCTTGCTCCCTGGCCCTCTGGCTAAATCCTCCCAGGGTGGCTGTTTATGGTGTGACAGCTGTCATCTCACACTGGTGGAAGGCAAGGTAACATCTTCGTTAGGTCTACAAAGATATTATGGTACAAGCCTGTCTATGAATGCTGCAACCTTTCAATAGTAGTTAGGATTTTCAAACAGTGATTGTGATCTACGATCACAAAAATTAAGCATGGAGAGGCAGCACCTGCTATCTGAAAATCATTTCCTTCAGTATTTTCTTAAAGTGGGAGCAATGCTTAACTCACAATATTCTTACCTTTTATGTCTGGCATCCTTAAGAATACATTTGTACTGGCCGCAAAGTAAACCTTCAACTTACCCATGCTGAGCTAAGGCACTCCAGCTTAGTTTTTGGGGAAGCTCTATGGGTTTTAGCAGAGATGAGACACAGTTCTAGATCTGAAGTGCTCAGGCTAGCACTGATTTTGACAGGTCTCTTCCCCTTCCAGGAGAAGGTAAACTTCCAATACATACTCACTATGCTGACTAACTTTATATGCTTATTACATAGACTACACTTAAGAAATTACATAATCTCTCTGTTCTTGAAATGTTTATTTAAAAAAAAAAAGTACCGATAATCCTGTTTTCCTTCCTTGTCTCTCATCGGTATAGTGCACCTAAAATAAAAACAAAACAAGTAAGATGCGGTAAGTAGTACAACACAATTAGTTTTACGGCAAAAACACAAAACAAAAACTTTGCCTCGTGCAGATTCGAAGAGCTTCTCAAGGCCACCTCAAAGCATGCGTGTATGTAAGAGTGACAGTCATTTTCACACGGACACTGCTTGATGTAGCACACAATCTGTTGTGAACAAGCCTCGACTTTAAGAATATATTACTGCCTGCGAAGAGACTACACTTGCGAACATTAGCTTTAAAAGGCAGATGTTGAGCAATACATTACCTCTCCTGATCATGTCACCAGGTATCCCTGGCACTCTAAAGCTGCTATTCCTGATGTTCCTCCAAAATAAAAACTCACCCGAGCTTGGAATCAAAGGCTCTTGTTTCATTCAGAATTGTTCCTCCATTTTCAAGTTCTTCAATTTGCCTCTGTATTTCATAGTCTGACAGAAACAAAAGAAAACTAATAAGCTTGTTATACTGCATTATTAGCTTTTGTACGCTCCACTATTTCATTTTTCACTGCTATGCAATAATGGAATAGTTTGTTGTTTTAACCTTAATGAAATAAACAGCAGTAGTTACAGGCAGAATTATCAGTCACTGTCTCTTTCTCCAGCACTGCTTCTTTCTTTGTGTGCTTTCCTCATCTTCTTTCATTCCCTTTAAATAGAAAACATTGTCTCCAGGCACTGCAGCCAAGCCATACATTCTTAGTGACCGCCCCATTACCCACTTGAGTTTTCTTTGGGAGATATAATAACCATCCTTTCTTGCTCATACCCAAGCTGCATCTGAACTTCATACACACCACCCACCGTACTCAGTGGAAAGCAATCACCTACATTGGAGGACATGGCTGCTGCCAACGTATTGCAGTGCTAAGCACACCAGCCCTTGAATCATCTGTTTTATTCTTCTCGCCGGCAGAGGGTTACCCCTGCAAGAACACTGCAGACTAGCACAGCTGCTAGCCCCACAGTACTCCGTACTCAGATTTATTCTGCCAGGGAGCAGCAAGAGTGAGGGACACTCCAGGAGCTGAGGCTGACCACAGCACAGGCAGAGTTCTCACTCTCCAGTGCGGTCCCACTGGTCTGAACAGCACTGGCAGAGGCAGGTGCCGTTAACAGGGTCCACTGACAGTCTCAGCCAAGGCGAGGGGACGAGCTGGGTCCAGGGTCCATCCAGGGAGTTCAGTCAGAAGCAGCAGGAGGTAAAAGTCCAGAGACAGGACCAGAAACAAGACTACAGAACAGGTCCGAGGTCCGTCAGGAGAGAGGACTGAAAACTGGCACACCTGTGATGGGCTCAGGCAAAGTCTGAAGGTCCCAGCCTGAGCTTAAATGGAACTTCCAGACCTGCAGGTGAGGTGCATGGATGGGACACCCAGATGAAGCTAGTCACGGCACCGAAGGCCAATTACTGCACTCAGGAGCCTGAACTATTTCATGTCAGACCACATAAAATATCTACAACGCTCTTGTAATGAATTAACCATCATTTACCTACTGCTTTTGCCAGGAATCGTATGCTATTGATGTTCTTCACTTCAGTCCTCACTCCATAAGGCTCTCCAGGGTGATGCACAGAAACATTGGCATCCACTCTCAGCTGACCCTCTGTGAAAGAAAACTTCATTAACAGAATAGTCTGCCCTGTAAACTAGAGTAAAAACCTTGTCATACATTAATAAACTGCATGTTACTTGCGGAGCATTAACAGCAGACTTCCATATGTTCAGAAAGGATCAACAACAACCTCATCAGAGCATTGTTTGTGATTTCATCTCAAGACTCTGCCTCCAATCATTCAAAATTTTCCGAGAATGCTACTTTTTTTTAAAAAAATTACTGCTCATAATTCCTTTCAGAGAATACTGCACCGTGCAGTGCAGCACAGATCCTCTAAGCCATATAGTGAAAAAAACTTTTGATTCACAGCTCTTAAATAAAAGGCAGATTTAGACAAGCAATTTAAAGTGTTGGATTGTGAGCTTCCATTCCTCTAAAAACAGCATAAAAATACATTTTGGAATTACAGTTTGATGGATATATACTACCCCAGCACAGAACACAAGAACTTACAGTTACGTTGAACAGATTTACAAAGGTGTTCTTGGAAATTTACAGCTCAAGGACAAAATGTGATAAGTAGTGGATTTTTTTGTAATTTTCTTCCTCTCCTTCAAGAAACTGCAGTCTCCCCCCTGCCCCCGAATTTCCCTGGCTGCCAAAAACTGAAACTGAATACAAAGTTCTATATAAAAGCATCCCGCATTTTCAGTCCAAAACAGAATAATGCCCTTAGAGATCTTTAATGACTCACAACCACAAGTAACTCGTAATTGTATCTTTCCAAGTTTTGTCCCACTAAAGACATCCCTTCTGAGAAGAAAAGGCTTGCCACAGTTATTCAACTGGTGGGAATAAACAAACAGGAGAGGTCGTACTAAAAAGAAACATCATTTTTCCCGTATTGCACAGTGAACATCTGTAGCCTTCCTCTCTGGTTTTGGGTTGTTTGATTTTTTTATAATTTCAAATACAGATAAAAAGAAACAAACACTTACTGTGTAGATGCAGTAGCATTATTAAAGAGAGCACAGAATAGGTCAAAGTTAAACCTGCAGACGTCTACAGCTTCAGAATTCATTCCAGTCAATAGTTGTAAATTGACTAGGGAGGCCTTGGTACACTTTGTAAAAGTAGACTGGATGATAGCATATTAGTTTCCTCTGTCTTCATAGAGTCTTGCCAGAGATGCAAATGAAGGACAAAAGTGCTGGAATAACCCAACATCTCTTTCAAGAGAAGTGTTTTGCATGTGCTCCCTCTTTGGGGTGAAATGAGTACTTGTTCCAAAAGAGGAATAGTCTTGTCCTGCCCTTGCTTCATTTTGAGACATGACCTGCTTCTGTTTGGATGTAGGTGTCAACGTGACAAGACAATGAAATTAATCAGGCATAAGTGAAAGGAGAGCCAGGCCCCAAATGTTCCTAAAAAAGCTTTTTTCCTTTATGCCCACTTTAAGCCCAGCTTCTTTTCCTTTCACTTTGCAATGAAATCATCTTTTTATCTTTTTGTTGTTAATGAAATAACACCTGATAAAACCAGGCACTCGTCTTCACTGAACACACAAGTAGAATGAAGGTAAAATATGCAAATGTAAAGCCCTTATTTGAAAGGAAGTAATCACAATGTGGGAAAACCACAGCAGAAAGCTCCTAAAAACACGACTTTGAAAAAAAAAAATTCCAAATACTTTTAAAGCCAACTACACGGGGGGAAAAATATTCCCAACACTGGAATTCTCTAAAATCAGAAATCTCACTGTAATAAAAGCTATCATAGTGCAATTCCAATGGCAATCTTAGGGCCAAATTCAGTAGTGATAAACGATGGTATATAGGTATGCCCAAGAAGGCCTTTGAAGAAGCATGCAAACTGGCTGCTTAATTTTAACATCCATGTCCCATTTGACACTAACATGAAAAAAGATTCAGAGACATATATAACATTTAGCAATTATTATTTCCCCCCACATTATATTAGACTAGCATCACTAGCCAGCATTTATCAGATCCCATTTATTGGCTGACCACGGACCACTCTGACTCAGCTCTCTAGCAGACGCATCCACTTATACTGTGTACTGAATTTGTTGCCAGGAACAGTGAGGCCAACTTTCACAGGCAAAAAAAATATAGCTTACATTGTGAACACTAATAGGTAGCTTATAATTGGGTGTACAGGTGGAGAGGAGGAATGCCCCAAACTGTACTTTTAAACTCTCAAGCAGAAGGCTGCTATTTCCTAGTTGTAACCATGGGCTGGTTGTAAATTTTGATAACATTAGCACTGAGCAAAAATAGCATGACCTGAATCCTCCAATTAATAGAGACACATGAGACAGAATCACCAGTTAGGAGGCTGATCACACACGGTGGCTCTGCACATCACCTACTGGGAAAATTGGAGCCTAAGAGTTCCAGAAAGAAGAGCTTGTGCCAAAAGCAGGGGTTCCCAAAAGAGGAAGTGGTCTCAGAAAGATAGTAGTGATCTTGGCTAGAGAGATTCTGGAGGTGGGTGAGGAGCCTGAAGATTGGAGAGATGCATGGAGACAAATCCCAGGGGACACCTAGGAACCTTGGCCTCTAACACCCGAGACCAGTATCTGCAAGCCTGCTGCACAGTACAAACCAATACAATTTTCTGTCTCACCTCCCCAGACCAGCAGTAATGTCCCTAGTGGGAAACTGAGAAATTGAGACCTAGTGAACACAATGCTGGAGAGGAGGGAGAGACAGAGTGAGTGTGTGAAATGACCGAGCAGGGCAAAGCCGCAGTCTCGCTGGTTCTTAAACCCAGCACCCATGTCTGCTGTGCACTGTTGCTTACCCCATCTCACCAGCCCAAGTTTACTGCCTGCACCTATTTTATGACTAGCTGAGACCTGACACACAACTAAAAGGTGGTCCATGCTCCCACTACTTTGTCCCGTAACTTCCACATTCTGCAACTCATTCTTACTACAGATCATTTGTGCTGCAGCACTGTGGCAAGCAAGATGAGGACAGACAGGGAGAAACACCACAAGAACCCTGGGGACATTCCTTCCTGCCTAGGTTTATCCTGTAAAATTATTGTGTGAGGCAATATAAAGTCTAGCGCTGCGAATCTCTGCAGAGGGAGGCAGGCCCATAAGGACACCTGAAGCACGGCAGACATTAGGCCAGGCTCTGAGGAATGTAAAAACAGCAGCTAGAAAAGGCGATGTGTTATAAGCAACCACAGAGCAAAACAACCAGAAGCTGCAGAACTCCTGCAAATGCAGAGAATTACTGCTAACCAGGGAACGGCCCTTCCCCCTTCTGTACCTGCCATGACTGCCTGGCTGCTCCCAAGTGTTTGAAGAATGAGCTGAAGCTCTCTGACTGCTGCAGCTGCTTCTTCCCCACAGCACATATCAGGCTCCATGACAACCTCCATGAGGCCGACTCCTATCAGGGAAAGAGACGGGAGATTTTCAACAATAGCTTTTGATCTTGGCATATTACAGTGCAACTGGCTAAAGAGATGAAAGGACTTGGACTTTTTTTGAACAAAAAAAAAAAAAAAAATAAACCCCCATGTATTATTTAGTAACTGTCACTATGGGCCTAGCTGCAGATTGCTATAAAAACTTTTCCTCCTATTTTTTTAAAGGAACAGACAAACCGGAGACAATCCTCAACCCTTTGATGACATGCAGATCAGAAGGACATACTCCTCTTCTGCCTTTCTGTAGGAGAACTCCCATTTAAAGCCAATCTGATTCCAGATTCAAATTTATTTATCTTAAACTAATTTTGGAACACACAGAACTCTAAAGAGATGTAGTCTAGTTCTTAGCTTCAGGATCCAGCTTTCAAAGAATATGAGCAGCCACAGCCCTTAACTTCAATGGACACGGAAGCACTGTGTCCCAGTTAGCCTAGGCCATCCAGGTTGCTGCCCATGTTGTGTACTAATTCAGTTCATTCTGTTTACAATTTCAAAGTTTAAAGAGAAAATCTACATTTCTTCAAAGCTAATAATTAAAAGAAATGTCTGACTCATGCACTGACAAATTCCAACAGCTGCTCCTTCTATACACAAACTTGATTCACTAGATCTGTGATTTCATTTTTTTTTTAAACAGCAAGAATTCATACAGTGGCAAGAGCTTAAATAGCTGAGTGGCTGTATGTTACTGACACATACAATTTTGAGCAAACTGGAGCCAATAGATTTCTAACTTGCTATTGCCAATTGCCATCAACAAACAGCAATGGGAAAGGTCCACTGACGATTAAAAAACCTCAAGTATTCCCCTGCTTCAAATGTAATGGTCATTTTGACAAATTTTTATTTTCAAGGAGAGAGACATCAGGCTGTTTTTATTTTTCACTTGTTCCCTGTCACCCATTTACCTTTAAAGACTCATCTTACACAGCAAGGAGAAGAAAAATAGGAAAATAATCCAAGCCTACCGGCCCTATTCAGGTCAACGAGAGTCTGGCTCCTTGTGTCATCATGGAGACTCTTTCCACTGTCTTGCTCCAACTGAATTTGTTTAATCCTCACAGTTTTGGTGACCATCTGGCTCATTTTGTTGTCTATGCAGAGACTGTATGACAGGCTTCCATTCACCGCAATAGGAACTCTTTGCTGAGTGATTTGATAGCCAGCCTGTCAACAAAATTAGCTTTATACTCAAACAAAACATTGACTTTTCAGAAAGCAGCAGCACAACCAAGTGCAAATATTACAGACTAAGAACAAAACGAAAAATGCAACATCTTCCACAGTGACCTATACAAGAGGATAGAACACATACACATGTAAATTCAGAAGTTATTTTGCTTAGCTGGAATGGACATAAGCTAGAAGATGGGTCTAGAATTCGACATAACTGTGAGAACCTGGAGGTCAGGAAAAAATAAGAGCACTCCTCAATACAGGCATATGTAAAATACTATACTAATGCAAAAATAATCAATAGCCAACAGCACAACCACTTGCCAAGGATGACAAATTCCACTGATATTGCCTTGGGGCAGGAAATGGAGGAGAAGAGGTTCTTGGCACCTGCGGTTCCATGACCATGTTAAATCTTGTCTGAAGCCAGTTACCCTACCTCCATCCCCAAGCTGGGACTATTGCTCATCCTCCCACCAGGCTGAATATCCCTCTCTGCCTGTCCAAAACTTTACTCATTAGAGGAGAGGGAAGAGGGGTGGAGCGCGTGTGTGGAAACCAAGAATATGAGAAAGCTCCATTTCATTAATGTAGCAGTTCAAAAGATAGACACTGCAACCCCACACAAGGCACACAGCTGAGAAATGCCACCTCATGCCTCAGACTCCACTCAGAGTGGAAACTGCCAGCCAGACAACGGGCTGCCAGTGAGAAGGTATTGGAATAATTGCAATGATGTAAAAATGCAGAAGTGAATCCATTACTCTGTTGAGGTAGGGTACCCATCTCTTCCTCCTTCCTACCCTGCTTATGCCCCCAGTGATAAGAATTAAAAAAAAAGCCTGCCAGATTTTAATGAACTGGGAGGAGTATTTGCATATTTTGCAGGGAGGACAAGCTTACTCTAAAATGCAGAGATGATGACAGTGCATTGGAATGGAGAACAATGGTCTGGCCCTGTGAACAGCTCAATTTATATACGCAGTGAAGTGCATGACCTTCTAGCCATAATCACCATAAGAAAAATAAAATAACTTACTCTATACTGTCTATGCTAATAATATAGCTCTTCCCCTCTCCTAAAACTTCTCATTAAAACGATTTTTTTTAAAGCCTGAAATAGTGAGTGACAATAAATAACAAGAATCCCATCTCCCATCCAAAGCTCCATTTTCAGGAGTAACAATAATCCTATTGTCAAACGACCCTAAGAGCTGGATTTATTTTATCTGTTCTATACAGCTCATTAGCCTAAACTCTGCATCTTATTACAGGGTTCCTGACTAGACTGTTTAACTCCGAAATGCAGGTCGGGCAGTTTATTGTCAGTGCTTAAACTGCAGAAACCAGCCAGTAGAAAGCCAGAATTACATGTCTCAAGCTAATAAAATGTGTCAGCATCTCCTTGACCAAATTTCCATGCTTATCTGACCAGAGGATCCTGTAACTCATGTCTGCAGACAATGAATGGCAGCCCACTTGGTGCTGTACACACCTTCCTCCACCTCACTCTTCGCCTCTAAACACACGGATGCAGTTTCTTCCCTGTAACAACATTCTTCCATACAGCTTCTATGCAGTAGACTGATAGCAGCAGACATTACAAAAAGATGAGAGGTTGTTTTCAGTTTAACAGCAGAAGCACCAAAGGTGCCTTGCAAACAAGTCTATGATGTTTTTGGTGTTTATGATGCATAAAGTAATTTTGACATCGTGTTTTACTTCCTGCTATTTCACTTTTTTCTCCTTCAGGTCTGGAAATGAGCTTTAGGATAGTTTTACAAATTAAAAAAAAAAATAAATATAGGCAATTCAAACTGGTAAGCTCGCGTTTCACATTCCCAGTAGCCCCCAACAAAAAGGGCCTCTTAATGGCTCACAAGTATTAGCAAAGTTATCCCCAGAAATCAAACCAGTAATTACATCAACTTCCCAGCAGAGGCACAAGTTCCCAGCCTAGAAGAAAACAGAATGGAAATCTCTTCTGAGGTCCACGTCTCCAGTGGACAACTATAACATAATTCTCTAACTTGGGAAGCAATTCTATTTAAATATGTTTTGTGTAACTTCAAAATATTTCCAATGCCTGAACAAAAGATTGGGAGAGAAAGCAGTTCGGTTAATAATACAGCGCCTCTACACATTAACTTGAGACATGAGAGGGGGCAAGCTAACATGCCTGATCTTTCTCAGATAAAACAGAAATAGATTTTTTTCTTTCAATGCAGTCATCAGATCTTCACCCCCAAATCAGAGGAAGTAAAACTACTATCCTCCCTTTGACAGGTTAGTATTAAACTGAACTTTCAGTACAAATAAGCTGACAGAATAACAAATAAATGTTTGAAATCAGAAAGGTTTAATTTCATTAAAATAGAAGAAAGGTTCAAAAATTGCTGCATTCCCTTTCAATAACAGAAGTCAGGTTGTTAACTGATTTCAGTATTTCTACACCCATATCAAGTACGGCAAAATGCCTTTGACTTCCAGTGACACCTTCTACCAAATACGAAAGCTACCAAAAAAACACACTGCAAAGACTCGGTTTCTCAGGGTTTTATTAAATTTATCAGAACTACTGACTGAGAAAGTTTTAAAGGGAAATTAAATATTTTTAGGTCCCTAAGCACACACAAAAAAGACACTATTATGTTTATACCACTGGAACCTGTGTTTGTTATACATTCACTTTAAATGAAGGACTATTATCAGACTGCTTTTACCCTAACAGACAATTAGTACTAAACACCAGGAATGGAGAACTTAAGGGGCAAAGCAGCTCCAACTCCCAATTCAATTACATTAAGCTACTGGAATCGTGCAGCTAAGCAAGGAGTCAGCAATCAGAGCAATCATATTCAATCAGTGAGCACCAGGGTACAGCTGTCTATTCATCAGGGCACAGCACAGCATCCTGTTGGGGTGAGCAGAACACTGACTGAACACAGAAAAAGCATCTCTTCACTCATCCCCTGCTGCCATCCGTACTCCAGACTTGTCCTTTCCTAGACCCGTAAAGGGATCAGCTATACCGCATACTTACAGGCAGATCTGCATAGAAATAGTGTTTTCTGTCAAACAAGGACTTCTTGTTTATGCTGCAGTTGAGTGCCAGGCCTGTCATGACTGCTGCTTCTACGCATCTCCTGTTGAGAACCTAAGGAAACATGACACATGGTTTTGCTCAGATACTCAGTATGTAACAAATGTGTCTCCCACACATTGCCTTATATGGAGCGTATATTCAATCTTGCTTGCTTTCAGCCACCATTAGATCTCTTTCCTTGTGTGGGTAGTTCTTATTCATCATTAAAGTCGTGGTAGCTACAAATCTGCAAAGCTTGAAGATGAAAAAACAATCCATTCAGTCATTTTGTCACGCCACATAAGGTGGCGTGCACTGTTCTGGCTTGCTACTTTTACAAACATTCCAGTACTTTTGAATCTTCCAGGGTGCGAGACAAATCATAGCAAATGATAACTGACTTCTAACCAGCTGTCAGCTCATACTGGGAACTGGAAACACAGGGGATTTGCGTTATGGGCTGCAGCGCCATTTCAGTAAAACACTTCAGAACACCTGTAACCACAGAACCACAGTGAATTCATGAGGATCTACACATAAGATTCCAATGCTTTGCTTAACCAGGATGAAACTAAGCACACTTACATGCTTTGATAAAACAAAAGCAAAGAGACATCAATTGACCCCCTGGCTACAAGTACACAGGCGTGTCCAGTACCCAGGTAACCCATGGGATTAAGGTTCTTGCAGAATGCCACGTGATCTGAAGACCCAGCAAGGCCTCCGTGAAGAAATAACGGAGTTAAATGCAGTTTCTCACTGTGGACCCATTACTCTCAGGGCTGCACCCTTCTATCTCCTCAGCAGAGTCAGAATCCAGAGGAAAAAGAAAATTCCACTCCACAAAGTACTAACAAGCAATGTTGGGAAATTACTTTCTTTTTCTCCACCTGTGCTGTCATTAACAGTTGGTTTAACTAACATCAAATGGATACAACTGAAAAGGAAGGAAGACTGAATTTGTCTTAGTACAAGTCTGAGATGCTCACACTTACAGTATTTCAAAAGAGGAACAGAACTTTATCCATCTTATTCTGCACTGTACAGCTGCCAAGAAGTCAATTTCCAGCAGGACCATTAAAGGGGTACATTATGTAAAAGAATCTACATGACTTCATCTGCATTGACCAGAACATAAAAGGCTTAAATAATGTTTTCTTCAATGTTTCTGACAGCATTTACTTTTTATATTCTCAAGCCTGATTTCTGAAAACAGATTAAGCAGCTGTACATTTCCCATCATCCCATATCTTCAGCTGGAAAAGGAATCTCTTTGCTTTAGTCGTCTAATATTTCAAAAATCAAAATAATAAGGGAAAATATGAGAAACTCTTCATGCAACAGAGACTTAAAAGTTGCTTATACAGACAAGAAATTAAATATTTAAGACATTTAACGAGGGAACTTTCACATCTTTAGTGTAGCTATATATGGCTAACTAGAACACATCATCTGTTCAGGCATATTTTATTTATTAAAAAATTTAAAAGATACATAAAGCAAATGAGAAATGAGAAAAAAGGAAGAACAATTTCCCTTTGAAATACTGATCTGCAGCAAAATGAACACTATTAGTCCTGACTGTAATCTAAAGTAAAATTGTTGACTACGAAATACTAATTTATTTTAGCATCATAGTTGCAGTTCATTATATAGTAGATGCTCCTGTTTTCAGCAATTAAATGCTTCAGGCAAGTACAGATACTTTTTTTACTGTTTAAGGAGGCTTGTAACAGTGCTAGTCAAATTGTTTAGTGTTTAAAATGTCGTATTTCTAAATACACAGGCAAAATTTCCTCCTACCAAAACCTTATGGCATGATCCTGGTCAGTTTTACGAACTAGAGAGGACCGTTCCAATCAGCCCTTTAACGAATGGTCACCAGAAACCATTAAGACTCCAGACGGACTGGGTAGACCCAAAACACCACTGCGTCGAAGTAGGGAACTGGTGTCTTGCTACGTTTCCGGAGCGTGCAGGGCTGTGACTGATTGTAATGGGAGAATGAGACGAAACCAAGTTGCAGCCAGTTAAAGCTTCGCAGTGCATTCTTCAAACACAGGTGGAGCTTAGCTAACTAAACACTACAACTACTGCCTTTGACCACTTGCTCTTCAATTTTTGCTTCAAACAAGGTAGAGTGTATCTTGCTCATCACCCTAAGGGATAATACTGTTTTGAGGTGAAGGAAAAAATTCCCACATACATACTACTTACCCCAGTAAAAAGCTTTTGTGCTACTGCTGATGAACCATCTCAGCAGCTCTGGGGAAAAACTGGCGTAAGAATGTGAAGTATTGGTATTTTTTATGTAGCATTACTAAGCATTTAGATGACTATAACGTGTATGTGTCCCCAGCGTACTGGGTCATACCAGCCAAATCATTGTATATGCACCATTACTTATTCACTAGTACCACTTCCTGGGCTGCTACTTCATCAACCTCTCTGGTGATAGAAGGCATTGGCAAAGCAGATCTTTCCCACTACAGCATACTGAGACATCCACCACGCCAATCCGCTTCCTCTGCCTTGTTTGACTCCAAAAAAAAATATAAAAATAATCAGATGACCCTCTACTTCCTCAAAAATCAAAACTTATCTGTTTAATACTGCTCCATTTCTGAAGTGACTACTACTACCTATTCCAGTGATCAAAGCTGTGCGCATAATGCAGAGCTGTTTAAGCAAACTACTACTTTTCCTTCAAACAAGCCTAGCTTTTCAAATAATCTGCAGTGATAAACATCAATTCAGTATGTGAAACTTCCCATACTAATGACCTAGAATAAGTCCCCCTAGCTTGTTTATGCAGTAAGCTGTTATTAAGTTGACAGCTTTGACTAGCACCAAAGATTTAAATTACTGGCTTGAACTGACAAACTGCCAATCTGGTATGTTAGCAAAGTGCTGGCCTTGAAAGAAAGCTATGTAGTTCCTGCAATAGCTATGGACAAAACACAAGAGCCTGTAAATCCTTCTTAAATATTTCTGGTCTTCTAAAATGGAAGCATCTCTCCCAGGTATTTAAAGAACATCCCAGAGTGCTATCACAAAAGGAAATGTAAATCGCTTGTATTGGAAACTCATGAAAAACCTTAACAATGGCACCACACCACCAGCACCATTTCCCTTGTAGCTATGCTATCCTGCTAGAGCACCATGGTAACTGAGCACTAAAGGAATGAAAGAACAGTCCAACCAAGATCTCTCCTTTTCCGATACTCGTCTCTTCTTTACATCTAGTTCACAAATGGAAAGACTCCTTTTAAAAATTTATCATCTTTATTTGCAAGGTCACTTTAGTCAAGACCTTGGTTTTAAATACAAGACTATCCAATAGCTATACAAAACTACCCACAATACCTTCAATGGCACAAATTTCTATCACGAGCATTTTTTTTAACAGCAGGTTTACTCCTTATATTAATACATTAAAGAAGACTGGCGCTCTTTTAGGTGAAGATATATGTTTCTATATTTAGAAAACGATCATTTTCACATTTTAAAGAGAGTAGGTATGCAGCTTCTTGCTTTACTACTGAGTATTATATAGGATAACTGGGGGAAAAAAGCCAACACAAACCCAAGAAACATCTAGATCTCTCTCCTGGAAAAAGTTTGTTTTGGCACCTTTAAAGAAAAAAGTAATCTTCGCCATAACAGTGGCACCCAGGAAGCCTAAGTTATGGAACAAAGCATCCTTTGTACTAAAAACAGTAAAATCAAAATAATTCCCTGGAAATTTTAAAAGTTTTGATTCTAGGTCACACATTTTAATAAAGTAGATTTCATATTAATTGGCTACCTTAAAGACCTTCATTCCTACTTATAATCATGAAGAAATCAGCATTAATCAGATTAACCACAGGACTGTTTATCTAAGAAACATTTAATTTTAGCTCCTTTTCATTCAAAATAACAGCTGGAAGAAGGAAGTAGTGCAATATACTTAGCCAGCTCTCTGTAGACCAGGCACTAATCTTTAGAAACCTCAACAGATACACTTAATCATATTTCCCAACACTCCCATTTCATATACTCTGATTTTTATTTGCTTCCACTAATGGATATATTCAGTCTTACTATTTTTGCTGTGTTAAAAGTACCAACTTGTTCCAATATATGGTTCTTTGAAGTGCAATCATAAACTTCAAAATAAACTACTCTCATATCTACTTAGTCCAAATGTAATTGTGACTGTTCAGTCTGACACTGCAGATGAGTACTTCAATGCAGTGTTCTTCCTTGGAATCTTCCCCCACACACACAGAAGAGCGTAACCACCTTGTAGCTACGCACGTACAGAATGTACCTTACAATACGCAATGAGCTAACCATTCCCCAAATGACCCACTTATTTCAATAGGTGTATAATCAGACCCCATCCCTCAAGCATACACTAAAAATTTAAGAAAACAAGCCAACCTAAGTCTTCTCATTTGTTTGGTCTGCAAAGAGCCCACGTGTTACAAAAATTCAGCAACAGTAGGGAGAAACGGTGACCCCCAAGAGTAAAAGAAACAGGAAGGTATCACCAGATACAAAGCTATTTAAATACTGACCAACTTCTGGGTTTCTCAGCCCTTTGAGACAGGGATTGCTAAAAAAACCCCAAACAAAAACCAAACCAAGCACAGAAGGAGAAATTCATTGAGACCACTGCATGAGCAAAGTGCTCAATGATCTCAATGGAATAAATCTATTTTCTTGGGTGCCAGGGAAGCAGCTAATTCAGTGGCATTGCCCCATACCAGTGATCATTGTGTCTCAGATCCCATCATCAGTGGCTAAAGCCAAGCAACCTTCTACCATGCAGAACTGGCTCCAAGCAGGAGAACCCACAGAGAAGACTGAACAACGCAATGGCAATACAATGGTTCATGATATCCGTAATCAGATACTGTGTTTCAATCGTGTTGCCACCAAAAAGTCCAGTATCTCTCCAACACTCATGCCCTCCCTGTTGACAGCAGTCTTCTGTCTGCCACATGCCATGTTCTGACCTGTCATAAGGATGCACCCTCTCTTATGCCAGTTGAAATTTAAACTATTGCTAATGCTATCTGATCACACAAGTTAAATACAGGAAGATCCAGTGAAAACAGTTCAGCGCTTCTGGAGGTAGGCGACCGAGCAATGGCTAAAACCTAACTTACAGGATGTGATCAAATCCAAAGTCAATCAGAGCTTTGAGGTGGACCTTCTCAGACCTCTTTTCCCCCCCTCACATGAAGCTCCACAAAAAAGGCTAAAAAATGCTTTTAAACATGAATAACATCTGCCTTCTTCAGTATAACCTAGATTGTGTACCTTGTTAAACAGAGAAAATTCAGAGTACTTAGAACGGAACAGAGTTTATAAACCAGCCCCTGCCATGTTTATCCTTGCAGATGGTCCTTTGCTTGTAGGCTCATGAGGGTGAGCTCGATGGTTTTCCAAGTTGTAACAAATTGAGACCTCTGAAACACAGTCTGCCATTTTCTATCATTTCTAAGGCTTGGCTATCTGCCCTCTGCTCCTTCTCGCCATCTTTGTGTGTCTGAGAGCCCACACTAAACGCATGCTACAAACTCCCAGCCCATTGCTCCGATTCCCTCATTCCTTTTTCCTCCATTTGCCACCTCCTGAAACGTGCTTATTTGCTCCCCAGAGAGGTAGCCGTCTCTCCCTACAGGCTGATCCAGATCTCCTAAAAGAGCACAATGTAACAAATTAATAGTAAACCAGAGTGGTCTACCACACAGAGACAAGAATATACTAATTCAGGAAAACAACAGGTGACATAATGCAATGAGTCTTGCAAAAAGCTATTAAGAAAGCAAACAAATTATTTGTTTTCAACAAAGTTGTTCTGAACAGCAGAACCGATGAATAACAATTTCCCATGAATAATTGCACTAGTTTGTTTTCCCTAACCTGTGACCTCAACACTCTCTCCTCAATTCCCACATCCTCATTTCAAACATCCCAAATTGAGTATAAAGTGTCACAAGTATCTGAATAGCAGCAGCCCAAATAAAGCTGTGATCAGTGCAGAGAAGAGACTCAATCACTAATTTCCTCTTCATGTGCTTGCTAATATACTCACAAAAACCTCTACAAACCTAAAATTTTTTGAGGCAAATCTGGCTGAACTTGGCAGTGAAGTTGCAAAGCTAGCATTTCTGTATAGAAAATGATGGTTGCAGTGGCAAAATCTGTACATGTAAGTAATAAACACCAGTTGCAGAAACTTACATTATCCTCTCAAAAATCAAATACGCAGTTACAATATATTTAAGGTAGCAAGGTGGCTGATAATCAGACAGAACACAGAGAAAGAAATTAATTTTACCCCAGGAACCAATTACAGCCTAATTGCACCAGGTAAGTTTCAAACAAAATACATAAACCTGACAGTTACGCAACATTACACACAAGACAGCTAACCATGAAGAGAACAAAGACCCAGTCTACAATTATCTGTCATTACTGTTGGACAATGTTTCCTAAATATGTTTCAATAAAAAAAAAAAAAAAAAGACTCTTCCAAGAAAAAATTGTTAAGAAAAAGAACAAAGAGGCAAGATGTCAGTTTGCAAAGTTATGCTAACTAACTGGTAGAACCATGATTATTACAGAAACTTTTGCTTAACAGAGCACTGCTTTCACGCACATATCATATAGTACCTCGGGTTTCCTCAGAGGCAGCCACCTGGAACCAGACTGTTCATCTACATACTGAGAAAAAATTAAATCAAACACTTAAGGATGTCAGAGCATATATAGTGACTGATAACAGAAGTAATAGAAATTTGTCCCCAAAAATCCACTCACAGTTCAAACTTAAAGAAAGAAATTCCCAGCCCACTAAGAAAAATTACTGCAAAAAGCTAACATACATTTCAGAAGCAATTTTAGACTGAATCCAGAAAGAGGGGGCACCGATCTGTCTAGCTGTCATGTAATGGTTGTGCTGTCCAAAAGTATCAAAGATGGCACAGTAACTGCAATAACAGAACTGTGTGAAAGAAAGTTAATAAGACACTGCAAACTCCTGCTTCCCACTAAGAAGTAGAAAAATGTCTGTATAAAGCAAAAGGTGAAGCAGTAAAAAAAAAAAACCAACACAGAAGGAGATGAGAGAAAAATACATAGAGAACATCACTGACGCATGGAAGGATCTACTGAAATAGGTGATAGCAAGATGTTTTATCAACTCAATGCCGTTTTAACTGGCAAGTTTACATCAGCCAGAGGGACCTGCTAAGGATGAACAGGAAAGCCAACAAGAACAACAAACAGAAAGAGAGCTCAATAGTTACTGAGGTGCTAAGGAGACAAAGCCCTACAGGAATTGTTAGCCTTGACAAAAAGATTAAAACACCCAGAATGAGTGTCAGAACTTCTCACAAATAAACCAGACATAGCAAAAAGCAAGAGAAAACCTTACAGGGGACTCCTTCAAAGCTTAAGAGAACAGCAACAAATGTCACCAAATACTTCAAAGCACAAAACTGGAGGCGTCTCCAGAAAAACGGTATTTACAGTTAAGTATGAAATAAAATTGAGCTAAGCAACTGCAGTAACTGAGGAAGTATAAGTCTTCTCAGACCCCAGTGAAGGAGACCAGTTCCACAGGTAACCCCTGAGCTGTGACTGATCCTATGAAAGCAAGATACAGAATAAGGAACAACACCCACCATAACCCATCCCTGAAAGTCACCTGAAGCAGGCCGCCCTCATCTTTCAAACACCTCTCCTGACCAGTACAACAGCGCTGAACGGATTAATATCTTGAAATTATGTAGGCAGGCTTTAATCCATCACGTACTCAGAAATGTAAGGGTCTATGAACTGCTAAGGCATTCTCATGGAGCAATGGTTTGAAAGCCTATTTCACCCCCATAGGTTTTTTTCTAAATTACGTGGGATTTTCTTTTTAGAGGCTTACTGGGTCTGTAGGTCCAGCAAGCTGGGACTGTGTGAGCAACAAAAGACTGTTAACCACTGATGATAGAATGCATGTCGCAAACCCAAATATTACCAGGAAGGGAAGGACTGCAACAGAAGGGTATCATATATCGTTTCTTCCCATAAGTACAGTTATTACAGTTCCACTGGAAGAAGTAACAAGCAGTTAAAGTGAATCTAGACATAAGTATATCGTTTAAAACAAGCATGAACTCACTTTTTCCTTCAGGCACTGCCATTAATTTATTTTTAGAGGAGAATGCATGGATACAACAGCTTAGGTATCACATGGTTTCACAGAAAAGAAGTAAATTTATATAACTGAAGCTAAACCAACATGCATACAAAGACCAGAAGATTGTCCAGGTCCCCAAGAAAGGTACGTGCAATTAAAAATGTAGTTATCAAAAGTCAAGCTAAGAAGGAGGTTTTTTTCCAAAGCAAAGTAGTACAAGAAGGGAGTAAATTTATATGCATGCCAGCAGGAACGTCAAAACAAAACTGAAATCACAAGTTGGTAAAGCAGCTGTTGCAATCATCAGATTTAACAGGCACAGGGTATCAAAAAATCTAGTTCCAAGCTGTAAGGTATAAATTCTGGTCTCAAATGCTGTTTCTGCTCCAATATGTATAGCTGACAGATAGGTCCACCAATATCTCACACAAACCTATTGGTGCCTTTGAAAGCAAATGCATCAGGTAAATTCTGTATATTAATAACATCTAAAATTCAGCATAAAGTCTGATAATCTATCACCCATGACATCTGAAAAAACACTGGTTACCTGCCACTGCCAAGGCCATATGCAGTGTCAATACAGGAAGGGGAACGACAGCACCCTCTACATCCCCAAACTGGGTATTACCCCTGCCACCTCCATGGGCAGCCATCTCAGCAGCACAGCACTGCAGGGTGAAGGCAACAGCATGACACACCTGCTCTCCGCTACTGCACAATGCTGCAGTGACACTCCTCAGCTTTGGAGAAGCCAGAGTTTGGAGTTTAACTTGCCAGTGGCACGATACCAGAACAAGGGCTAATAGCTGTTCTAGCCCCGCTTTCTTCCGTGAAAAGGTGTACCTGGTTGCCCAACTGTCATTATACAGGTGAAAGATGATACAGTAGGGCCAAAACACTTCCTTCTACACTATTATTTACAGAGGGAAATCTAAAGGAGTTTAAAACAAGAGGGTATGAAAATCTCAGTACAGGATAGCAGCAATCAGTTAGTTGTCAAGCCCTCAAGGATGTCCAGTGGAACAGGAAAAAATTCTATATTCAGATAAAATCACGCATTTCATATGATATTCTACAGCAGTGTTCAACATGAATCTTACTCTGTTCCTTCTAAGGTCAGAAGATATTTACCTTTTCTTCACTAGAAACAGAGCTTGATCATTACCAAGTGTTTCTGAAAACTCTATATTAAAAAAAGATAAAACAGATGCTGTTCACACAGTGAAGAGAATGAAATTCAAATGCATAAGCAGGTGTCAAAAATTTCAAAATACTTAAGACTGTAGGGCTAACATTCATTCAAATCTTATTAATTTAAACCTTGGTTATGTAAATCCTAGATTATTTCTTGCCTATGAAGAAACAGGATCAGGCTTTCACTTTAGTCATGCAGGAAGACAAACGTAAAATGTGCATCTTTTGGTGTGATTAGCAACAAAGACTAAGCACAGACAAAAAGGTTTCAGCCTTTAGCTACTAAATCTACCATCTTATTTCTGTGGCTGAGCTATAATTAACCTTTAGTCAGCCACCTCAATCATGAGAATGGATAATCATGGATAATCATCTCTTTCTGTGAGCCCAGTCTTATCTTTATAAACCTTTATAAAGATTCTCAGAATTTTCAAAGAGGATAAATTAGACTGGGAGTGCAACCACCTTTATGGATCCTCAGAAGAATTTTAGCTCAACCTGCAGGTACGATACACCCTATCCCACGACGCGTAGCGTAACACTTCCTTTATAACAGGTCCTCTGAAGACACCAAGCTAAGATCACTGCCAAGTCCATTCACCAGGTGAAAAAAGCAGACCTTTGCACATTCCATTACATGAAATGTAATGTATGTAGTTGTATGTAGCCCCAAAGACAGGAAAGCCCTACAGTAATTTGAATAAGATGCTACCTGGTCTAGTGGTGAGGGGCTCCATCACCACAGGGCACAAAATTGTGTAGAGTAGAACGGAATGTGCCATCCGGTGTCCTTTCTTCTAAATCGATGCTTTTAATTAAAGCTTTGCCACAACAATTTTTCTGTCTTGTACCAAACAGGAGTGTTTGACAAAGCTGTTCTTGCCCATCACTGTCTCTCAAGAGACACGTTATGAGAGCAGCGTAGTGAAATGGCCGTGACACTAACCCTGTGATGGTTCTCCTAAGGCCTACTTGCAGCAGAAGCATAAAGTAAGCTGTATTACAGTACAGGAAGAAAACATAAAGAGGAAATATGGAAGAGGGCTAAATACATTCGTCTAGTTTCCCCTTTCCTGTGCAGAGCACAGCAAAGGCTCATGCCTGTGCTCTTTAGTGACCCAGAAATGTATAGTGACCAGAAAAGCTCCCTTTAGCACCGTTCTTTCTGGTCCCATGGTGAAGTGGCAGATACTAGCATGGTTGTCTACCATAACCGTCTCATGGTCCCACAGCAAATTTAAATCCTTGTGACACTGAATACTGTTCCTATAGTTCTCAGTTTATAACAGCAGCTATCCTCTCCTACAGCCAGCACAACTACTGTATTGAAACTTTGCTCCTATTTTTTCCATTTCTCAACAAAACAGCGTCAAAAGGAACGGCCAAGTATCTACCTTCTAAAGGGACTTATTAGGCAATAACCTTAAAATTTGTCAAAATGTTTTAGTTTTGGGGTTTTTTACAAATACTTGTAAATTTTCCAAAATTACCTTCCATCTCTCAAAATCCACCAAAATCCAATTCTGCTTTAGATACTATTGCCACGTACAAATATATGCAGTTATTTCAAGAAAATAAGCCATTCCAGAACAAATGTTGGGTCTCTAACATTAATTGCTGTGCAGCAAGTGCAATGGGAAAATAAAGCTATGACTACTGTCTGGACTTTGTATCACATTCTAACATGCAAGAACATGTATTTCATAACACTGACTTTCAACTCTATTTTCACCAGTACTACAGTGAGAAAATCTTTCTTCTCTTTATATAGATAAAAGCAGCTCGCAGAAGCTAACAAAGCATCGCTACTTTTAAATTAACCTAACCATCCTGCTTTTTGCTTCTCAGGTGCAGTTATATTCTCTGCCAAAGCCCATGTGTACTGGGGTTTCCTCACAAAGGTCATGCCAAGCCTCATTTGTAGAGCACTTTAACAGAGGAAAAAGGCAAACCACCTCACCCCCCAGATAAACAGTAACGTACATAAAAATGAAACTCTTCATAAATACTCATTTTTGTTCATTCAAGATCAGGTTTTCTACTTGACTGAAGATAAGTATTAGACAATTTATGAGGATTTCTGTGCGTTAGCAGAACATTAAGTAGAAGGTCTAAAACCAAAATCTTGAACCCTTTTAAATTTTGTGATTATTAACCCCCTAACCTAGCTCTGCCCCCAAATGAAGGGACTAATTTCCCATGTTTAAGTGTAACTAGATTCTTCTAAAACCAAATGACTGCATAAGATTTCCATTGTCTCTGGAAAGTTTTCAAAATTTCCATATAGGTAGATTTGAAACTCAGCCCTGAATTGCCACTGAGACCAGAGTGAAGTCCAAATTTTATCAGGATCTAAACTTCACTTCCTTAGGTTTCAATACCTTTGCAAATACAGAATGAATATATCAACTCATTTCTGTTTTTAAGGATCACACGGTACATATGGAGACCCTAGAAATCCAGCCATATGTTAATTCTCAATTTCAGAATAATATTTAAGGCTGTATTATGGTGATTAAAAGCTTCCAATAGACTAAAAAAAAATGTCTGCAACTTGAATTCAGACCTCCACTCTAACAAACATACTCAGTGGAACACTTTGGCATTAAATAATTTGATCTCATTATAGTCTCTCCATGCCTGTTGCATGAGGCAATGCTAAGTCTGTTCAATATTTATTTTCACTGCCAAGTAAGAGCTTTTTATATTTTTTAACTATTATTTTCATATTAAACTTCTTAGATTCCCAGAGAACTCTACAGCAGTATTATCATAGCCATCACAAAGTTATAATTAAGCTGTGACTTCAAAAATCTGTTACGTTGTCACTAGTAAATCCTCTTGCTAAGTGCTAGCTAGCTATTCTGATTTATTCGTCCACAATGTCTCACAGATAGATTACTTTTTCTTCTTTTTTTTTTTTTTTTTAATAATTGTTTTGCTCTGGAAATGGGAATACTTGACACTTTTCTAAATCAGAGACTCTCCCCTTAGGAAGCAAAGTACCTCCATAGTGAGACATTCCAAATGGCAAATGACAGCTACATAAACAAACATATGGCATAGTAACATGAAATGGCCACTCGGAAATCTAAGATGTTCTTCTCTCATAGGATTTTAAGTATCTCTCATATTTAAGGAATTTCCTGTGTGGCATACTAACCAAATACACCCACTCTGGCCTCAGAGAAATACCGCGATTCATTCAGTATGTTGAAGAGACACTCCTTATTTTTTTCCTTTGCAGAAGATATCAAGTATCTAGTGAGTAAACTGAAAAGAAACAGTACTAGGCACCTCATGTTATCAAACAACCAAGAAATAGGAAAATATGTAGAAGTAGTTCTATAGGCAAATCTTGGGAAGAACAAAACTATTAGAAACATACTCAAAAGTTGCCTGACATTAATCCTGATACAAACTACGTTGAAGTATAACTTACTGGTAAAGTTCCTGGTAAAGAAGCATCAAAGAAGGACACCAAAGAGTTAGGAGGTGCTGCAAACTGGACTTGGGAACCAGAGAAAAGTTTTGAGTTGGAACTGATCTGTGCATGAATTTCCAGACCCACAACTGGTACCCATGGAGCAAGACTGAAAAGGAAAGAGGAAAACGGAAATACAATTTAAATATAGATGACATTAAACACCCTGAACATCTAAAAATACAAGAATTAAGAACTTTTTACTTATTGTTTTAACAAAAATTAAATTGTAAAAAAAATTGTAAATGATGTTGTAAATACATCTACAGTGTAACAGCAGAAGTCGTGCTGCAATACTGGAGAACTGAGACTGACAGTATATACAGAGGAGACTATATGGCATGTTGTCTTCATTATATACAGAAAATAATACCATAAAAAAGGAATGTAATGGTCCGAAACTTTTAACTTCTCCTTACATAAGAAATCTTAGAGAAATTAATGAGGCAAACTTGCATGCTGGATGAACCTTAATTTGGTACCTCATGAAAATCATAAAATCATCAAAAATATCAATTACTTCTTAGGTAGTTTGATAAATCTTCAAGAGACAGGTGGCATAATAAGTTATGTATTCTTTGTTGGCTAGTCACTTATATGCTGGGAAAGGCGGTTCTCCATAGCAGTGTTAGCAGCATATTAGCATAAACATTAGTAATCTGGTAATAGAGAAATCATAATTTCTACTAGAGAGCTACTGCTCTCTGAACATATTCCACAGAATAAAGCTTCTCCGTATCATCTAAAAAGTAATTGCTATTCTCACATCCATAACCTTTATATGGACAAGAGAAAAAGGTCACCTTTGCAGTATGAATTGCTTGACAGTTTCTGTAAGTAATTATCTGGCCTTGTACAAATGAAGTGGCACAAATAATATTTCAGTGATGAAATCAGATTTCTATGTCAGAGTACTTCAGCAGTGTAAGTACACAGATAGCTATAGCAGATAAGGAAGCTATGGAAAAACATCAAATAAATATATCAAGAACAGTGTTCCCTCCAAAGGTGAACATAATACATTGCCAAGATTTTACTTCTCTGTCTGCCCTTCAACAGCTGAGGACATCCCTCCAAACACCAAGCTAGTGATGCAGATGCTACTCATATCGCTGCTTTAGGAAGAATATTATCATAAAGGCTCATATGTTTAAAAGAGCCAATACATTTTCTTCTACTGAAACATAGTATTTCCTTTGGCATTTTCAACTCTTCACAAATATGCCTCAAGGTTTAGGAAAAAAATAATGGTTTGTTTTTTTTAAAATTCTGGATACCAATTTATCTCATCGTTTCCTGCATTCTTTAAAACACATCCCCATCACATCATGGCGTTAACATCAGTCTTCACTTAATCAGTGCGTGTGCTTACACTCAGGTAAAAAGGTACATCGGTCAGTCCTCGAGTCTTACTAACACCACTTGGGAGATACCTGGAGTTTCTTGCCATGTTTGTTGAAGGTTTCTGTTCTACAGAATCAGCAGCGTACTTCTGCTTACCTCCGCACAACTCCACACAGGTGGTCAGCTGTGCAGAGAGAAACCTCCATCTCACCCCAGAACAAGAAAGCTTGTGCGGGCCACAGCTTCCAGTTGCGGCAGGAATAAAACGCTCGTGCCCCAGGCACACTGTCAAAGTTTCACAATTTTCCACTGGAAGAGAAAGCTTCCTTTGGACCAGACTGACCCTTCAAAACATACTTATGAAAACCAGTGCAGCTCTTACTGCTTATGCTCCTAACACATGAACGCCAAGTCTTTCTGATTTGCTTGTATCGTGTGTGGTTCTTACCACAACCAAACGCATGGAAGGGACACAGCCCTACTGCCAATGTTTTTTTTTGGGGGGAGGGGAGGGTTTGGAGGGCTGAGAGACAAACGCGTGCCGAGAAGGCGCTGCCAGCCAGCATCAAGCTGTAGATGCCTCACAGGGCTCCGGAGACGGTATTTAAAGCGCGCCCCGCCGCTCCCGCCACCGCCCGCCTCCCGCAGGGCGCTGCTCTCTTCCCCGACAGCGGGCCCGGCCCTCACCCAGCGGCTACGCCCTGAGGGCGGGACGCGCCGGCGGAGACCCACCTCCACCGACCCCTCTCCCCCCGCGTCGTGCACGCCACCGTACCCGCTCTTCCCCGCCGGCACCGCCCCGCCTCTCGCGTTACAGGCGGCCGCCCGCTGCCCGCGGGGGGCGGGAGCGGGAGCGGGAGCGGGACCCCCGGCGCCGCGCTGCCACGCCCGGCGCCAGACCCCGCCGCACCCCCGCGCCACCACCGCCGCCGCCATTTTGCCTTGCTCGTTGCTGGCGGGGGGGGGGGGGGGGGGGGGGGGGCGGGGGGNGGGGGGAGGGGGAGTAGGCTCTCGCAGCGCCCCCTGGGAAATGTAGTCCGGCGCGCGGGGAGGCGGCGCGGCGCGGCGTGGGGGGAGAAGGACCACAACTCCCAGCAGGCCCCTCGCCATGGCCCCGCCCTCCTCGGGGAGGGGCGGGAGTGACCCCGCGCGCCACCTGAGGAAGGCGGGCGAGGCGGGCAGGAGCTGTGGTGAGGTGAAGTGAAGGGTGCGTGAGGGGTCCTGTTGCTCCTCAGGGCAGAGGCGGGGAGCCATGGCGGCAGGCACACGCCTTCACCAGGGGCTGAGTGAAGACCAGCCCCCCTCAGCGTGTGGCTCTTGTCCCTCCCCTTTGCTGTGGAAAGGCTGCCCCTGCCTTCGTGGCTCAGTGTAATGGCACCCTGTTACCAGGCAGGTGGAAGTCCTCCTCACACACAGCTCTCCTGCTTACCTCCTTACGGAGAGGTGTTTCCCCCGGCACTCAGAAATGTGGTGGCGTTAGTGTGGGAAGCAGCTGCGCTACAGTTTGAGGGGGTCTTGAGAGGCCTTGATAAAGGGGTCTGCGAGTCCTCTGCCTATCCTGAGGAAATTAACAGTTGCCTTAGAAATGGTGGAGCAAGAGACAGTGATTGCCTTTGTGTCTTTCATCTTCAAAATGTCTTATGCTCAGGTCCTCAAAGCGGTTGTGTATGGTTTTCCTTTGGGTTCACACTGATACAAAACCAGCTGCTATTTTATAGATGGCGTTTTGCAAATCTTGGGCATCAAATGACATGGTGCCATGCAGTTGAAATCTTGGATCTTAACTTTGTGTACGAAGAGCAGCGAGGTCCGGCCTCTGCAGAGCCTGGGGGTGTTACTGCTGTACAAATACATGGTAATAAAGAACACGTCCATCTTAAAAGCTGTTTATGCAGCTACATCGCACAGACAATAGAATTAATAACCTTCTGTCCTAAGCCACAGGTCTGCGGAGCTTAAATGGGAATGTACATTAGCTGTTGCTTATGTCATCTTTGCTTTATGTCAGCTACTGCTAATAGAAGCTAATCAGCCACAAACATACGAGTAAGACTGATTTCTTCCAGCAGAGGACAGTGGTGCACATAAGCACTTGACAGTATCTTGCAACCTTTATACCCCCTTGTCTTCCCAAGCTCAAATACAGAATCATAGAATCATCTAGGTTGGAAGGATCATCCTTTAAGATCATCGAGTCCAACCATCAACCCAGCACTGCCAAAACCACCACTAAACCATGTTCCTCAGCACTGTGTCTACCCATCTTTTAAATACTTGCAGGAATGGCGATTCTGCCACTTCCCTGGGCAGCCTGTTCCAATGTTTGATGACCCTTTCGGTGAAGTAATTTTTCCTAATATCCAATGCTGAGTGGTTCAGAATCATATGGAAGATAATCTTCCCAACTAAGAAAACGTTTCATAATGGTTGTTCCATAGCACTAATTTTCAAATATATTTATATTTTAAATGAATTACATTAATAGGAGGTTCTTTATAAGAATCAGTTGAGAGAGACCTTCAGCAGACATTGATCTACAGTTACTTGTAAAATATAGCTTAGTTTAATGAGTTTGTTGCATTCTTTTTCTTGCAGAGTATCCCTCCTTTGTACATGAAAGTGCAACCAAGACAAAATTCCTTTTGAGTAAAGAACAACTGGCCACAGGCTATCTCGGCCTTGTTGTGGAGAATGAAATAACATTGGAGTGACCCTTTTCCTTCTCTCTGTTGTGAACCTCTTCACATATGAGATAACCTAATGTAAAGCTTATATAGCAGACTTTAAGCTACTTAAACAGGTAAGAGTTTTCAGTAATTTTGTTATGAGGAAAAACCTCATTGTCTTTTGGGCTTAGTGGAGGCCTGTGCAATGTATTGTGACAAAGAATGCATTTCAGGCTGAAGCTTTAGTATATGATTGTTATTTCTGCAACAAATTTATTCCTTTAACAACTGTCCTCCATGAACTCTGGATTTAATTATTATTTGGTACTTTGTTGGGATTGACATATTTCAACCCAGCTATGAGGATAGGTTCTGAACATAGCTCTAAAATGTTTTTACTGGTGTAAAAATGCTAAGTTTTCGATTATTTTACTTCCTTTTAAGCCTGTTACCCTGATGTAATAGAAGATTTCATAAGTAATTACTAAGAAGTTAAAACCTTATGAATATTAAAATCATGTTACTTAAAGCCTTACTTTGCCTTGATTGTACGGACTTCTGCCCTTTGTGCGTATTATTTAAAAGGCAGTAGACAACACAGAGGGGTTGCAATCCACTTTCTGCATCCCAAATAATTCCCCTGGAACTTTTAGCTGCATGGGTGTTGTCTTACATAGAGAGGAGGACTGGGAAGTGCTGTGGATTGTGATTTAAATTGTCTCAATGCTATTTCAATTCCTTTCCCAGAAAAAAATCCTATTAGAAAGACCTTTTTCTTTGCAGCCCCGTGCCGGTGAACAAATAGGTGATAAATGAAAACTCACACATCCATATACAGGAAGCTGATCAATCACAGACAAGCAGGGAATAATTGCCTTTCTCAGCAGCTTACTTTGAGGTAGGAAAGGCTACGTACTTGTTCCTCGTGTACCCTGGGCAGCAGCCTCTATGTTGCAGTGTGTTTATGGATTGTGCTGTGGCTTGGAATAGGAAAATTACTGCAGCGCTGCATGAAGATTTATACAATGATAGTTCAGTACTAACTATGTAAACTTCTGTTTTAGAGAGGGTAAATGCAGGGGACAGTTTGCGCAGAGTCTGAGTTTCTTATTACTATAGGAATTTTGTACAGGACAAAACCCCAACAGCGTATCATTTAAGCCATAAACATGCAGTCTGTCCCATTTATTTGAAAGAAGATCCCTCTGAATTTCAGTTTATAGGGTCCTAAATTCTGCTTTCTTGCAAGCCATGTTTAGCACAAATACTTGGCCCTTTTGAGGGCTGAGAGATCTCTGTGTGAGATAGCAGGGAATGGGGTAGGCAGACTGGGGGGTTTGTTTGATACCTCGCAGGCTGCCCGCAGTGTCTTATTTCAGCATATAAAATAAGGAGCAGGCAGGAACCTCTGTTAGATTTTGAAGGAGAGGGTGTGGCTTTTGGAAGAGTGTATCTGTAGTCTATCAAATAATCAGACATTGCCCTACAGGGAAGAGTAATGAAGAGGACTGTGAAGTTTGAAAGCCACCTATGGTAAGGGATGTTTTCAAACTAAGGCTGCTAAGATCCCTTGTGTACCTTGAAAGCCTTTTGTTCTCAACAGGTATAAAGAGAAATGTTTTATTCTTTTTCTGCACCTTTCAACTAACAAGGGCAATGGTTTTCAGCCTGGACTATTGATTCAATTTGTCTATCTACCAATAATGGGAGATGGCAAATACAAAAAACGTGCCTGATCTTGTAGATCGGAAAAGGGTATTTCTCTTGACCACAGGCGACTATTTAGGGAGCTAGTGGAGCTGCCTTGTATGATCTGCTGACCCTCTGTGCCTGCACGCATGCAGTGATAGTCGGGGTAATATGAAGGGCCTTGTGGTTTGAGAGGTCTTGTGTCAAAGTGTGTTAATGCACAAAATGGCATCAATTTCTATTGACAGACAGGTAGTGCCATTTTACTTTATTTCATAAAAGTGCTGTTACTCATTAATTGAAAATAAGGACCATACTCGGCTAGAAAAAACTACCACAATAAATGCATATGCACAAGCAATTTCTATAAACAGTAATGGAAATAGAAAAGTAACAGGCAGCTACTGATATTACTATAGAATGTGAATTCACTATTCCTCAGAGGCTGTGTTGTGTGAGAGAACCTGTATCTTTTGTTCAGCGGTGAGAAACCCTTATACTATGGCTCTTCTGTACTGGTTTTCACAGGACGTGTCATGTCGGGGAGTGCTGCAATGAGCAAGTGACTGCACCTGTGATTTGTATCAGGTGTGGACAATCCTGAAAACTATTACTTTGGAACATAGTAAGCTTCTTGTGTTTCAGGATGGTGAGTTACTTGGAAGCAAAGCGGTTACTGGGTTTATTGTAGCTAAGGAGCCTGACAGCCTGTTCGCTGAAGGCAAAGGCAGTGTTTGTTTGAGGGAGGTCAGCGCCACTGATCTTATTTTATGGTGAGTACTGCTGCTAATCCTATTGTTTAATAAATTAAACTTTTCTTTTTTTCCAGTGTGAAGTTCAGCTATTATAGGCATAAGAGGTTTTCCTGGTATATCGCTGCCATATTGGTATTGTATCTTGACTGAGTTATTAGAAAATTTAGGTTATAAGCCTATGCTACCTTTGGTATAATTTCCAGCTGCCTAGGGATTCATTTATTTTAGTTGAAATCAGTATGACTTCCTTCCAGAGTGATTACTACTTTTGGTTTGGACCTGTTAAAATATTCAATGTCTTCTAAATGCTTGAGTTGTAATTCAGGGATCATATCAAGTTTATATTTAGATACAGTTCAGTCTATAAGGAATATGTTGTGGTGGTTTTCCTTTAGAGTATGTTTTTCAAGCAATGGGAACTACATTTGGAAATAGCAGAGACCAGGCTAAAGTGTCTAGATTAGAGAAGAGTCTAAAAACTTACTGTATGAATCTCCTGCATGTACTGTCTGTGATGGAGCATGCAGAAGAAAGTGACTGATAATATTTCAGCTGATCTAAAATTTGCTAGTATATTTTCTCTAATTGTATTGGCACCCACAAGAAAGCCTTTAAAATGTCTCTTTAGCCTTTGGGTTTTGCTTTACTCTGTACTCTAAAGAACAAGTAAGGATAGAGGAAAAAAGTATGTAGAAGTGAGACTAATTTGTTCCTGTATTTTATTACTTTGTGCATTGCATTTTTGTGTAGTCCGTTTCTTCTGTTTACAATTTTAAACTGAAATTTTGAAGAGCTGTGTTATGTCTGAGGCCTGTTACTTCCTAAATTGAGCCACAACTCTTGTTGCAGGCTATCTATGTCTTATATAGAAAGTCAGGGATATAAGATTTCAGCAGTGTATGCTCTCATGTAACCAGTATTCAAACAAGAACTTTCTCCCTTGACCCCTGGATAAGGAAAGGAACTAAATCCTATTGTACAAAGTACAAGACTAAATCCTAATCTTTGTTTCTGAAAGTAGTCTGACATAGTCCTGATAGCCTTGATGCTTGTCAAAGTATTTAATTTTAGACAAACTCTACCTTCCAAACTGCTTGTGGTATAGATTGTCTATTCTGGTATCCTTTTAAAGTTGCTTATGGCTTCAGTTTCATATACTCATTTATAAGATTACAGTTGACAGCCCCACGCCAGGAAAAAGTAGACACAAAGATCTATATTAAATTTGTTAAAGATGAAAGATTTTAGTTGAACAGCCAAGTTGGGAATGCACATCAAAGCGTTTTCCTTGTCTAAGAGATGGCATTAATAATCAACAAAACCTTCAATTAGTATTGACTTCTCTGTCATGAATAAAGTGAAGGAATTGTTTGAAAGAGTTGTCAAGTAGCATAATGCTTGGAGTAAACCAGTTATAATAATGACATTAGTTTAGTCTAAAATTAATTTTTTTTAACCAAAAACAATATAAAGATAGTCTCAAGTGTTAAATCCTGTCAAGGTGCTGCTTTTCAGACAGGACTTCTTTAAAACGTGAGATTACTTGTAGGGTGTAGCCAATTTGAAGAGGTTATATTTTAAAATAAAATTATTATTCCATTATAAAATTATAATTATAAAATTATTCCAGAGCCTTAGCACAGTGCTTCTAGGGGTTTCCTTTATTGTTCTTAGCACTAAGGGTTGTTTTTAATTGTCTAAACCAATAAGGATGTGAACTAAAACTGTTGGCCAGATGGAACTTTGTGATTAATTACTGCACTAAAAGCAAAGTAAAAATGTAAATGAAGAAAAAGAAGGGAAATACTGCAGATAAATGCTCAAAAACTTTGAATAAGGTTCTAGGTCCTGAAGTGAGACAGCCCTGTCTCGCTTTTTCTTCTATGCAACAACACAGACTTTTGTTTTGCTTGTTTAGGATTGATTTATAAGGGGTTATTTATTTTTAAGACTATTTGTATATTCCTTGCCTTCAAATGTATATACTTATACACTGCATTATGCACCATCCAAGTGGGCTTGAAGAACACAGGTTGAAACCCTTATTCTGCTGAATATAATGTGTGGGGACATAATTTACTTTTTTTTTTAACTTATATGGTTGCACTGCTGTCCTCCTCTTACCACAGTGCCTGTGTCATTTGAAGCAAAATGTGATTTATGTTATGCTTTTTTTTTTTTCCTTTCTTTCTTTTGGTCTGTTTGGTTCCTCCCCACCCTTCTGTACTGTTTTTATGCCATACCTAGATGTTTGCTAACTTTTCTTATAGTGAAATAAAAAAAAAAAAGTAAACATTGCTTCCTCTTGAGAATGAAAAGAGAATGGCTATGCCCTTGAAATTATTCATCCATCTCACAATTTAATACTTATTCCTGTATAAACACCAAATACTCACATACCAAAGTGGGAAGTGAAAGACTTTTGAATCCTGGTTATGATTTCTCCATGGACCTGGTAAATACAGCTAGTGTATTAGTCACAGGCATTGAGAGCTTGTAAACAGAATAGTACTGTGACAACCTGGAGAAATGAGTGCCTTTGGGTACAAAACAGGGTAGAACATACACAGAAGCAGCACAAAACTGTTTCCTGTTTTGTTACTTGTGTATCAAGTGTCCTAATGGAAAGGACTGCTAACAAGGTGAATCAAGTGTAGCGTCATCCTGTGTAGTTTATTCTGTCCTTGGGCTTTCCGTAGCACCATCAGTTCATGCTGACTGGCGTGAACTGCTGCCCATCAGTAACTGCAGCCTACTTCACAGAGGCTGCTGACTAACCGGAATCTTTTTCATTTTGTTTTGAACTTGTGACCTGGTTGCTTGTGGGATTGCTTGTCCTGATTGAAGATTCTTGGGGTGGTGTTTGGTACATATTATATCACAGAGCTTCCATTTTCCAATTTTTTCTTTAGAAAAAAGCATGAATACTTGTGCAGTCTTGTGGACAACAGCCGTATTAAAGGTGTATGCCAGTGTATAAAATATATCGATAGTAGATTATCTCTTTTACTATTATTTTAAAGGTAAGGAAAAGAATTAAGTGCTGGATTTGGGGGTGTTTGGGTTTGGCTTTTTTAACATCCTCTCAGATTTGCCCTTTAAACTTCCAATTATGGAAGTGAAATTCTTTCTGTAGAATCTTCTATTAACTGATCAATCAGTAACAGCTTTGGGAGTGAGGTGCTTCAGTAGCTGATTAGCAAATTGCAGTCTGAAGCCAGAAGCTAAAAGGTGTTGTATGCTTTCACGTATTGAGGCAATAACTCATTAAGTTTTAATAAACTTCAGAATTTTTGAAGTTTATATTTCCTCCTTGCTCTGTCCAGTATAGCAGTGTGTGCAAGGAATTGAGTGCAAGCCTGCAGTGTACTTTGACTGTGTCAGAAAGCTGCTTCTACAGGCCTTGTTCAAACAGAGCTCTCGGGAAGTTCAGTAAGAGTTTGGGATCGATCCCAAACTTGCTGCTCAAGCAAAACCAAAAGGGTTAGCATGGGTTGGATAATTGCAATAATGCCTTTGCCTCAGGGACTTTAGAGACCAACCTTTCTAGGTTTGCCACATGCCCTTCTTCTCTTTCTTCTCCAAGTATTAGCATTTATAGTATGGTAGCACAGCTTTCTACCTACTCTACCAGTATTTTTTCTCTCCTGATGCTCACTGCAGTGGCCTTAGTAGTGGTTATCGCACATGAATGCGTGGCTGGCTCTTGTTCTAACGTACTTTTGAACTCTTTTCTCTTCTGTCTTTTTCTGCTACTGTTTAAATTAAGGCAATAAATTAGTGCTTGTATAGGAAGCCTTTTTTCATCAGGGTAGTATCAGTATGTGGAGAAGTGACACTCTAGAGTCACTAGATAATTCATGTTTCTAATGAATGTACAGAAGAACCTTTCTGCTAGACCAGGCATGCAGTAGCCACTATGTGTATTGGAAGGTATTGGAAGGCTATGTGTTGTGCCTGGCCTCGATGGCGTGCTTTGGATTACTGCTTCCTGTGTTACTGAGATGGAGATTTAGTGAGATGCTGTTTTGAATAGATTTTGCAGCTGCCTTATGCGTGGATGAAAGAAACACATCTGTGTATCAAGAGACTTTATTTTTCCAATTATGATCTGCTATCTTGTGGTACTAGATAGGAACTGTCTAGTCCAGGGAGCATTTTATTACCGCTGTATGAGTCATGCAAAACTTTCTCTTTCAGGTCCTAAGAGGGAGAGGCTTAACTTCCTCTTGGAGTTTTCTTCCCCAAAACTTGTCTGTTGTTTTCTTACAGTGTTCTGAAATGTGGAATTTAGCATTAATTGGAAAAAATACCACACAAAACAAATAGAAATTAAACCAAATACTACTACTGCCACTTTTTTAGTGATTGGAAAACACAAAGGACAAGAGCAGTACAACAAGCTGTGCTCTGAAATATGCAGGTCTGGGCATACTGCATTGTAAGTATATGTATGTAGTGTTTGGTAAAGTAGCTTATAGAATCATAGAATCACTTGGGTTGGAAGAGGCCTTCAAGATCATCGAGTCCAACCATAAACCTATGCCAAAACCTCCCCTAAACCATGTCCCTCAGCACCACGTCTGCCCGTCTTTTAAATGAAAAGACGGGTAGGCATCTTATAACCTCAATGAAAAGAGGTAAACTACCTTCCATGGTAGTTTCTGTGCAAATTCTGATGTCTTGTAATTGCAGTCTTGCTTCTGGTCATGTTTACTTGGTCTTTCCCAATCACTAAATGTCTCCCGGTTTTTGGCTGTTTCATTTTAAAATCCATTTTTATCATTATACACAGAAAGCAAAGACATACATTTAGTCAGGATGATCTTACACTGACTTAAGGAGAAGAAAGAAGAGAAAATTTCCATGAAAACTGTAGTCAGTGTATCTGCTAACCTCTTCAGAACTGAAGACAAGATGAATTTGTTGTCTCTTTGTACCAGAGTGCTTGAAAGATTTACAAATGCATGGTAGTAGCATAGTAAATAAGCAGAACATTGTGAATATATCTTTCAAAGGACAAGGAATAGCTTAAATACTATTTTAAATTGTGGTTGATATAAAACATTTGCAGTTGGATCATGTATAGAGTAATTACTTTTGACATATTAATTTTGCAAGTGTCCAATTAAGCTATTCATTCATAGCTTATCTCTTCACAGTGTGGCTGTATTCACTTAGATGTTCAGGCTTGATTATTTTTTTTTTTATTATGCATTTAAGTATGGATCCAGATCCATGCAATGTGAATTCCATGAAAGGGCAGTTCTTAATGTTAAGAGTTTTAACCTCCTAATCCTGATCACAAGGCTGGTCTAAATCAAGAGGAGTATGAGACTGGGGTTTGGTGTGTGGTGTGTGGGTTTTTTGTGGTTTTTTTTTTTTTTTTTTTCTTTTTAGAAAGTAAGGATTTGTTTCTTACTTGGCTGCTGCCTTTTTTTTTTTTTAAGCTGTTAAGATTCGTATTTTAAGGGGTTTTTTTAAAACTCACTTCAACAAAATAAAATCAAATTAAGGCGTGTGGTTTCCTAGGAATCATCCAGACTCCCAAATCTGGAACTTTAAATGGAACATCAGGTATCAAAATGCAGAAGAGGATGAGAACTATTAACTTTGTATAACTGTTATAAAGTAAATATGAAGAGAGTATGGAGCATTGAATCTTTGAGATCCCAGGATGGCACTAGGTATTTTCAGTTGATAATGGGAGCTGTTGATTCACTGCAGTTGATAGAAGTGGAAATAAACCAAGTCAAGAGCACACTGTGATTATTCCGAGTGTTCAAGGGCATCTGAAACCTGCTTCAATCAGTCAGGTGTCTGTTTTTTTAAGAATGAACTAATAATATGCATTAAAGATGGACTTTGGCCTCTAGAAGCTTTTAAAAGAGAACTTAAAAAAAAAATAAAAAATCAATATCCAGTGCTTATCCTCTGAGTGAGCAGAGCAGGATTAGGGAACTGCCACATGATTAATCAAGCTAGTGATTTTACCTAACTGAAAACTCAAGGGACCAAACTTAGTAGGCCCTGGGCAGGTAATCTACATGATCTGCCCTGGTAGTAGTGAGGCGAATTCAAGAAGATGTATGATGGGGATGGTAGCTGGTGTTTCCTCTGTCATCTATCCTGTTTTTTCACTTGCACAGAAATGTCTCTAGAGGTAATGGAACCAGGTCAAAGCATAGCTGAACCTTTATTGTTCTTTGCTGCTGGCACAGAAGTTTGGAGGTTGCTATTTTAAATCCCTCTGAGGGGAGAGAGAGAGAAGCATGTTCATCACAGACATGACAAAACCTAGACTAATGCTTTTGGACTTCTTCTCCCTCCCCCCCCCCNGCAAGCCTGCTGCCTCAACTTGAGAGAAACACTGATTTAGCAGATCCATCCCCCTTCCTTCTGCTTAAATTCACCTTGGCACTCACACACAGACTTGGGTACCTACATGGCTCTTTCCAGTCAAGACTTAAGCATTTCTGAGTTTTTTCAATTTCTTTATCTGCTTTGAAACTTAAGCTATAAATGGATCTTGACAGCAGGCTTCACACAGGGATCTAAGTATCAGGCTGTATCATCCCACATAAATATTTGGATTAATTTCATATCTATTCTGCAACTCTCACGTTGATGCCTGATTGAACACAGCAAAAGCTTAGCTTTCCCTTGCATGGCTAGAAGTAGCTAACATGAGAAGAGGGGCAGGTCAGGCCAGAAGAGCATGTATTGGGAAAGATAATTGGAAGTTTTGAACGTGACGTGGGTTTCTAGTATTGACAGGTGAAGCCAGCAGATTTATCACCAAGTTTCATTAGTGCCACCCAGCAATGCAGTCTGTAAGCAGCAGTGATTCTTTTTTCCTAGACTCTGTCTAGCTTGGTTTTCTCAGAAGCTCTGCACTCTGGAGAAGATCCTCCACTGGAACTTACCAGGTGCTTCACAATGCCAAGAAACCCTATCTCCTCTAAGGTTTTGGAGTTTATGTTCATCTCACACACTGCTAGTTAAGTACCATTGGCCTAGGCTTCCTTAACATGGCTTGTCTAATGCTATTTATCTACCTACTCCTTAAACAAAAAAAAATCTGACCTTCAGTATTTGTCTGTTGGGCTATCTCTGAGATTAATTTTGTGAGATAGCTGAGAATCACTTTATATATTTGCTTTAATATCCAACTGTGGAATTATCTAGAGGATAATAGTAATATAAATCTTCCATCCAGATTTTTACAGCATTGTTTCTGCTTTTTTCAGCACAGTTACAGCAGGTCTGGGTTCACGTTCACATTGTTCCCTCTTGTATCATTGCTTGTGTGTGAGAAAGTAAGTGCCAAAAGCACACTGTTCCAGGATACATCTGTCGACCTCTGTTTTGGTGGAGATAATGTGATAATTGCTGACCAATAATGAAAACACATACCAGTTTTAGTATAATTACCATTAGCTGAGGCAAGAAAGCTTCCCAAAACTCCATTCCAAGGACAGTAAAGCAGCAAACAAATGGAACTCTGGTGGCCTCAGTGTTAGTGACAATAGCATTAATGATGCAAAAGAAATATATTGGGGGGGAGGGAGGGGGTGCCTTCAAAAGCACATTAAAACTATGAGGGATTTCCAGGCAGAAAAGCTTGTTCAGATAGTGCAGTCTTACGCAGATTGTCCCAAAGTTAGTGTGAGAAAGCTGAAGAGATGGTAAGGTTTTGGCTGAAGAAATAAAGCATTATTAGTGTTCCTCTGAGTGTTGGCAATACAGGATTTCAGACAAACTGTTTAAGTACCGTTGCATTAAAATGTAATTTAAAATCAACTCGATGTTCTTCTAAGTTATAATGGAAGTCAAATTGCTTCTCAGCAGTCCTGTATGTTAGCAAAGTGTAGATGTGGCTGAATGCTTTCTTCCCATAATGAGTGGCAGCAAACAGAACTGTGGTGCAGTTGAAGCTTGGTTTTCATCCGTGCTAGTTTAAATCAAACTTTGGTGTAACGATGACAGTGTAGTCACAGCCATATAAAATGAACGTAGTCTAGGCTGGTATCCAGTCCAGAAAGCCTGTCTGTTGGGTAGAGGATTTTTATGAATGGGCTGCATCTGCTCTCCTGCCTAGTGGTAAACTGATGAATGCAGTGCCTGGTGTCTCGTGGCTTGGACTGCATCCTGCTTGGACTACTGACTGGCCACAGCAATTATTACAGATGTAATACGGCAATTGTGTATTGCATGCTGACAATGAGTGAGTTCTATCTTTGGTTTTGATGCCTAGATTCAAACGTGTTTTAACCTTCAGTTTCAGAGTTTGTTCACATATTTCATTAATGCATCATTAGTAAAATTTAGTACTCTCGTACTTCCAATCTTATGTCATTGCACTGGTATTTAATTAATCTTTATTTCATTAGTTATATATTCATTAGTGTAGGCAAACACTTGGGGCTGGATTCATTGTCCATGTAATGGGTGGTACGATGATTTAAATGCAGGAAACTTGCTCTCTAGACTATTTAAGTGAGAGGAGAGTCTAATTTACATATTAGGACAATTCAGGGCTAGCCAAACAGTGGCTGACAACCCATTCAACTAGGTTGGAATGGAAGTGGAGGGAAAATACCCTCAACAGAGGAAATGTGACTTACTGAAATATGTGTGTGTATATATATGGGCCTTTAGGGAAGTTCCTTATTAAAAGGGAAGCGGGTGCCCTACCTGTTCTTCCCTTACGCAAGAGGGAAGTGAATGGCCTCTCACAGTCTGGCTCAATCTGAATACAGTCACCATGTGAGTCTCTACTAGTGTGAGAGAGGCGTTGTCACTCCTGCTACCAGGTCTTGGGGACAGGCAACTCTTCCTGTATCTGCTGTTCTCTCTACCTGCATGCCAGATGTCAACACCATCTCTCCTGCAGCGGAGAATGAGGCCTGTGCCTGTGCTTCAGTGTATTGGCATAAGCCATGACAATGTAGCTTTTTGCTAATGTGCTGGACCGTGAGGAGGGCTGGCTGAAATACAGTCATGGTTTTGCCATCCTGTTCAGGATTCCAGTTGTGCTGCTTCTACATTTGCTCCAGCAGTAGAACAAGCTATTCTCATATTCTGTGCTTTGGCATAGGCATGTGAAACTAATGGCACACTCATCCACTCAATTTTGTGAGACTGAGGTGTAAATTACTAGTCCTTAGGAATATGTCTTTTGATTCTGTCCTTCACAAAAGTAGATGAAGTTCCAGATGCTGATAATACTGTTTGTGTTGAATTGTTACCTCATTCCACAATTAATCTCAAGGATGGAGGGAAAAAAAAAATTGGGTCAAATCCTTCAGTCTTTTCTAACCTGGGTAATTCCTTGATTGCACAAATAGTCCTGTAAGATTTCATACTAATAGGGACTAGTCACTCAACTGGACTCATATACCTTATTATATTAAAAAAACCTTACAATTAGCAAGACTTAAAGATAAAATAAGCATAGGGAACAATCCAACTATAATATTGATTAACTTGCCATGTTTGTCCTGTATAGTTGCATAAAATTTTGTAACATTCATCCTGCTGGAGCCTGTCGGCATCCTGTTGCTTGTCAGTTCTTACTGGAAGATAAATAACATAATGAAGCTAAGAGGTTAATCAGTGCAGTAGTGCAACAGCTATTTTTATAAAGACTGACAGAGACTTCTTGCCAGTGTGCAATGCTTCAAATAATTCTATTATTTATGACTAGAGTATTTGCCCCATCTGCTCCCATGCTTATTAATGCTATTGTGCTACCCATTAATAACCCTTTTCATTATCTCCGTCTTATCTACCATGTCTTCCTTCCACAAATAAATACTAGTTGCTAAATCATGTGTAAGGGAAGGAAAAAATTCTTAAACACTGTGAGAAGTGAGTCAGGCTATCTTGTGTGCTGTGATTTATTTGACAAATGAAAACAGAGAATAATAGAGCATGAAAATATCGCAGTGTTCTTGCTTTGTCACTTTTCAAATTCCTCTTTCTTAATTTCCTCTATTTCAGTTCCTAAACACAATTAGTAGGAGCATGTATGTGTCAGGTGTAAGATGATGTGTATGTCTTCCTAGAATTTACATAGCTTTTCAAATTTTTTGAAAGAGAGAAATGAAGCACAGTATACTGGATAAGCTGACAGCTTTGATGTGTTGCTTCTCAGTGGCAGAAATGCGTAGCTTCGGTTTTGCAAGAACGTTCTCAGGCCTTTGCCAGCCTTCAACAAGTCACAGTGGATTGTACTTCCTAAGTTATTACTTTATTCTTTAGACTACTTTTTTTTTAACCCCTTACAAATTCAGGTATTTTCTAAGGGATTTTTATCCAATAGAAATTTTTTAGCTAATTCTAGGCATTGGTTTTGAGTCCTCAAACTGGGCAGTTCTGCTTGCAACAGCTTTCAGTGTGTGAATGAACACTTGCACTATTCTAGGCTAGGAAGTGGAGACAGGCTAAAATGGTTAGGTTACATACTACAAAACACTTTGAAAAGGAGTGTGTCCTATATCAGGAAATAGTCTTGGATCACAAGAAGTCATCTGTGTCTGGGCCTCTACTCTGGTGGTGTTTCTGATAGGTGTTTGTCTAACCTGTTCTCAAGGACTACCAGCAGTAGATATATCCTGTATCATAGGCAACTTAATTTAGTCCTTCGTTATTTTTACTAATGCAAAACTTTTCCTGATTGTCACGGTTTGCACCATGCAACTGGCAACTGAAACAAATGACAGATGCTCTCCTCCACCTCTTCTGGAAGCAAAAGGAGGAAGAGAAAGAGACTTATGAGTTTAGAAAAAACTAAACTACTTTAATGGAACATAATAAAATAAATAAATAAAAAGAAATATATACAATATATACAAACCCAGTATTGAGCTCCCAGCAAGATGGCCATGTCACTGGCAGCACTGTGAAAGTCCCAGACTGGACTTGGCAACAGATGGGATATGGGTTCAGGAATGCACAGACAGGGAACAAAGGCAGATGAACAGACAGAGTCCTCAGATGCCAGCTATTGAAGAAAGAGAGATTGACCCTTTGACCCCTCAGCTTTTATACTGAGCATGATGCAGATGGGATGGAATACCCTCTTGGTCAGTTTTGGGGTTACCTGTCCGCTCCGCCCTGCAGGTGTGACCCCCCTCTACACTCTTCTGCTGCCAACCCTCCAGTGGGACATATAACAAAGTTGGCTGCCCTTGGTTCTTATAGAAGTATAAGCAAAAGCCTCTCTGCATACCATTCCTTGGCATAAATTATAAATAAACAGGTCTTATAACTCTGGGAGCAAACAGTGTCTGAACAATATGCTGTTAATTTCAGGGAGTTCAGTTAGTCAGAAGAGGCTTAACTGCAAAGTAAAATTGGTTCTGTTTTACCTCAAACCAGGACACTAATATTTACTGCAAATCTCTCTTTTGCTGTGATTAAGACTACTACTTTGTGTCCTATCCACAGTGAAGGGGCAGAACAAATGAATCCCTTCCTCCTTGCTACAGTCCTTTATAATCCAGTAAGACACTACTAGTATCTTTCCATTTGATGTCTTAAAGCTAAATAGTCCTGTGTCTGTCTGTCTTCATATCTGATATTTTTTTGATCCCTCATCTCTCTTCTTCTCTGAACTCCTTCCATGTGGTCTATGTCTTTCCTGAAATGTCAAGCCCAGATGTGAATCTGTACCTTAGCTGATGCGTTACTTATGCTGAATAGAGTTGCTTCACTTAATTTCAGCTTATGTTTATGCCTACAAATGGCACATCTGCTTTTCTTATTTTAAGGTACTAAAAGAAACATAAAATTATCTAATTCGTATTTGTGATCCAATGTAACCACCAGATTCTTGGAACAGAACTGATACCTTGGCAAGCTGTTCTCCACTATGTGCTTTGAACAGTTAATTATTCCTGCCTAAGTGTATGAACTTGTGATATGAACACTTTCCAATTACTATTAAAAGTTATGTAGTTTTTCTTAACAGACTAATTGTTCTGCTAGAGAGAAGGCAGGTTCTATCTCTTTCCCTGTAAGAGAAATGATTGCAATACAGAAATAATTTTTATGATGGTAATTGAAAAAATTAGATGGTGAGTCATTCCTCTCTAGGGGATTTTTCTGGGATTTAATGCTGTTGTAGTCCATTTGACTTTTCAGTAGCACATTAATATTTCTTTTTTGAGTAGAGTTTTTTTTCTTCCCCCCTTACTCTGAAATAGTTGGAAGAGGAGACTTGTGTTGAAAACCTGTCTTTGCAAACTTACAATGGTCTTGCAGTCAGAGGTGATTACCACAAAATTTCCACAATATGGTTTGTCCTGTCAGATCCAAAAATTGTCTGTTAGAATTTGAAGCCTATAGAATTTTAGGGACGTGATGGTCTTTTAAGCTAATTTTTCTGCCATTTCATTTTCATAATGTTCCATTATAGGATTGAAATACGAGTGTAGATTTGAATGTTAGAATATGCATGAGTTTAAAGAGTTGTTTTCATAGAGAATCAACCCTTTGTATGGAAAGCAACAAAGAGACGGAAATGATTAGTGAAGAGGACTCTAATGGACTGGCATTTGTGCAGGAAAGCAAGCTCTGCCCATCTGGCTGGGGTCCTTGAACTGCATAGGATAGATAGATTGTAAGACCTCCTCTGCCCAAAATTCTTGAAAAACTATAGCTGACTAGATGGAAAGAGTATGACCTCCTCCCAAATCATAGCATATGATACTTCAGAGGATCAACTTATTTAGAAAGAGAAAGAAGGGCAGCAAGTCTTTAATGCCCTAAGCAGGATTTTTTTCTTCTTAAAAATAAACAAAAACTAGAGAGGAAAGACTGAATTGGTGCCAGTTGTCACAGGAATCTTGGAACTGTCCAAAACTTAAAACACTCTTTCCTTTCCCTGCATTCGTGGTCATAAGAAAACTGTTATTTTGAGACCTCCATAGGGACCAAGACGTGTGACCTCTTGACTGTCACTGTCCAGCTGATCCCCAGATCCGAGACAGTGATGCAGGCTCATGAGACTATGATGTAGATTATTAATATATACTTTTGCTATTATTATTGTGATCCCATGGATTTAATGAAAAATAAGTATAGCTGAAATTGTGACTGATTTGCATATATTGTTGCATAATTGCAACAATAAATATTGAGGTGAGATGCAATAAATTGCCTTAGTGATGATTTTTTTAAAGCACCATCTGTGGCCTCATGCTTCTGGGTCTTTAAAATTGGTATTGTTCAGAAATCTGTTGTGTGGCACACAGGTGGCCCATTCTATACTTCCCTGCTAATCGGCAGTAGCCAATGTTGGTGGGGATACCTCCACAATGAAAGACAATGGTACTTAGCATTGTTTTTGGAACAGAAGCACTCCCCACAGGCTATAACGTAGTGTTTTATTTTGATTGTCAATTTCCCACAAGACTGAGTTTCCTGAAAAGGGTGAACAATAAACCAAATGCTCGTTATTTGGCTTCATGTATTTGAACACAACACAGCAATCTGATATAATTGATTCAATTTCACTAAGTAGCATATGATGATGTTGTTATTTTAGGTGCACTGTACAGGGAAAACAGTAGGAAGAAAAACACTTTAGTATCATGTCAATATGTAGTGACCTTCAAAGCTGCAAGATCTGTGTTACTGAATCTTAACCCCCCCAAAAAAAACAACAATGGGGGGGGGAAACCCCAAACAAGAATAATATCCCCCTCCACCCAACACCGTAAAACAAAAAACTCCCAACCCTCAATCCGTTAAGAGTAAATCCTGGATCCCTTGAAGACAGTATTCAAACATTGATGTCAAGGAATCTGTATTTAATTTGTATACCTTTCTCCTCTCAACTCCTTCTGTTAGCTTTTATTCCTTTCTTGGACCAAAGTCAGCATAAATCATATTGCCTATTCTATGCCAGTTTTACAAGCAGAACCTGATAGGGTGGTAGCAGAGTTGAGGGATAAATAAGTTGCTCTTGCAGGAAACTAGAAAGCTGTGTTCACGTTTGACCAGTTATCTCTAAAGGGGACAGTTTAGAATGAGTTTTGCAACCTGTAGCTGTCCTTGCAGTGGTAGTGAGAAGTATCGCCAAGAAGTGTATGTTATTCCATCAGCTAAACCTCCCAGCTCCTTAAATTAGCAGGTGCCCCCACAGGAAGCCTATCACTAGGAAGGTAGAGAATACCTCAAAGGGAAAGCAAACTTAGAATGTTAATTTTACTGCATTGCTGTGCAGGGGTAGTACTTACTTGTCAGTCAAGCTGGCATCCTGTTGTACTTGAGTCCATGTAAAATAATGCATTGAAGTGCCATGCTAAAAAGTGACTTCTAACTATAGAAGATGGCACAGTGTGGCCAGAGCAGAACTTGAAAGTAATGTGTGGTAGTGTGGCATGTGACTATATTATCCCTGGTAATCACAGATCTCTGTGTCCAGCTCAGGCACCCCCAACAGTTGGGAGTGGAGGACGTGGACCTGTTGGAGTGAGCCCAGAGGGCCACAAAGATGATCAGTGCACTGGAGCACCTCTCCTATGAAGACAGGTGGAGACCGTTGGGGTTGTTCAGCGTGGAGAAGAGAAGGCTCTGGGGAGACCTTATAGCAGCCCTCCAGTACCTAAAGGGGGCCTACAGGAAAGCTGGGGAGAGACTGTCGGGGAGTGTAGCAGAAGGATGAGGGTAGGTGTAGATCAGGTATTGGGAAGAAATTCTTCACTATGAGGTTGGTGAAGCACCAGAACAGGTCACGTGGGGAAGCTGTGGAGGCCCCATCCCTGGAAGTGTTCAAGGCCAGGTTGGATGGGGTTTTGAGCAACTAGGTCTAGTGGAAGGTGCCCCTGCCCATGGCAGGGGGGTTGGAACAAGATGATCTTTAAGATCCCTTCCAACCCAAACTATTCTATGCTTCTATGATCTCAGTATTTTGCAATTTTGGTATTTGTCATGGCTTTCATTTAGAAGAGCAATACTTTTTTCTATTGGTATCTCGCCCATCACTGCTGGGCACTTACTAGTCTGTAGTATCACTAACATAAATGTATTTCTATCGTATGTCAATGAGATTAAATTTTATAGCATTTAAAAAAAGATGAGTATTGATATAACCTCTGAAAAAGTTTCTTCTACTTGGGGTTGGTTTTCTTATTTACAAAGAAAACTTTTTTTTTTTAAAAAAAGAACTCACATAGTATTTGCCCAGAGCCTATCACTGACCTGTAGAAAACTGTACTTTTTTTTTAAACTGTACTTTTAAGATGCTTCATTAACACTAGTTAGAATTCATGTTGTATAGTGCTGATCAGAACTTGGTTAGTGAATGTGAAGTAGAGTCTTCCTCCCTGCTTCCCCCACCTTCCCCCATATGCCTTAAGATAGTGAATGAGATAAATGTATGACAGGTCCAGAGAGGACAGTAAATCCTGAGACATAAAAGGAAGGCTTTTAGTAGAAGGTATTTTTTCACCTACATTATTTGAACCCTGCTGTACTATTTGCAGTACGTTTCCTTCGGCCACAAAAGCTAACACCATATCACTCTTATTTGGAAAATATTTCAGATTCCACTCCTTTCTGCCCTGAAGTTACCTTCTGACTTGTTATGCTAAAGCTTGATTTAGTAGTCTTTGAAATTAGTATGCTGTTAAAAAGGATGGATGAGATTGAAGTCTAGAACAAAAACTGGTGGAAAAGTTTAAGGATTTGCAGAATCAGGGTGAAATGTTGTCATGGTTTAACCCCAACCAGCAACTAAACACTGTGCAATCCTTGTTCACTCCTTTCCCCCACGCTGGCGGGATGGGGAGGAGAATAGAAAAAAGGCAAAACTCTTGGATTGAGACAAAGACAGTTTAGTAGGCCAGCAAAGGAAGAGAAAATAATAATAAAAGTATATACAAAACAAGTGATGCCCAGTGCAGTTGCTCGGCATCTACTGACCGATGTCCAGCCTGTCCTCGAGCAGCGATCCCAGCCCTCTGGCCAGCTTCCCTCCAGTTTATATGCTGAGCATGATGTCATATTGTATAGAATATCTCTTTGGCCAATTTGGGTCAGCTGTCCTGGCTATGCTCCCTCCCAGCTTCTTGTGCACGTCCTTGCTGGCAGAGCAAGGGAAGCTGGAAAGTTCTTGACTTGGTATAAGCACTACTTAGTAACAACTATAACATCAGTATGTTACTAACATTATTCTCATACTAAATCCAAAACACAGCACTGTACCAGGTACCAGGAAGAAAATTAACTTTATCCCAGCTGAAACCAGGACAAATGTCTTACAGAAATCTTTATTGCAGATAACCTTATTTCATTGCAGAATAGAAACTATGGAAAATAGCATTAAATCCAACAATGATAAGCAGTAAGTCCTGAAGATTCTGTTTTGTATAATAATTTGTCTTTAATCTTAAGAAGTGTTTTAGCTTATTTCAAGTGTTTTTGCAATGCTTCATTTCATGTCTTTTGCAATAGGCTTGAGCCAAAACCTTTTGAAGTCAATGAGAAGATAGTATTTCACCTTTACATCAGTCAGCTTTGGATCCAATACTATGACTCATGAAGCTCTGTGGATTCTTATTCTTGCACTTAACTGATAATATAATGTCCATTCAAGTAGCCAGGAATTTAAACAGATTTTGAAAAATGAAACTATTCTCAGCTTGCACACAATAGAAAACAAATTTGGGGTTTTTTTAATGTTTTACCTCTGTTTGTAAGGATGTTCTTTGGGTATGATTTGTACCATTGCAGATAATGCAAATGTAATATCAGGCAACACTTAAACTTCAGTATCCATTTGAATTATGTTATGTGAAGATTAAATCCGTAGCTCACTTGCCCATGCTTGTTTATGATCATAGCCTTTTTAGCAGTCTGTAACTCAAGTAAAGTAACAAGAAGTGGGGGAAGGAGAAGCAGAAGACTTGCAATTACTTAAATGTAAAAGGCCTCTCTTCAGACTGATACTACCGTGTTCAGGAAAGGCTACACTTTGTGAACAGGTTTGTTCTTGGACACCCTCATAGGGCTTGGTTCCTGTGCCTCAGAGTGTTCTGACATCCCACACAATCATGAGAGAAATTATTTTATTGAAGGAATGTCACTCATCATCAGATCAAGCTTCAGGACACTAACAATCTGGTTTATATACGCAAAGGGCATATGAATGAAATCCAGGCTCTGGCAACATTCCTATTAACTTCAGCAAGAATTTGTTGGTTTTGTCTTCTGCATTGGGGCATGTTACTTTCCTGGATTGCTGTTTTATTTGCTCACGTTTTCTTTTGTACTATCAGTGGTGATAAATGCTGGTGAGATAATGTGCCACCATTCACGTGTGGTGTCTGGGTTGGTGGTTTTCTTTATGGTTTGTCTTTTTTTTTTGCTACTTATTAAAATTAGTGTTCAGTAGATAGTCGAGTAGGTGGGATCTCAGGGTTATGTTCTTATGTCAATCCTCTTACTTCTAATGTTTCAAGCTCACATAAGCACTAGTATCATCTTGTTCTTCAGTAGCCTGTGTGAATTGCAGTGATGTTTATAATGTGTATATTGGGTCACTGACCATCACTGCAGCTGGCACAGTGATGTACGGGGTTACGTGTGAAGAGAAGGGAAAGTGGAAGTTCCTCTACTTTATTACTTTTATTGGAAAGCTGATGTGAACTGCTCTCATGCAGTGTCTTGTCTACACCCTAACTCTATGCATAAATTCAGCTTTTACAGTTTTTAATCTGTCCCATTCAAGTTCAGTGCAAATTACAATGAAGCTACTGTTTTTGGAACGCAAAAGGTTTATCCTCTGTAAGGCTTTTAATGCTGTGATCTTCTGTGTGCTTGTATCTACTTCAGTAGCAACCTACAAAGCTTGAGGAAAACAGAAATCCTCCCACATATGATACAACCCGACAACTGCAGTGTGATTATATCCACTGCATGTAATGTATGCCTGCTCATACACACTGCGCACCCTGCATGTTCTGGCTGTTCCCCCTTCTAAGCCACTGCATAGTGCTTGCACAAAGCTATTCCTTGGTGTCTTGAAGAATAAATTAACTGCAGCTTGCTTGTTTGAATAAGAAAGTGGTATTTTGACCTTACTTAGGACTCTTTTGCCATGCAGAGTAATAGTTTAATTTGGCCAGATCCTCAGAAATAAGCAGAGGAGTTGTTTTGGACAGGTAAATATTAAGAGGAGTTTACAGTAGTGATCACAAAACCATTTCTAAACAGCACCACACCAGCTGCCTAGAGGAACAAAGTTTCTTGTTCTGAGTGCTGTATTAATTTGCAGGAAGGCCTTGAACTTTATTTCTTTGTTTGACATAGAAAAGGAACCTGTTGTTCCAAAAGTTGCTTTGTTTTACTAGGAGGGGAGTTGGGCGAGAGAGATGCTGAAGTTTCTGCCTGTGTTAGAATTTCATGACAGTATGTAAGCAGTTATATCTCTCCTGAGCTGTCAGTAGCTCAGTCTTCTACTTTGATTAGACCCGTGACTAAAAAAATTACCATAATCCACTGACAGGCATGAAAAAAGCCATAATAAGACTGATAACAATGTGTCAGTTAAGAGGCTATTATATTTTACTGCCTTACTACAGCAGACTAAAAATCCATTCAAACTTACCATTGATATAACTAAAGCCTTTTAAAAATCTGCTGCCTGCCCTAGTCTTAATAATACTTATTATGCCAATGGGAGAAAGAACTAAAGTATGCACCTGTTTACATGAGCGTTTAGATGTCGACAGTTTTACTGCAGGCATACAGAGTAGCTACAAATAGAGGGTCTTGAGTTTTTACTTCTGTAAGCGGGGAAACTTACAGATCTGGGCTAGAAGGGAAACACAGAACAAAGAGAGTGGCTTTGAAACACTATGCAATGACAGCTCGGGCCCGCAAAGCCTTTTTTTTTTTTTTTGTGGCAACTTCACATGATACTAGATGTTATCAGAAAGGGAGACGAGCTCTCTACATCAATCTCTACTCCTTTTTCCTGTCATCCCCTACACAAAAAGCTTTCAGGGTAACTCAGTACAAGGTTTTGGAGGCCTTATGCATATGGAGCTTTTGCCAGGGAATTTTTTTTAAAAGGTACAGTATTTCAGTTGGAGATATTTTACCTGGCTGTCAGAATAAACAGGACAAATTTCAGTGTTGACAAAAAGGTTGGTGGCATTAGCTGTCTGCACTTTGGGTGCAAGGCAGGTTGATCGGGGAATCTGTGGATCCTCTGGCATAAATTGAGCAGCTCTTGGATACAAATTTGCAATGTACTTTTCCTGATGTCCTGTTGGAACCTCCAAAGCTGCAGATTGTGGTCAGGACAGCTTGTTATATCACCTGCTACTGCCAAGAAGACTGTGGCTCCATTAGTATTGTATCCCTTCTAGCAAGTCTCTTCAGTGAATGACAGAAGCCCAGCTCCCTCAACTGCTCCTTACAAATCATGTTCTCTGGGCTGTGACCATCTTGATGCCCCTACTCTGGATGTTCTCAAATTCTCCATATCCCTCTGGAACTAGGCACAGATTCCCCATGTTTTAGGAGCACCCTGTAGGGGGGTGATAATAGCTCCCCTTCATTTGCTGGTCGTGCTTCTGATACAGTCATGTACTCATTTTGCCTTAGTCATTATGAGTGAATATTTGTAGCTTGTGTTCAACTTGGTGTCTGCTATATCTCACAGATTCTTTTCAACAGGGCTGAAACTTCCAACTGCTTCCCAGCATATATAGGTGCATGGATTTATTCCACCCCAGGTGCAAAACTTTGCATTATTCTGGATCCTCACTGTTGTTGCTTGACTGTTATTGAACAGTAGGGACCTCAGTATCAATCCCTGGCATATGTTTCTCACTTTTGACTGCCAACCGTTTTCAGTACTCAGCAGTAGTCAAGGCCACCAGTCCAGCCTATTTTCAGCCTACCTAACAGTCTGTTCTTCCAGCCCATATTTCTGCAGCTTCCCAAAGCCTTACTAAAATCTAGATAAATTATATCCACAACTCTCTTCAGCTAGGTTGGCTAGTATGGCTTACTTTTAATAATTCAGTGCTGACTTTTCCTGATTACTTTCTTATTTGTGTGTGTGTTTGGAAATGTATTCAAAGAGGAAGTGCTTCATGATTTCCAGGGCTTCAGGTGAGATTGTAATTTGGGTTCTCCTCCTTACTTTTCTTAAGGACCAGCATAACACACTTTTTTCTTTTTTAATCAGTGACCTGATTACCATGAATTTTCATAAATTATAATAATGATACTACTATGAGATTTGCTGATGTTTTCAGCCCCTTCAGGGCTTCAGGTTATGTCTGGTCCTGTGAGCTTGAAAAAATCGTGTTCCTGTAACTAGCCATAACCTGTCACTCTTCTGTTGTTTGCTACACCTTTCCTTTCAAGACTTTTCTGATATGTGCAAAGATCTGGGAGCAAAGTCAGCCTGCAAAGATGAAGGCTATGGGGAGGAAAGATACCGCATTGTCCATTGCTAGGTTCTATAGAGTTTGTGATGCAAAGCCCAGAAAATTGCCTGAGGGATCTTAATTATCTAACAATTGATGCCCTCAGTAGTTTAGTAACTTCTAAAGAACACCACATTTTTTCATTATTTTTGTATCTTGTATTTCTCCCCCTTCTCTTCATCTGTGTGAAGTTCATTGCTCATTTAGAAAAATTGAAAACAGTTGGTCAAAAAGACTGAACCTGTCTGCAAGTCAGTAAAACTTTTAAGATATATCACGTCACTAGTCTTTAGTATAAAAGACAATTTTTTTAAGGAAGGCCTAATGCAATTTTTCAACAAGGTGTGGAACGGAGTGGACTTTGTGACACTCATCAGGTGAGCACGTTAGAAGTAGAAGAGTGCATGTCAGGGTTCATATGGATCAAAAGATCTCAAGATACTTTTGGTATTTCCATTCAACCCTGGAGTTTTCAAGAAGATTTGAGAGAAGTGATGATGGATGGTAGTAAATGTATTAGTGAGGTCCTTTAGGGTAAGCATAGATTTATTTTTTTTGACTAGAGAAACTGACTTACTGTCTTAGCCCAGAGAGGCTGTAGATGCCCCATCCCTGGAAACATTCAAGGTCAGGTTGTACGGGGCTTTGAGCAACCTGATCTAGTTGATGATGTCTCTGCTCGTTGCAGGGGGGTTGGACTAGGTGACCTTTAAACGTTCATTTCAAGTGAAACCATTCTATAAAGCCCACATAAGAGATCTAGGATGTAGAAACTGGCAAGTGACACTTGAGACTTTGTGCTTTTTTACTAATCTATTTAGAAAACAGTTTCAATATTGACAAGTGGAGTGCATTATCTGTAGGCTTTGGTTTGTCTTGATGAGGTTCTTGCACTTTCCCTGTACTGGTTACTAGATCATCTTGTCTGTCAAGAGCTAGCAGTCTATTAGTTGAGGTTCTACTTTATCTCTGTTTTTTAATGTGCACGCAGATAGTGCGTGCTAAGTGTGTTGTCATGGCTTTTATGTAGTATGGAGAATGCACTGAATTATTTTCTTTTATTTCCTGAATCTTCGTCCTGTCCTCTAAAAACCATCCTAATTCATATCTGCAGTCTCCAAAAGCTTCACTCTTAGTCCTCTGTCTTTCAGAATCTCATCTTTTGAACATCTGATTTCTGAATAGAAATACATACACCTTCTGGATGCTGACAAGATACAGAAGTATTCTACAGCTTCCATGTTGAAACTAAAATCTTGGCCTGTCTGCTATCTGCTTGCGCCTGCCTGTGCACCTGCAGAAGCTCAATATAGCTGAAACAGAAGCCTTGGTCTTCCCTCCCAGCCATCCTCATACCTTTCTCTTCTATCCCTTCATTATGCCAGCAACCTTTCTCCTAGCCTTGGGAATGCAGTTTTGACCCACTTGTGTCAGTGATAACTGCTGCTCTAAAGATAATTTCCTTAGCTCTGTTTGACCTCTGTCACTTCTTTCCTTGACTTCATCAACTAGCTCTATTCAACCTGTCACATTAAATGTAAGACGTTTGTCTTTTGTTTTCAAGGCGCTCTGTTCTCTCCCACCTATCCCATCTCCTGCATTATTATAACATTTATTTCTGCCTTCAGTTGCCAATGACCAAACTCAAACACTTTTAACACTTTTTTTATGCTATAATTTATTTCATAAACAGGTGCAGAGCTGCGAACTATCCCCCTTCAAAGCCCTTCTAAAAAGTTTCTTTCTTTGTGGTGCCTACAAAAGTTTACCACTGGGTAAACAGCTGTGTTATATTGAGACCACTATTCTTCACACTGACCAATGTTATCCTATTGTTTCCTTGTATTTTCCCATTTTGCCTTCTGCTATCTCATGTTCAAGTTGTGGTAGCGGACTTTTCCTTCTTCATCTTTGTTCATACAGTGCTTAAGAGAATGGCCTGAGTTGCACAAGCACCCTGGTAACACTATAAGGGACAATATTTATGACTATGGCTTTCTTTTGTGTCCATAAGCCACTTCTTTGCATATTGTGTTTGCAAAAATAGAGTCTGCAGAAGACAAGTCCATGTGAGGGGTGTTTTTTTCTCACTTAGCGTTCCAGCTGTAAATTCACGGGTATAGCAGAGAAGTGTCATGTGCACAACTTGTGCTCCTGGGTCTCATTAGGGACTTTGCTACAACACGGTCTTCAAACAGGTCAAATTGTTGGAAAGACTTAGTACACGTGAGAAACACTTACACGATTCACTGGCACCCATTGCATTTTGGGCTTTCTCTTTTAATTTCATGGCAGCATTTTAACATCTCTGCTGCTGTATAAGCCCCAATGCCAGAAACAGCTAGTCAATTTGATTGCTGTCTGTCAGCCAGCATTATCCCATTTTGCAGGCTGCAAGAGAACGTGCAAGTGTGTGTTGCAGCTGCAGATGTGCCACTTAGTGGAACCCTATGAAATGGAGCACTTCTGGAAAGAGTATTCCTCAGTTGCTGACTGGTCTCATGCTCTCCTTTAAGCTCAGAATGTTAAATTTATGTCTATCAGATGCTTCAGTTTCATGGCCACGTATGGTGAAGTAGCAAACCTACTCAGTGGAGCCCTATTAGAATTTGAGTCAGTTTTCATTTCCCCCATATGCAGCTCTTTAAATGCCCCTACTTTATGACTAGATGATAGATTTTCATCAAGCCTGGGATAACATGAGTCTTGTACTAGATAGGTCTTACTTTTTGTCAAGATAGTTTGCTGGTGGAAGAAGCCGACGTGCTGTTTGAAAGGGTGTGCTTTAACATTCTCCCATTCTTCCTGTGTATGCTGCTTGCTGTTTTAGGTTCTGAATCCTCTGAAGCACTGATGGAATCGCTGGAAATTACCCCCTGGATTACGGCTGCAATTGTAATTGATATAAAATAATGGTGATAATAAGACCTGATACATTCTGACAGGTTGTAATGCAGCAGACAATAGCTTGATATGCTTGCTATATTTGGACCTTTCTCTGTGGAAATTAAAGATTTACATTGTTTTGTAGCAGCCTGCATTTTGGTCTGGTTGCGTTCAGAAATTCACGTGTGTCAAAGCCTAATATGAACAAATTACAAGTGTTGTCATTGCACTGCAATTTGCAGACTTTTTCCTGCTCTTGGGATTGCTTTTCTCCATCTCTCCTCTTTCTCCATTCTCTTTTTTTTTCTCCAAGGTCTTTTCTTTCGTGCCTTTGAGTGAGCGTGTTGTTTCATCTCTCACTGATTGCTTTTGGATCCAAGCACCAAAACAGATTTTGTTTTTTCTTTTTAAATAAAAATACCTGAACTTATCTGGGTCTTTTGTTCTCTGAGTCTATAGCCTTCAGTGAACATATTCCTGTATTGAAACGAAAATAAAATTCAAAGGTGAATTCTGTTTTGGCTGGAATGCACAATGTCATTATTACATTCCAGTTTTCATACTAACCTGTGATTTTTAGGGGCTGTGACAAGCTGCATATTAGCTGCAAGAAATGTATGCTGCCATCATCATAATTCTTCTCTGCTTTAAGCTACTACTTTATTCTTCAGACATTTTCTTGCACCATATGTGCTCTTGGAACAGCTTTTCTTTGAGCTTCTTTCTATCAGTCACAGAGAGCTCCCAACAAGCATTCTTGACTCTGCCATTAGCTAAATCTTGGAAAAGCAGCGGAAATATCTTTGCCCATCCCTAAACCCACCACAATCACAAGTCTAAACTGATTCGAGTCTTATGTTTTATCTGCACTAGATGATTCAAGAGAGACGGAAGGAAAGAAGAGGTCCTACAAGCAAAAAACAATGTTGAGGAAAAATATTACCTGTACAGATCAGGCTTTTTTGTTTTGAGGTGTTAGTAAATCGCAGCCCACGAGAAGCGCATATGTAGGCTATAGAGCATGGGTATATATTTTGGAACCAAGATGAGAAATCTGCTTCTGAATCTGGATCCTTTCTGCACCATTAAATGACCTTTGGGGTATCGTCTGGGCTCAGCAATCCCTGTGTGTGTTCTGCCACTGTTTACACATCCTTTAAGTCCCATAAGTTTTCCGTCTGTTCATTTCTTTGATAGATTTCTTGAGCCAACCCTTCAGTTTCTTCCAGATGCCTAATAACATGCTTGCCATGGCAGATGCTCTGGCTTCGTTCTTTAACACATATCCTAGATACTTCCATCTTTTCTTGGATAGCTTTGGAGATAAAAGTTGTTAGACACTCTACTAAACTTCAACATTCGTTGTCAGTTAATTCAATTTGACAGAATATCTAGTATTTTCCAGAGGCATTTGCTTTGAAAGGATACTTGCATGTCTTTCTGTTTGTTGGATTTCTTTATCTAGTGTTCATATGCAACATGAATGTTTGCAGTTCTGTCTGTAGATAATGGCCAAATTAGGGATGACTATGAATTCATTTGTCTGTTTGTGACTTCATTACATTATTTCCTCTGGTCATTTCCAGTGGCTTCCACTATGCTTCCAGATGACAGGGATAACTGATTTTTTGTATTCCTTTGCCTCTTAATAAATTACTTACTTGAGAGACAGTAGGATGCCATAATTCCTGGCATTAGCTTCACGGTGTTGCACTGCTCGAGGTGGGGGGGAGAGGGAGGCAGGTGGGTGTGTGGGTGTTGACTCTTTACTTAAGATTTTTATTTATTTTTTTAAATTTCATAATTTTATTTTTGAGATGTTAACAGGCAGACTTGCTGCTAAGCCCAGTGCATTGAGTGTGATAAATAAGCTTCTGGGACATGTTTCTCCTGCATTAACTTGGCTGCTTTCATGATGGTCTGCCTGTCAGTACGCCATCACTTTGCAATTGCACGGAGCTTCTCTGGGTGTTTCAAGCAGGCAAATCAAAGCTTGCTGGCATGTTTTAGTCTCTGAGCTGTATCTACAGTGCTCTTGTATAACGGTTACTTGCCTTCAATGTTTGGCGAGCGATGCAAGTTACTGCAAATGGGAATGACGTACCATGCATGTGCAGTAGCAGCTGGAGCATGCCACAGCCTTACAGAGGTAAGGCAGCCTGGCATGCACCCGGAGGGGGGAAAAAAGTTCCAAATCCAAGTGCATTTTGAGGTCATCAATGTGTCACTGGCAGCGCTATAGTTAGAGGGGGTCATTTAATTAACACTAATTGCTCACAGCTCATTGTGTAGCTCATGAAGGATTTACTGAAAAGTACCTCATAAGATAGATGCAGCTTTGAGGGAAATGCATCTTTTCTCATGTACTCAAGCTCCATTTATGTACACTTTTCTGTGGATGAGGCAGAGGTATCAATATTATTTTTATTTGCATAATATTTGTGGAATGTTTGAGGTATTTTAAGTCCAAGGTGTGGCAGAAGAAAGAGTCATGGGCAGAAGCCAGCCCAGCATTCATTGTGTGTTAGCGTTGCAGGCTATCTTATTTATTAAATAGCAGGAGAGTAGAATGTCCTTTGCAGAAGGAGAGAGCAGATTTATCAAGTCTCTTATCTCTCCCTTTCTTCACTCTCCCTTCTCCTTTGTTCACATGCTCCTTTCAGCTCATTTTTGTATGGGTGGTTTTATTCTCTGATAGAGACTGCATTTTTTCCCTTCTTACAGCTTGTTGGCTACAAAGAGGAAGAACTGACAGGTTTGAAATAAAGGTAATGATAGGTAATGGTTCATATAACTCTGCCAGTGCAATCAGAGAAAAGCACTCAAAGCACTTTCATATGATAGCTCCAGCACAAAATAAAGTTAGCAGGTTAAGATGAAAAGGAACTTAATGGTGTATGGGAAGAACTTTGCTGTTTTATTAGAGGAACTAATTATATTTTAGGTTTAGGAATGTGCTTTTTAATATTTATTGATATCTTAATCCCATCTGTCTGCTTCTTACAGCCCTTCTGCTGTTTTCCTATTTTGATTCCTATTCTGTAACTTCTAAGTTTTGGATTTTGAATCCTGCTGCAATTGTGTGGACCTCTGAATAGGTCTGATGGCACGAACAGGACTGGCTTTTTTTTATTGTGGATTTTGTCTTTTACTAGTTTGAAAAATAACTAACAACAGTAGTTATGAAAAAAATCTTTATTTTGTCACGTCTCCGTGTCATCTTTTCCAGTAAAAATGGGCCTTGACTGCCTGTCCTTTTCCTCATAACTTTCATTGTCCTAAAATGTCAGCGGTCATATGTAATAACATCCTTTAAGTGTAGCGGTGCCTACTTGTCAATGCTCCACAAAGCTTTCTTTTTAGCTTAGCCTTTTGTCTTTGCATTTGTGGTATTAATTTTTAAGTGGACTGGTTTGTACTGGAACTGATAACCCTGCAATGCGCTTACATAGCTGCATCCTAGATCTGATTACTCTACTCTTTGTTGCTGTCATTGTTTGTTGTATTATATCCTTTTTGGGCAACAGTGCATAGAACCAAGGTTTTATTTCTGCATGAATTATTTTTGTGCCATGGTGATCCATGATGTGTATAACTAGTGCAGCTGGTTATGGATTTTCCAAGTTTTAACAGAAATTAAATTTCCAACCTTTCAGAAGAAATTTGTATGGGTAAAGGGACCTTTGCCCTAGAACAGAACAGGGACACTCACTGTAGAACAGCTGGTAGTGTAGTCATTATGATTGTGTTTAGAGTCTTTGGTCTGCCTAGTTTAGATGAGAAACTTGCATTTTTGGTGTTATATACAAAACCCGGCCACTGCAATGGGGAGATTGAGAAATCTCCCTAAGCTGCTTCTTCATTGAGATATTGACTGTTAATCAGGTAGGTTAGTGTTTCTCGCTTTATCTAGGCTTGTTTTTGTTTGTGGCTTCAAAAGGCCTTAGTTATATCCTAGTGTACTTGATCTGCAAAGAACTTTACTGACTTTAGATTTGACACTACGTGATGCCAAACACATCCTGTAAGATGTTGCATGCGTCTGCTTACGCTTCATGCTAGTCGGTCCTGTTACCTAATATAGTTCACATACCTTAGGCCTCATAGGTTCTAATAAGTACTTTCTACTATTTCTTTTTTAATTTTTTTTTTTTATTTCCTACTATGTTGTCATTCTCCCCCCACCCCCCTGCAAACAGTTTAATTTCTTTCCCCACAAATAACGCTTTTTCTTAATCATCACGCTATATGATTGTTCTATTTAGCACATACTCCCACACCAATTATTTTACGTTTTTCTAGACTGAACTGCATTTACCATCTGCTGGTCTAATTACCTAAATGATCTAAATCCTTTGGAATCTGTTTGTATTATACTTCATTATTTTCTCTGACTCTAATTTTAGTACCATTTGAAAATCTGGAGATCTTACCATGATTGCTGTTCTGTAAACTACTGGTATAGGTGATGATTTGACTAATATTAGTAAGTATACATAACACTTTTCTCTTAAATTTTAAAGATAAATTTTGCCCCCAAATAGATTACATTTTGTCACCAAGTATTTGATCTTCAAAGAGCTGTACAGTTAGGTTTGATCCTGCAAGGCACTACCATGCATCGCAAGGTTCTGAATGTCTCCCATTTAAATTGATATTGTCTAGATTATAAGAAGCTTATAAACTGATTCAGTTTCACAGTACTTTGTGACGTGAGTGGATATTTCCCTTCTGGGGAGGCCGAGGCACACATATGTAACATGTCACAGGATGTGGTAGAAAGTAGGTAGATCTCATGTCTGAACTTGATTTATCAGTCAAAATCATCTGTTATAGTATTAACCATGAAAATCTTGTAACAGTGTTTTCCCTCTGCTTTGTCAATATTCATACCAAAGGCACATGCCAAATATCTGTTTAAGGAATATAAATGTCAAGTAGGTTAACTTCCATATTGATGAGTGTGTAATTTTATCCATAGTTCATTATTGATTTGATTTTGAAAGTTAATTTTGTGATAGGCCTAACTGCAATGGCAATTCTGCAAGTTAAATCAACTGAAGACACCTTATATAGCATTCCTCACAAGTTAAGTAATTAATATCTTAATATGTCCAAAATATTTGCTGCCAATCAAAACCTTTGCTTACACACAAAAACCACCCAAACCAAACCTCCCACCCCATAACCCAAAGACTGATTTGAGGCTTTTTGAAAAAGTCAGTGCCCATATTATAGATCTGGAACTTACTTTTATTATTTTTTAGTTCTGTTTTACCATATTTAGAGCGGAGTCTGAATATTGAACTCATAAGGAATCTTTCTGGCTCATGCAGTGCTCTGCATGGAATGTGCTTTTCAGCCTGGCATTTCACTGCGGAAGATAGTTGCCTCCCTGCTTATCTTAGCATCACTCCTGAAACGCAACAGTATTGGCAAATCTTCATATAGATGTAGCTTATCCAGATTTCCCAGGGATTGTATGCTGTTCTGCCAAAATGTTCTTTTCTGGTAAAATTGAATAATTTTAGAAGTCTTTGTGTTACAATATCCTGTTAAAAAAAAAAAATCACACTAGAATGTTGAATACTATTAATTAGTTGCAATCTCTATGCCACAGTGAATGATATGAATATGAAATGTGAAGTTTCCGCTATTGATTCCTCGTCATTTTCTTGTATATAATGTGCGTGTATGCGTTTGAGAGAGTGTGTGAATATGTGAATACGTGAATATGTCTCAACATGCGTACATACTGTTCAAAATTGACATGCATATCTAGGTGTATGTGTATCACACTAGCCTGCATTGTGGAAGTGAACTTCAGGTCTAGTCAAAAGTAGCACAAAATATTTGTCAAACTTCTCTGGTAAGTGCGTTGCTTTTCTTTTGTGATAATACGGTCTTTAGTGAGGTGTTTCTTCCATTAATGCTAACCACTTACTAGTGCAAAACAGGCTTTTTTTTTTTTTTTAATCCACTTATATCAAGGGGAAGGGAAAACACATTTATTGTGCTTACCCCTTTGAAGACTTTTGAGAAAGAAGAGTAGCTGTAAAGTGCAGGTGAGGCTCAGCTGAAATTGAGTTGATATGTCTCACTAAAATAACTCTCACTCACATCCTCCCTCCACCCCTGGTGTTCCTTCTTTACTGGTACTGCCCATTTTTTAGGAAGTACTTACTGACTGGGGGAATTCCGTTGGCAAAATGCACTCTGTCCCCTGGAGTAATAAATCATGGATTTACAGGGCAGAAGCCATTGTCACATAGACCTAAATATAGCTTTTGGCTTTTAAATGTTATCTAGGTAGGTTTGAGGAGATTGAATGATGCCTGGCATTTCGTACTGTCACATTAATTGTTTGCTTTTTTCCTTTTATTTATAATGAAAAACATAATTTAAAACAACTACCCAGTATATTGCAGTTTTCCACATAATGGCACTGTCAGGTTGAACAGCAGATAAATTAGCTATTCTTAACCAGATGTTAGCTTCAAAAGGATGGCTATGGGTTTTTGCAGACTGTAAACAGGATGTCCAAACAAGTCCTATTTTTTCTCTTGCAAACAGAAAGCAGTAACATGCAATAGAAGTGCCTGATGTTCCTGTTAATACAGCAAGTTTCTGAAGTTTTACCATCTTGCAATACGTATGCGAAGCAGATTCTGTCTTTTGTGTTGATTGACAGCCAAAATAAGTATTTCCAGTCCCATATCTAAGGAGCTCACGCTCCACAGCTCCATTATGTACTGAAATACAGGGGAATATTGTGTATGGGAGAACTAGAGATCAAGGCTCGTGATCTCATGAGTTAAATCCAGTTGGTGGCTGGTCACAAGTGGTGTTCACCAGGGCTCAGTATTGGGGCTGGTTCTCTTTAATATCTTTACCAACGATCTGGATGAGGGGATCGAGTGCACCCTCAGTAAGTTTGCAAGTGACACGAGTTAGGCAGGAGTGTTGACCTGCTTGAGGGTAGGAAGGTTCTACAAAGGGATCTGGACAAGCTGGATCAATGGTCCAAGGCCAATGACATGAGGTTCAACAAGGCCAAGTGCTGGGTCCTGCAGTTGGGTCACAACCACCCCATGCAATACTCCAGGCTTGTGGCAGATGGGCTGGAATGCTGCCTGGCAGAAAAGGACCTGGGGGTGTTGGTAGATAGGTGGCTGAATATGAGCTGGCAGTGTGGCCAAGGCGGCCGATAGTAGCATTGTGGCTTATACTAGAAATACTGTGGCCAGCAGGACTAGGGAAGTGATTGTCCCACTGTACTCAGCACTGGTGACACTGTGCTCAGTTTTGGGCACCTCACTACAAGAAAGACAGTGAGATTCTGGAGCATGCTCGGAGAAGAGCAGCAAAGCTGGTGAGGGGTCTAGAGCAAAAGTCTTATGAGGAGCTGCTGAGGGAACCGCGGTTGTTCAGTCTGGAGAAGAGGAGGCTGAGGGGAGACCTTATCACTCTCTACAACTACCTGAGAGGAGGTTGTAGAGAAGTGGGGGTTGGTCTCTCCTCCCAAGTAACAGGCAAGAAGACATGAGGACATGGCCTCCAGTTGTGCCAGGGGAGGTTTAGATTGGATATTAGGAAAAATTTCTTCACTGATGGGGTGATCAAGCACTGGAAGAGGCTGCCCAGGGAAGTGGTTGAGTTGACATCCCTGGAGATATTTAAAAGATGTGTAGATGTGGTGCTGAGGGATGTGGATTTAGTGGTAACTTGACAGTGTTAGGTTTATGATTGGACTCAATGATCTTAAAGGCCTCTTCCAACCAAAATGATTTTATGATTCTATGATCTGGATGTGCATCTTGTCTTAAAAGCAATGTTGTACTGCATAACCCTCCATATCTGCTTTGTTCTCTAAAAGAGCAATCTGTAGTTTCTGCAGTGACCGGTAGGTGCATCATTGTGGTTTTATGGGACAAAGAATAAAAACACAGCCTAGATCAGGCTGCACAGGTGTCTTTCCGTTAACTTTAAGAGCTAAAATGTCTTAATTAAAAGAAATACTTCAACATTATTTGAAACTTTAGCATATTCAAACATGACAATTTTTTAAAAAATAATGAAAGTTTGCAGAGTAAAGCACTTGCCAAGTCTTGTCCCCATAATTTTGTAAAATTCTGATATACATCAACAAATAAGAAATGAAGAAAGGGTCATGACGAAGAGAATTTACATTGTTTTCTTTATTCCTGGATATGAGTCATTGAGAAGACAAATGGTCTTATTAGATGGAAATTTAAGATTCTTTCTGAATGAAGATTTTTTTTTGGTCATGTTTTATCTATTGATACACAGTAGATTGAAGAACTCTGATTTGTTTGTTTGTTTGTTTTAAGAAGCAACTTTGCATATAGTTAGTCATTACAGGGCATAAAGTTGTCTTTCATTGTTTTGGGTTGTGTTGTTTTTCTAAATCCTTCCTGCTTCATAGAATAAAAAATAAAGGAAAGAAGACATTAAACATGCGTAGGAGTTTATTTTCAGAACCATTTTCCCTGTAAATAATAATGTTCCTGCTAAAGTGTTATGAATGCCAGCTCTGATGCATTGTAGGTTTTGTTACAATCTTAAGTTTCATTTAACTGCTCGAGTACAAACCACTACTCACCCAAATGAGCCTTATTACAGTTAATAAAAAAAAATAGTTAAAGGAAATAAGATGCGATATAACAGTGGTGTGACAGGCAGTTTCAGGTGCTGTAGTGGCACTACATAATGAGGTAAGCTGGAGACGCTACATGCATGAATATCTGGTGGACTAAAGAAAGAAGGATTTAGATTACAAGGTGCTCAGCATCTTCATCTTTGAGCGACACTGGTTATGGAGATGTGAAATTTTTGTTGTTTCCCAGTGGGAACTGAAAGCAGTGACTATTTCACAGGAATAGCTCCCTCCTCTTTTAAAATGCCTTCTTTTCCTTGTCTCTCAACCATAACACTTTAACTCTTTAAAGAGTAATTACGTGCTGTATGTATTTGAACCACTGGCTGTAGGCAAATTGAAGCTGGCATTTCAGAAAGGGGACAAGGCATTATAAACTTATGACTTTTTTTCCGTGCCTATAGCTATTGTAGCTGAGGTCATCTAGCCAGTCAAGCAGCAAGTGCACATCACAATTGAGGCTAACAGGCAAACAAACAAAGCAAAGGGATGAAGCAGCTGATAAGAGACAACTACTGAAGAAAAGAATCGCTCTGCAACAATTTCATTATGGAAGTAAACACTGTTTATCTTCCTTTTTAACATTTTCTTTCTTCAAGCATCACTTTTACAGAGAATTCTGCCATTTCATCATCTCACTAACAGCACTTCCAAGAATATTCAGTGGATATTGTACCTATAATTTTTCTCTAGCAGATCAAAAGGCAAGCAACAACATGGGCATAGTAAGGTTCCCACTGAGTTTAAAGGAAAGGTCTCAATCTCTTGTACAGGAATTCATTTAAGAAAGAAATATATTTGTCTTGATGACATCCACTTCCTCCTGACAAAGCTAGATCAATCCTCTTGGAAAAGGGGTCAGATAGGATTTGACCCTGTAGGTACAGGGCCATGTAAAAAAAAAAAAAAACAAAAAAACACAACAAAAACCAACCAAACAAAAAACCACCCAAACAAACAATACCCACCACCNCAAAACCCCATGTTTGCTGCTCCTCCAAATTAACAGATTTCCACCTACTAGTTCTCAGGAAATGCTGACCCAGCTGCTTCTTTCCTGTCCTGCTTCTGTGGTTCTCTTTTCCTCCACAAGCCACGGCATTCATTTCCACTGCATGTGATGCAGAGCTGTCTCTGCATGACTAGACTTCCTAAAAGTTTCTTCCTGAAAGAACAGAACTTTTTGTCAGGACTCCTTGAACCGTGCATGACTGCCATATGCATCCTCACAAGGTGGGGTTGGTATTATCAATATGTGGTGTTGCATGATCTTATGAGTATTTTTTTTGTGATGTCTGATGCAAGTTTTATAATAGAAGAGGTTTCAGTTATGGTGACAATAAATGTTTCAGTTTGTCGCATTTGCATTGCCTGAAATAGTCACTGATCAAAATTGTTATGGGGGAAAGGTGACAGCATCTTCTAACAACATAGTAATGTTTCCTCAGGTGCAGGTAGGGGCAAGTACCTGAGTAGTTCAATTTCCTGTCTATTATGGTTTGAGGAACCCACAATGATTTATTGTTGTTCAGACAATTATTCTCTCACTCAATGATCCCTACCCACCCAGAAAGGCAAATCAGGGGAAAAAAACAAGGAAACCCGGGGGTTGAAATATAAACAGAATTAACAGAATAAGACTAATCCTGATACCAATACAAAATACACAAGGATTATACTCAGCCGATTACAGCAGTAGGAAGCTGTACACTCCCAGCAGTGGACAGCACATGTTGAATGTGGTGAGCGCTATGGCTTTGGGAGGAAGGGAAGGTCCGGCACCAGGTCAAGAAGTTCTTAGGATTGCAGTTGTCATAGGAGAGAAACTCTTCAGCAAACTTTCTAATTTATATTGAATATGATGTTCGTGGCATAAAATATTTCTGTTGGCCAGCTTGAGTTAAGTGCCTGAGTCTTGTTCCTTCTCATCCCTGTACCTGGCTAGCTCAAAAATACTGAGACCTTGAAACCCACATACCATAGCTGAGTAAAAACTAAATATTTTCACCAATTCAGACACTAGAGTCTACTAAAAATGGAGTTTTCCCTAGCATCAGAAGAGACATTACTGAAAAGTAAATTACTGAAAGAGAAATTAGTCTTGTGTTGCTCAAACCAGGACACTGCCATTGTTCATCTCAGTTCCTTAGGAAGCAACAGGTTGGTCACTTTGCTGCTCTCTGCTTCACTTGCTCAAGGAAGTTGAGTGAGAGGGTTGCAAAGCAAACCTGAGTGTTATGGTCAGGCTAGAAGAGAAGAAAAAAATTTACAACAGTAAAGACTCATGTGAAGGTTTTGCAACAATGGCTAAAGAAGTTAAGTTACTACAGGGTTGAGAAAAAAGCTATTTTGTGGACTGTAAGTCAATTAAAGATTAAGAAGCAAATGGTGGAGTCTAATAGTAGTCAGTCACTTCTTGGATTGGGGGAGGGGGGGAAGTCAAGAGGGATCCTCAGGAATCACCATCAGTGAGTCAGAGGAGGAGATAAACATTGAAATCTCGAAGAGTGCAGTTGCTAAGCTTGTTTCAGAAATCAAATGGGCTGTGCTAATGGTGAGGATCTCCAGCACAGCCTTATGAAGTGCTGGGGGGTGAGGGGGAGGGTGGGAGATTAAGCTTCAGAATAGTTAAGTGATATGACGTATCTAAGTAAAAATAATCTAAACCATATCCACACAACACCAAGCTCAGAACAAGCAATTACAACACAAGAGGAATATCTCAGAGTCAGTTGAGAGTTTTCTGAAATTGTTGACTGAATGTGCAGTTGCAGCAGTCAAAAGAACCAGCAAAATGGGGGGCATTATAACAAGACAGAGGGCAGCATCTTGACACTATATGAAGCCCTGGAGTTCTTACAGAGCAGGCAGTGAACTTCTGGAACGTGCTTCAAGGAGCTTGTAGAAGTAGACAATTTCAGCAGGTTCGGAAGGGGTTAGATTAAATCACATACAACAGGTCAATAAATGGATACTAAAGGATTAGGCTGGGGGAGTATTAGAGGAATCTATTGCAGGCAGTGTCAGGCTTGCTTGTTTTTTTCTAAGTAGTATCCCGTAATGTCACTCAGGGACCGGATCCAGCGCTAAATGGTCTGCTGCAGCAGGGCAAAGGCAAATGGGGCAGCTAGAACAAATTGGGGACTGAACAGATGCGAACTGTGAGAGGTGGAAAGGAAGACTACTCATAGGGGACTTGGAAGCACAAATATCATGGTGGGCAGGATGATGGGGAATGAGACAGGACTGTTTTGTGAGTTTGGAGGGTTGAAGGAGGGGGGAAAGAGGGTGGGCCAAAGATGGCAATGTGCGCAGTGGAAAATGTGCTGGTAGCAAATTTACCTTCCTCAATAAGCTGTACATAGTGAGCAATGCTGATTGTCCGTCTAACACATGGAATGGGTCCAATGAGGTCCTAAATGACAGAAAGAACAAAGATGCAATGTAGTAAATCCCTACACTAATATATAGATTTTTGATACGTGGGCATGATAATACTTCATTTTTCCTAGAAATCAAAAAAAGTAATTTTTAAAGTTAAATTGCTACTGCTATTAGCATTCATAAACTATTCAGACAGATACTATAGCTTAATGTACTTTTTGTAAGCTACAGTAACTGACAGTTGCTGTGCCATCTGACTGATGCAAAGGTGAGGAAATACATTAGAGGCTTAAGCTTCCATATAAGTAATATAAAAGGTACCATGGATGAAGATTTGTGAGAAACCTACTAAATGCTACTAAGTGAAAAAAAACCCCCCACCAAAACAGTAGTTTGATGAGCTTGTTAGAGCTGGCTTTTCTGTATCTAGTCCAACTTGAGATGTGAGGGGAGTATTACAGCATTCAGAAAGCAGGTTCGTGAAGCAGATGATCAGATTCCTCCAAAGCATATGATATGTTAAGTAAATAGCTTCTTATTGAGGCCCCAAGTGGGCATACTGCACCTCCTAATAGCACTTGCATGTGATAGAGCACACCTCCTATGTTACAAATCCCAAGTGCCACGCCATGCTGGAAGACTCACAAGTACATGTTAGTGATAGCATTGTCAGTCCCCCATGTTCAAAGACAGAACACTTACTGGCTTGTTCTGTATGCTAACGGTATAAAATGAAGCTTCTTCCATTTTTGAGCTCGCAGCTTCTCCTGAGTTAGCTAGTGTGGTTTTGTGTTAGCTAGTGTTACTGACTTCCTCAGCTTTACGCTGTGAAGTGCTTTTGATGCTTATTATAGGAGCCCTCTCTGGACCATGGAACTAAGTGGTAGGACAGACGTTCATATGACATGCTGCCTTCCCATCTGCATCTTGCAGCTTCATTCAGGTTCTGAAGTTGTAATTGTCCTTCCTTGCCTCTGTTTGCTAACTTTATTTTCACAGTCACCTCTCAGTTTCACAGGTCTTCTTTGATCTTGTACGTTCCTTGTACTGTTGTAAATTGCATGTGGAACTACAGGCCATTGCTTCTCTCAGAGGCCAGCGGCAGAGAGAAGCAAGAGCCCGTGAGCATTGTGTGTTTTCTGTGGGTCAGAGCTATTCTCAGTCCTCGCGTCAATGGTGCGAGCAGCTCCCTAGTCAACACCTCCTTGACTTTAGAGAGGCAGAAAGGAGGGCGTTAATAATATCAATAACTTGACCAGTTCTACCTCACCCTATTGAGAGCTCTGGCTTGATTTCTCTGCTTCCTGAGGAAAAGCTGCCGTCAGAAAAGGAGGTTGTACTCTAGCAAAGCAGAAAACACCTGTGGAGGCCCTGGGCCGCGGGCATAGTTGCTGTCCATCGGTTGAAGCCAGTAGCTCTGCAGCTGATGTTTTTCTGGCCCACCTCTGCAAATAAAGTATGAGCATTCATCATAAAATCTGTTGCCAGTACATTCAGCAGAACAAATGAAGGTCTCTGACTCCTGAAGTTTCTAAGGTGAAAAGCAAACAAGGAAAACTTGTGTCTCTTTCTTGAAGAGCATGCAAAAAGAATACTTAAATAAATCTGTACATGATGTTTTCTGTTAGGGGGGTTAAATTCAAGAGAGCCTGCAGTAGGTTTGTCTTTCTCTTCTAAGTCATATCAGAGCTCTTCATGGTCAACATGGTATTCTCTGCTCAGCATCAACATTGGGGATGAAGTTTGTTCTGAGGTCTGGGACCAGACCCCCAATATATGTTGGAGGTTTTGAGTTTGTTCTTGTACTCTTGAGGCCACTTAAACGGTTGTGGAGAAGATCTAGAACATGCCTGAGCTTTAGATGTGTCTCCAGTATCAAATGCAGAATGTCATGACATGCCAGCACCATGCTCCTTTTGTACAAGGAGCTTTGTTGGGGTTAGTGATGCAGTGGGAGATTAAAAAATGAAACACTAAGGTATTAAGTTGTGAATAAAACTACAAGCTAAGGTTATGTATGGAGGCTAGAATATTCTCTGTCTGTGCCTTGTGTATAGATTTTAATCATCACAGAAGTATAAGAGATGTTAATAAATGTAAGTGGATTCTATTTAAAAAATAAATTAACTAAAAATTATGTTTTCACTCCGTAAGATAGTATTTTGAGGAAGACTTGAAGAATTAAATGTTCTCATTTTCCCTTTATCTAGATTCCTCAACACGCTATGGAAAATATTTTGGTGGTCTGCGTGTTTCTTCTGTACAGCCCGGGGCCCATACGCTCCTTTTGGAGCAGGGTTGAGAATCGGGAAATCTCCTGCAAGGGCAAAGAAAATTAGAGCTGTTGAAAGTAGGAGGTTGTGTACGAGAGAGGTTTTTTTTTTTCTTGGCCTTTTTTTTGCTGCTAATAGTAGATTCTGTGGGTGTACAACTGCTGACAACCACATATAAATACTGCTGCAGAATTCCACTATCCCTGCTGCAAATTTTGGGCCTGTTGTAGTGTAATTTCAAAGCTTCTGATTTTGCGTGTCCAATTATAGATCTTATTTTGGTGTTGAAATTTCAGCAGGTGGCTATAGTAGGCACAAATCTAGCTAATTTTTATATATAGAATCATAAAAGCAAGCGGCAGAGACAAAGCTGGGTTGTAAACTGATTGTGATTGAGTTCCTTTTTTCCTATTAAAAAGAAAAGGCATATAAATCCTTATAGATTTGGACACCTCTGAACAGAAAAGTTAAAATGATATGCAAATTATCTGTGCTCCACACATACACTAACATTGCAGATATGTAAGAAATTATAAACAAGAGTTAATTGCATTGTAAGTGTACATAATCTCATGAACTGTTCTCCACTGAAGTCATAATTAACCGTCTGCATGCATAGTGCTGCCCAATAATGTTTCCTAGCAGCACTTATCATCAAGGACTTGGCATTAGGTTAGAATGGTTTACACAGAGCCAGTTAGAAATTGTAATTTTCATCAAACAGTACAGTACTTTTGTCTGTTCTGATTAAGAACAACACTCATTTTCTAGCTTAAGATGTAGTGACAAGTGTCAAAGCAATTTTTTCATTTAACAACATATTGAAGCATCAGTGCTACTGGTTACAAACAGAGGAAAATCATAGTCCTAATGCAACAAAACAAGAATGGATGTAATTGTCATGTCTGTAACCTGGGATTTTTGGGCAGTAAATTTTAAAAGCTATGTAATTGGAATAGTTAAATGATCTTTTTTTCTGCCTCGCCCCCCACTCTTACTAAAAGAGAAAAGGATCTTCAGTTTTGTGTGGCATCTTATTTTAGCTAACTAGTCAAGGAAAATAAATGGAAAGAAATCATACTAAATTTTCTAATGCCGCATGCTAATTCATAGGCAGAACAAAGAAATTAAAACATTTTTGTAACTAGTTCAAAGGTAATCTCTCTAGTGATCATGTAAAATTTAGACTTCAGTGTCTGATCATGAAATGGCTTCAGATATCAGCCCACATTACAATCTGCTATTTTGTTTTGAATGAATGCATCATGACTAGAAGTTTAAGTGGCAACTACAGATAAGATTGAGTGCAGCACTTTAATGACATCCCTTTTCAAGTTAGCTGCTGGAAATATTTTCATTTAATTTGCTGAAGTCCATTGAGAATATAATTTTATTTTGCTTTACATAAAATTAACAAACTTGTGATGTTCAACAGCCGGTGCCAAAATCTTAATTGAAATGGGTATTTATTCTTTTTATAGTCTTAAGCATGTTGTTTGGAAAAGAAGCATCCTGTCTGAAATAATTTTATCTTTGATCTTTAAATTCTGAGACAAAATCAGGAATATTTTGCATGTGTTTCAATTGCGTAGAGTATCTGCTTTTCTATGCTACTCTTTAAATATGTTGTACCATAACACCATTAATTTAGAAGGGCACCCTTGCTGGGTTTTGTCCCAGAGTATTCATTCTCATTTTTTGTAGTGGGGTGGAACTGTCTTTTGTTCATTCTCAACATTTTTCATAAATACAATTTGGAATGCTGTATTTGTGTAGTTGTAGTAAAATCACTTGAGCTCAAGTGTTTTAAACTTTATGGAGTGCCGGTCTAGCTTCTGGTCTGTAGGAGTGCAAAAGTCTTCTGCAGTGGAATTGGCATGGTTTCATCATGAAGAAAGGGGATGTGTGGGAGGACAGGAACTAAAGGTTAAAATCCAAAGAGATCAAAAGAAGGGTATACATATCTTTTGTTAATAAGAACTCAAATCTGAAATAGCACCTTTTTGATCCTCTAAAGGACAGGGGGAAAGTTGTGAATTGAGATGGGAGGTGCTGGCTAGGGGAGCTGGCACAGCATTTCTTCTAATCCTTTCTCTACCATCCTCTGGGGCAGATGTAAGGTACAGACTCGGGCTCGCTCTGCTCATTCGCAGAGCTGGCCATACATGAGCTTGGTTTGGTGTTAAGCTAATGCGCTCTGTCTCTCAGCCTTTTGAGGGCATGGTGGAAGAGCTTACAGAAATCTTTGTGTTCTTGTAAATGGGTCCAAAGAGGGAACCTGCACCTCTGTATTTTCTCCATGAACAGAGCTATCTATGTATGCTGGAGCTGGCAAGGGGACATGAAGCTGTGAGACAGATCTTGTAGTTTTCACTCTTAATATAGAAATGCCACTACAACTGAAATAAGTTCTAAGGATTTGTGTGTGTGGTTTTCAGATCAAACAGTTTAAAGAAAAGTGTTAAATTTAAGTAGACACTACATTGTTCCAAGTCCATATAGTGGTGGTGTTTCCTAAGTTTTATTTAATTTGATTCTTCATACTGTACTCCACTGAAACAAGGAATAAGGATCCACTAATTTGCAGTCCTTACTAGGAAAGCTTCTTTGAGCTGTTGCTTCCAAATAATCTGAGTAGCAGTTGACATATGAACCTAGTTGGCAAGGATGCCAGTGTAGCTATTTCTTGACTGTGATGCTAAGTAAGACAGTGAAAGCATTTTCATACTGGCCAGCTTTTCATTGTTATTTGCCCTAGGGTCGCATTCCAATAGCTTTAAAAGAACATAGAAAGTAAATCTATTGTGCAAAGAAGTTTGAAGATGACTAATTATGTCTTACGTCATATGAAATTGATTACATATTGTTAATATTTTTATTTCCCTTCAGTATTCTATATTAAATAAAAAGGTTTCCTGTTAGATGAAAACTGAAAAAACCCCCGCCAAAAAAACACTCCCCCCAAAAAATTGCTCCAACTCCCTAGACATTTTCCAAATCAAATTTCATGCCGAGATCTAGCATCTAGCACCAGCAGAAAAAAATTCCTTTGCACTCAGATCTGTTACAGTCAGGGTAAAGCAGAGACTGGACACAACCTTCTGAGTTATTATTTAAATGCAGGTTCCAGATACGTTTTTACAAAGACATTTTGTCCCAATGACAAGATGACCCTCAATCTGCACTCTCCTTTTTCTGCCTTCTTATAGATTTCTTGAAGCGTTCAAGGTATTAGACACCGAATGCTGAACATTGCTTGATAACAAAATGCAGAGCCTTTGTTTGTGACCCTGTATGAGGAGGAGTCTGATTTGGAATAATGAAGCTCTGATATTCAGTGTGGAGCAACACTCTTACTGCTTGCATGCCTGTGTACATTTCTTTCTGAATGAGATGCTCAGTGTTAGCACTCTGACAAAGTGAGTGGCCTGAGAAGCAAGAATATGGTGGAAAAACCTCAGTAAAAAACCCCAACTGCTTTATTAGGTTGTGTTTAGATTCTTCCACCATTATAGGATATCATAAAAAGGTACATGAACGTTTAAATGTTCTTAAACTCATGCCTACTTAAGCTTTTCTGAGCAAGTGGGTTGATGAGTCTTTGTCATTTGGGATCTTAATTTGCTAAGTTGGCTACCTGTCTTCTGGCTTTCAAGGGGAGCTTGCTTAGGTGTCCCAATTTATTAATGTGATTATAGTCTTCAATGCAGTGGTTTTGCAGGGGCCTGAGGTTATGGGAGACTGCATCCTCACCCTGGCTGCCCACTGGGAAAGAGAAGTCATTCATCCAAGCTACTGAAGAAAGCCAGCACTGTTCTTTGACTTTCTTCTCTGAAACTTCCAGAATGCTTGTCATAGTAGAGCAGGAATGGTTTAGCAAGTCCACAAATTTGAGTTCTCCTGTCCCCATCCTTCCTCAGTGAAAAACAGGTCTATTCCTCAGATCCTTGCTCTTCCTCAGCCTTTTCTTCTAGACATGTAACAGTAACCTCTGAAAAAGGAAGTACCTTGATGAAGTTCCGCCCAGGAGATGAAAAACCCAGGAGAATATAAGACCCCCTGAAATTGCATTTTGCCACACTTAGAAAAGTAAGATGAGTGTCTAAAAAGCCTGTACGGGGCAGAACACAATAGGGAAGCATGGGTTCACACCGGGAGTGGTGAAGGGCAGGGGAAGTGGCAGTGTTGATGTTGCCTGGCTGACTGAGGTGGACATGATGCAAAACTTTATTGACATGAGCACAGAATTTACATGGGCTTGGCATAGGCATATGTTACTGTTGAACTGGGACCAAAACATGCATTACATTGTGACAGAGAGGCTGCAGTTGAGATTTTTTGGGAAAAACTATGAACAGATATATACACTTCATAGAGATGACAGCACGTGCATTTCTGTTGGGGTTCATCTCAAGATAGCTGCAAAAAGGGTCAAAAATTGCATTACTCAGTTTATAGTTGTGAGGGTTCCAGTTACACATGCTGTGGATGAGGAGGGGGCATTAAAAACCAACATTTGACAAAGCACAATTAGAAGATATTTTTGAACACCTTATATTTTGTAACAGTCTTGTAATTCAGGAGAGAATGATAGAATCGTTAGAGAGTATGGCTTATAATAAAACCAGTGTGTCCCCTTCACGCTGTCCTCTGTTAAGGCAGGAAAACCTCCCAATCTACATGTGAATTCAGTACTGAGACCAGCATTTTCCTCATTGCCTCCAGCCTGGGCTGACTCTCACTCAGCACAGAGTAGCAAGAGGTAACTGCCTTTGCTGGAGTTGTGGAAACAGTGAGAAAGGTCTTTCATCAGAGATGGGACGTGGCATGTGGCTGAATTTTGGGGACTCCCCAGTACATTGCACGCTGAGTCTCAAGAAGAGCTCATCATATTGATAGTAGAGGCTAAGGAAAAGAGTGTCAACTAAAATCAATAGCTTTACACCACTGTGATCGTCTTCCATCTGACAAACCCTTTTGTGCAGAACAGGCTTTGATCAATGTCGTCCTTATATATAATGAATATAGTTCTATTTCTAGCTATGCTATTTTCCAGAAATATTTCTTCAAGAACTACACCATACAATACTGGTTTTGGCTTTAAAATGATGAATATTCCTATTTTAAATTGTAGAACTATGATTCATTTTAATAAGCTGTGATATCTTTGCTAACTGATGCACGAGTGTGTATTCAAATTTCTCAAGAATATCTTGTTTGCTGCATAGGAAATTGAACTCTGTCTTTCTATCAGGTACATGCAATCAAATATCTGACTGGGCTGACATTTTAGCCTGCTTGTACAGCATGTTCTCTGCTGCAACTCTGGGTGAGACATTCTCTACTCGGGTAGTGTATCTTTGTGTTAAGCTAGGTACATGGGAGCTGGAGTAGAAGCAGCACTTGTCTTGCAAAATACCCAATTGAGCTGTATTGATTTCTCATTTAGCTGTATTGGGTGTTCACCCTGGAAATCCATCTAGGTTTCTAGTTGCTCATGAGAAGGCTGATTAGTATTATGTTATCTAATCAACGCATATAGGCATCCAGGGCTTATGCATCTTTTATGCACTCTATGAACAAACCGGAAAAGACATCTATATGAAATAATGAACTGCCCAGCAAGTAAATCACGGAGCTTGTTGGACTGTACAATTAAGTTATTTTTCAGTTTTTGGAAGGCAGAAATAAACAATGGATTGGTAGTTTGATTATTTGTCTGTGTTTTAAGCCAGCTGTGTACTTTGAGATTCTGCAGCGTAAGATGAAACAGAAGAAACGTATGATTTGGAAACCTGATGACTCAGGTTAAATGTACGTGGCCAGAACCTTCAGCTTCGCTTCATTTGGTCTCTGATTCAGATTTTCTCACTATAAGACCACCCAGGAGTTCCAGATTTCTGCTGAGGATCTTCTGCCTTTGGTATAGCCTTTCCAAATATTTCTTGAGGGCAACGTTGGCCCGTCTTGCTAGCTGCTCTGGCTGTGAGACTAGGTCTGTAGGCCAGTACCCTTGCTTGTCTCCATTTCACATGATGTAGATGTCAATGGTTGGTGTGTGGTGACTACTTTTTAGGGAAGGTCAGATAGTTAGTGATGAATTCAAGCTAGACAAAGTATTTTTCTAAACCCAAACTAATAGTTATTATTCTGAATCATAGAAAGTTGAAGTGGTTTGTTCTAAGTGCCCAAGTAAAGTGCTTTCAGAAAGAGGGCGATGGCGCACTCTGAAATCCCTGAAATTTCTCTCTGAAATCCATGAAGAATATCTTCCATTCCAGCTTCTGCTTCTCTCTTCACATGGTTCCTTTGATCCTTGTTGCAGGGAGTGTTCCTGATTTTCAAAGTTAATGTCCAGTTGTGTATGTGCATTTGTGGGAAGAGGGGAATGTTTCATTCACTGCCAAGGTATGCTTTTATGAGTGGGAGTTTCATTCTGTTCCTAAGGGCCAATTGCAGATCACATTGAACAGGACATGCAAATTTCTACATATTTATCTTAATTTTAATGTAATAATTTTGACTCAGTCATTTATCTTAGAAATGCTACCAAAAAAAGTAGGAAAACTGAGGCATGTGCTATAATCATACAGCATTGCAAAATGTTCTCACATTCTTTCTTCATGAAGTATGCTGAAGAGATTTTTACAAGGAATAGCAAGCAGTCTAGTCTACCATTGCGGTATTAGTCATCTAATGGCTATAAAAAGTAAATCCTTCAGTGGCAGTCTCTTCTAGATTGGACGTTATCCAGTTTTTCTAGTTTCAGATTTGTGTTAAGGTCTGGGAATTTATAATTTCTTGGTCATACTTTGCATTTCAGGAATGAGCTTGGACTTTACCCTGTCTGTATTACAATGAAAAAGGTTTCTGTTTATTTAGCAAAAGCTTTGTTGTTGTTTATTAAATGAGAGCTGTGCTTCAGATTATTTCTTATAAGTACTGTGTTGTCACACCTTCATCCTCAAGCAATTCAGAGACGCAGTATCAGGCGGACAGACCATTGGAGCAGAGGGAGTGATTCAGAGGGAGGAAGCCAAGGGAGTTACTCGCAGGGGTATGGAACAGAGGGAGACAACGGGTAATCAGAGGCCCGGGTTCTGTTTAGAGAGTGATTCCTGTGCTAAGCTTCTGTGTAAGTAATACTGCTGATTTCAGAAGGTTTATGTTTGGTTTTATGTGGGCTTGAAGATAGGGTGCTTGTAACTTCAACACACTTTGTATTCATAGAACTTCATATAATCTAACTGACAATTGTGCTTCCTCTTTAATATAGAGAAGGTGGGTTGGAGTGCAAACAGGCTAAGTTTGAATTTTACTTTTAAATGACAATTGTTGTTTACAAAAGCAATGATTTTTACATGGAATTAAGCACAGTTTAGTCAAAGGCAGTATGCAACATGCTGCATACCTCTAGAGCTGTGGACTTATTTCCACTGCTTTTGCCTGATCACACTGTACTGTCCAATGAGGAAATGCTTCTGTTGATTTCATGGTGCTTTGAATCTCTCATATGAAAGTTTTTATATTGTAGCTGCCCCAGGCACAATGCCGGTACTGGCAGTAGATAACATAAATAATTGCACAGTGAACCTTAATACAAGCATGGTGCCTGTATAGAACAAAGTTGGCCTTGTAAAATGGGGCCTTTATAAGTTACTGCCATGGAAATAAAAGGACAAGAATGAACATCTGAGCCTATCGCTTACAAAACAAATAAACTGCAAAAGGAAAAGCAGTATCTTGACGAAAAGAAGGGGTTATAGGATACTGTTGAGAGTTTTAGACAGGCAGAATTGCTGTCATATTCAAGTCCAGCAGTCAAACCTTTCCCTAGCATTATTTGTTTCGATTCCATTTCGTACCATCAAACTGAATTTTGCTGGCCACTCATAGTGTGGCTTCAATAGCTGGACAGATGACTCCTTGTCCTGCCAAATGTGTTCTCATCTATGGTATCACCATCTGCTATTTTAAATGGGAGAAGCATTGTTAGTGTCTTTTGTCAAATGTGGTTTAAATCTCTCACTTATTCTGTGGTAATAAAAGTGCTTTTATAGGCAAGTGAAGGTGTGTCAGACCTGGTTTGTATAGGTGAGATGAAGTCTGCAAGGTTGATACTGTTGAAAAAGTTCTGAAAAAGGCGATTCCTGGACATAGCATATACAAGATACTCCTAGTGGAGTTATGCCTGCCTATCATAAAATGTTTGCAAAATATTGTTTTTTAATGCAAAACTTTTTCAGATAAATGAATGGAGCTTATTGCATTTCCAAACTTCATTCTCAACTTTTTTAAAAAATTGTTTAATCTATAGACCACTCTTAATGTGTATATTTGAAAGTAAAAAACATAAATACCACTTTCTTCATAACAACTTATAAAAAATTAAATGACTTCTGCATTTTGGAATCTTTTTCTGGTTTACGTTCCTATTTGAGTATTGCTTATTCTTTAACGTATTCAAGGTACACTGAAATATTTTATTCTTATTTTTAATTAGTAACGGAAACAAAGTAATTTTTATATTATGAGATAGAGTAATTTTCAGATTAAAAAACTAGTAGATTTGACTGGCAGTGCACTCATAATCTCAAGAACAAATTCCTTTCTTCCTGAGTTGATCCTTTGCTTTACATCACAGTCTGGGGGCATATCCCTCCTGTGGTCTCTCCCCTCAGTTCCCTGAGAGGACTCTTTCCAACACTAAGCTGTGTTTTTTCTCGAAAAGTAGCGCCCTACTTCAGTGTGTTCTAGGTTGGATCAGCAGGCTAACACCGGCTGTGGTCACAGTGACAGTGGCAGTGCCCTTCCCTTTCCACCTTCTCTTAATTGCAGCCTGCTGGTGGCAGGTTAGCTAACATCTCTTCTGCCTAGGTGAAACAATGCAATTCCTCTTGGGCTAAATTTAGGCATAGAGAATAGCTGCCCAGTTTGGCCTTTTGTGCTAATGGAAGTGGCAGGCACTTCTACACCTTTCTCCTTTGGGAGCCTGAGACTGGTTGCTGATTAGAGTGACCAAAACTCTTTCAAAGCAAGCATTATTTATTCACTTGAGGGTATACAGGCTGTTATTATTACTTGTCTTTGCCTTAATCTTTCTCTTAATCCTAAGCAGTAACCTTTACCTATGGATGCAGGAGAAACCCAAAGGGACTCCTAGGGCTTTCAGTCGTTGCTTCATGTGCTTAGACCCATGTGCTTATCACACTTGCCCCTTCCTTTTTCTCAGGATGTATTTTCAATGTCTAAACTTTCTCAAGGCAGTAGTGTAACTTTGCCTGGCTTGGAGAAAAACATTTCCTCAACTATTGGCCCAGCTCTTGGTATCTTCCTCCTGTGCAGATTTCTCCTTTGAAGAAAAGCCTTACTTCTGTTTTATTTATTTTGTCCCACATCATTCGAGACTTGCAAGTTAATAACAAGGAAGTAAAACTGAGACATGTCGCATGCTGTGTACTTAAAATATAGGTAACACCTCACTCTTCACTTCTTTAGTCGGTAGGGCTTTCTCTTGTTGCAAGAGTCTATCAAAATAGTAAAGTTTGGCAAAAGAGAGGAAAATTTGTACTACCTGAGCTTAGAAGGGACACAGATTTTGTATTAGGTACAGTGAGAGCCCAACACTGAGTATCAGACCATAAATGAGATCATTAATTAGCACATTGGTTTATTCCCCTACTTAATTTGTCACCTCCCTATTCCTTTTCTCAGGGGGAAAAAAAATCTGATACTATAAATTCTGAACGAATAATGTCCAGGCAAACAAAACTTATTCTATGACTTGTGTTTATAAATCACCCCCCATGTAGTTCCTCCTAGGAACTGTGAAATCATGAGTGTTTTCCAAACTTGCTGATGGTGAAGGATGGTGAATAATAATATTATTATATAGTTTTGAATTTATTTAAATATATTTATATTATTTTAAATTTTATTAATAATAAAAAAAAATTCCTATTTAATCTCCGTTCCATTGATCATGTGTGTAAGCTATAAAATGGCTTGCTCTGCTGTATGTTGTCTGAATCCCAGTCGCCACTCTATCTGTTAGTTGGTGGCACTCTTTTCTGGATAGTTCTCATTCTAGCTTGTCTGAATTCAGTTTATTCCATGTATAACTGGACCTCACTTCCTTAGAAGCTTGTTTGTGGTACATACACCTAACCAGTATTTCTACCTGGTTTCTACCCTCTATCAGGAGATAATTAGTTTCAGTTTACAAATAAATGTTTGACCCTTCACGATAAAGATGGAACATCTTACGTGAGGTGCTGAATGTTTTAACTCTCTGTTTAATTAAATGCACAGGAATAGGTTTAGATGACCCAGTTCAAGCTTTCTGAAATTTTAATTTCCTTTGTATTAATAAATCTGTTTTGGTCGAAGAGGAGTTGGGTCCATGGAGAACTACTACCCATGTTACAATTCTTAGTATTATTGTCTGTAATTTCCAGAATCAGAATCTCAAAAATTGAAGAAATGCAATTATGGTGACTTGAAGTGTGGCTTCAGATACTGTTTTCTCAAATAATATGTCTTCCCATACAATAATTACAATAAGCACCATAAATGAGCACACGCAAACAAAAAGAAAAGGTTGTGGGTTTTTTGATACCAGCAGTTATTAACAAAACACTGAAGTTTTTGCATTAGTCAGTGCAGCGTTAGTGATGTTTCTTTTGGGGGACAGAGAGAGCATTCTTTTGTTAGGACTCATATATTACTGTCATCGTTGGAACTTAGTAGGTATAGCACTACACAGTGAAAGCTAAAGTATTACTGATTTAAGAGATAATAGTATAGGCCTGTCCCAGTGTATCATACTAAACTTTGCTGTGATGATTTGCAGCACAAAAGAGATAGGTTTAAAATCTTGAAAGGTAAAAAAAAAATTCACTGATTTGAATAGAGCTATGGGAAACGTATCCATGGCATGGCTCAGAAAAAAAGGGGGTTACAGTCTAGGAGGGAAAAATAATCTCTAGGAAAATTAGTTTTCCACAGTATTTGAAAAATTAATAGCAGGTTGGGCTGTGCACTCAAGTTGTGTATACACAAAGCCAGCATTTTTCAGCAGGTGAAGCTTCAGACATCAGGAGATTCAAGAGGAAGCTGTATATGGGAAAAAACTAATAGGGTTCAGTCACGTAGTGTTGGTAACAACAGGTGCTACTTGCCCTAGCAAAAATAAAGATTATCTGAAAACTGGTATCTTAGAGAGTTTAGGAGGTTGGAAATGAGTATGGCTATTTTTATCCTTAGGCTTCTCAATTAAATTCAGTCTTAGTAGTAGCCATAAATTAATTTGTTAGTTGATGGAAAATATTGACTTAATTGGTCACTGTGGAGTGGATTAGTTATACCAGTCCATTTCTTGGTGAAGAAGCGTCTGCACTACAAAAACTTATCATCCAAACTGGCACTAATTCCTGTCCTTGTTTTCAGCCTCCGCAGAATTGCCAAGAATGAATTGGTCACAGACCGATGCATCTATTAAGTCCTGAATAAAGTCCATATAGATTAGTGTTCAAAAATGTTAGTATGTCACTCTGGATAGCAGTTGAACTGTTTTGTTGCTGAACAAAGGATTTCAGAGCTATTAATGAACTACCTTGAACATAACTGTAAGTTCATTTGAATGTAATTTTAAAAGTTAACTTGCAATATGGAATGCAGCATACCCACTTTCAAACTCCAGGTGTTTGCTGTTCAGAAAAGCTCTGTTACGTGTTAAAATAATGAATTGGAGATATTCAGCTCGCAGCCGTGTGTGGCTTTAGCATAGTATGGCAGGGCAAGCAAAGCTGTCTTCAGTTGAAGCCTGTTAGCACATCCACAAGTGTTCTGTGGGGTTTTTTGGGGTTTTTTTTTTTTTTTTAGTTATCATCAGCATTGGCATTTGAAAGGTTAATGTTCTGGCTGGTAAAGGAATTATCATGTCTGATGTCAAAACACTGAAAAAACAGTGTTGTGCAATGTCTATTGCCTAGGCAGTTGATGGGACCTAGTATAACCAACAGCTGTAGTAAAGGAGTTGGAAAATATTTTGGAGGCTGCCCAATCCTTCAACCATGCCTTTCACTGCTGTGTGCCGAAGGTAAAACATAGCTCTGATGGATTCCAGCCAGCTCATTTCTCCTCATGTAAGAGACTTACAATGCTGTTTTTGCAAAGGTGTACGCTCATTCTTTTCAATATTCATAAGACATACGGAAGGGCTTAATGTGATTTAAAAAGAAATAGGATTAGTCAAACTGTGAAAACTTAAAGGATTTGAATAGCACTAGAAAAGGGCACTATCAGCAATGGAAAATACTCTTAGTTTAACTGTAGCCACAAGTACGCTTGAAGAGCTCAGAGTATCCTGACTTTGAACAATACTAGTTTTCCTTTTAACCCCTTTTTACTCTTGATCAGTTAGAGAAAGCCTTCCAATTTGTGACCTGGAGTTATTTCTTTGCCGTGTTCTTATTCTTTTGTACCTGCACCTCCTGCTAATGGTTGGGAGGAGCTGCTATTTCTGACAACAGCAACGAAGTCTGTTTTGCTTTTTGCCTGCTTGATAAAGAGAGAGCCATGTAGTAAAGAACTATCTTGCATTTCAGGAATTACTGAATCTGAACGGACAATGTTTCAATTAAGATGTTGGGCTGAGATTCAGGAGAGTTGTTTCAGTAGGAGAGTTGTTTTAGTATCTAAGTGACAGAATATTTGTCTGAATTTTGTCTATCGTGATTTTTCTTAGTGTAAAGGGTGAAGGAGAGTTGCTCATTTTGCTGCCACTCCAGTTCCTTGGGGAACATGCCGAAATATTAATTAATGTTTTTAAGAATTTTCACATGCTACAGAAAAAGGGGTCCTGTAAATATCTTCTGAAGTGCTGGCTCCTCCTGTGATCATGAAGGTCATCCTTTTTCACCTGTGATGCAACATCCACGTTTTGTCTCTAATAAACATGTAAAAGTTGTGCAGTACTGGCATGGCAAATACTAAAGGCTTTAAATGTTGGTATAAAGAATAGTGTTTTATGGACTGTACTCGTCACATCGGTATAGCCCCTGTGCTTAGCAACCTTACTGGTGGTGGTGAGGCTTCAGGCTGAATGCTCAGATTGAGTTTGCGGATGTCCTCCTTAACTCCATCCTTTGGTTCCTTCATGGAGCCAGCCACTTCAGAAAGGGTTTATCTTCACAGATATTGGTCTAATTTTAGCAGTGAATTTTGGTGTTTGTAGCATTGAAATATATATGCCTCAGATATTGCAGGCAGAGGTGATTCTTTTAGCTTCAAGATTAAAAGGCTGAGGCTCAGGAACAAATGGCAAACATAGTCATAAACACTATTGGTTAAGGCATGTATTGCAGAGGGAGCATAGAGTACGTATATGCAGGACCAGATCCCAGGAATTAACCTTGTCGGTTTTGCACGTTGGAGGATGACAAATCTCAAACTCGGCATCCACTGAAGACTATTATCAGTTGTGCTGATAAATTATTGGTCTGTAGGGAAAACTTGTGAGGACTGTTGTATTTACTTCAGCTAACCTTGTGTTTATGTTGTGATGAAGTACTTGGAACACAAACTGCATGTAGTTTATTTTTCCAGATATTCCAGTCCTCTATTCTTTGTGCATTAGTTTCTGGCCTGTCTATGTTTGTATACATATATACACTATTGTAAAAAAAAAAAAAAAAAATTCTGCAGTGAGAGTCATTACCACTTCTTAATTGTAAACCAACTCAGGGAGACACTAGCCTTATAGGTTTTATTTTGTGAACTGCTTGTGCTTTTTTTTTTTTTTTTTTTTTTTTTAAAAAAACTTAGTTATAAAATAAAAAGAGTTGT
>VZSF01005014.1:287912-455825 GCA_013398295.1 Chionis minor
TTTTTTTTTTTTTTTTTTTTGCTAAAAAGCTTAGCTATACAATATGAAGAGTTGTTCAGAACTGCCTTTTAATATCTGACTTTGCAGAGAATGCAGAGAAGGGTGAGGTGAGAGGAAGAGCTTCTCTCTGTTGCACATAACAAAGGAAAAAACCTCCTGAGAAGGGAGAAGCATCATGAAGTTTAAACAGTGCTGTAGTGTTGAGGATTTGTTTCCATTTCTGGGAAGAGCAAGAAAATATTTTATCCCCTGAGGCTGAGAGGCACGAACAACTCTGGAAAAGTACGGTTAGCTACATTTCTTAACCAAAGAGTAGTGGGGTATGTGTAAATTTCTCCTCTCCTGGCTCTCCTGTCACTGTATGCTCATGGGAGGTGCAGTGGTCAGAGTACAGTATTCATTGCTAGTACAACAAAATTAGTTTTTTGACAGAAAGTTCCAAATGTTCCAAACTAGAAAAGCCACAAAAGTTTAGGTTTTTAATAAATAAATAGCAAGATAAAATCAGTCCTAAACTTGAGCATAAATACATAAGGAAAAATTTAAAAGACTGTTTATAAGCAAGGATCTTTAACAAACTGTTCTAATACAAAATTCAGCACTTCAGTTCATATTGATATTAGTGGAAATACTTGTTTGGGGCATGCAATTCCCAATGGGAAAAACAATGAGATACGGATCTGGCTTATTACCTATTTCAGTAATAAAATCTAGGAGGAAAAAAAATAATTGCCTAAGATGCTGTGCAATAATAAAATTAATTCATGTTCACTCCCCCTTATTCACTTCTACCTCTGATAAAACTCTTGCAGAAATACCATGTACTACGATATTTATAATCCTCCTTAAGGTGTATATAAAAATCCTGTACTCACAGTGAGGAAAGTGTGTTAATATATAGTTGAGGTACAAAGAATACTAATGATGTTGATCTCTATTTTTCAATTTGTGAGTGCTAGAAGGCAAGTCAACTGAAAAGAACAAAAGATTATCTGAGTTCAAAACAAGCAAATAAAAATGTTGAAAATTTAATTAATCCCCTGCCAGTTTGTCTCAAAAATACCTAAACTTGGTTATCTCTGACTCCAGAATTTTGAGAGAGATCATTCAACTGCTGATGCAATTGAATTTAAGCAATTGGATTTTAAATTACAACTTTTTTTAGTATATCAAATTGGTAGAATTAGAAAATATAAACAGTAATGGGGGGGAAAAAACCCCAGGAACGGGGATGCAATTTTTTAATGCAACGATTTAGAAATTTGTAGAACAACCTCTTTGGAACGCTGACATTAATTTCAGATGTGCCTTAATATAATTCCTAGTAAAGAATTTTTCCTCCTAGCACAGAGTCTACGCAAAAGGCAGCAGCTGAGTGTTTATGTGAAGCTCTGTGTAGTAGAAGATGTATAACTGTAGTGATTTAAAAGGAGTATTGAAATAATTATGCTCTGAGGGCACAGTAGTCTGCTAGCACTACTTGCAATGCAGAAGATTAGAGGAAGAAGACAGTATCTCATATGCTTCATAGATTATACTTAGCTTAATGCCATAGCCAAAGTTCTGGTCTCGGGAGGCAGAAAGCCTGCAACTACTATTGGGTTTATAACTTTTATTTGTATTGGTCATTCAAGAATTGGGTACTATGTAAGACCTTCTTTCCTCCTTATCCCTGGTTCTGTGCAAAAGAGGATGAATTGTAACAGAAATCTTCAACTGTGTAGTGGCTGAAAGGGAGCAGCGGGGCAGAAATTCAATGTTAGTTCTAAATAGCTCTACCACCCTGATTGTGTAGGGCTTCAGTCAAGTACATTTTTGGACCCTGACACATAATGAGTAATCTGTAGAGCTGATCGTGACTTTAGCTATAGGATTAAGCAGATGTAATTTGATTTTAAAGCAATGCCCATGTTATTTCATATGTATGGGTGGGTAGATAGGATATGAGGTAGTTTGGGCTTTTTGATTTTAAAGGTATGACTACCATCCTAATACAAGGATAAATTTATTAGGATACATTTATTAGGATACATAACGTTTGGAATTCATTGTATGACCATCTTTTTTTTTTTTTTTTAGTTTAGTGCTACTACACTTTGGTCTTAATCATACCAACAAAAATTTAGAGAAACTCCACTGGAGTTAATTTTGGTTGCCTCATAGGTATACAATATGCTATGTGTGTAAAAAAAAAAAAAAAAAAAAAAAAAAAAAAAAAAAAAACCCAACCAACCAAAAAAAAAACCAAACCAAAAAAACCAAACAAACAAAATAAACCCAACCCCCCACCCCCCAAAAAATTGTCTATGCCCAAAAATCCTGCAGAAAATCTAAGTTTCTAAAATCATACTCTGGTATTTGGATCAAAGAGAACAATCTGCAAACCAAAAAGTAATAGGATGCTGAAGTGTAGTCTGTTTTAATCTAAGATACAGAATGATACTATTTTCATTCCAGTGACTAGCCAAGTTTAACTGCATTACCATTCACTTCTGTGGTTGATACAGTATAGGTATATTCTCATACTGGAACTGTTTCTTACAGGAGGCAGATCTGAGGAACTACTCCTGTTGAGCTGTCATTGAGAGAGATTTTAGCAGCAATGTATAATTTTATTAATTTAAAAAAGGTAAAATTAATATTTACAGATCTCTAGGATGAAAGCTATCCAGTCAAGCGTCTTAAGAGATCTCTCAGTTACAAAATTATTGAGCTAAGAGGTGAAATCTGTTCCTTAGAGTGGCCTCAGAATTTAGAAATCAAAATTTATGCACATTTTTAAAGATCTGTAGGAAAAAAAAGAAACCACAAAGGCTGACTTCTGCTCTGGGCATCTTAGTAGAAAAAAATTAATGTCAATTCTGTGTTATAAACATGGATTAAACGTGCTCATAGAAGGGATTTTGACCCCTCCCCCTTGAAGAAAACCTATACCTCGCCAATCTACTTAGATTTCTCTTTTCCTAGAGATTGTGAATTGTGTCAGTGAGCATGAATGTGTGATCTGCTTAGTACATTATGCTGAGATTTTTCAAATGTCTTTTGAAAAGAGCCCTTATAAACAGCTCTTGAAGAAATTAAGCTTGATGAAGTGGAAAGGTCTTCCTGTGGATGAATAGTTACTTAAAGACAGGAAATGAAGTTGAGGTAAAAATAGTCAGCTTTCACAACAGAGAGAGGTAACTGTTAGAATCTTCCTTTTAGCACTTGGATTCTGGGATTTTGCCGTTTAGTGTATTTATGAATGAGCTGGAAAGGGGATGAAGTAAAAGCATACTTAACTACACTTAACTCTAGAAAACATGCAGATAACAATTTTGTATTACGTGTTTAACAGCACTAGCCATAAAATACTTCTCCCCGTGCATCTTTGCAACAGCGCGAAGTTGTCTAGGGTACTCCTGACATTTTTACCGTCATGCCTGCAGTTTCTGGACATGAGCATTGCTGCTGCGTTTAAAGAAAAGATGCAACTATGGCTTTCTTACAGTAAGTGCTGTGTGTCATGATGTTTCCTTAGCAGGCTATTGAAATTTATGGCCTGAGCTGGGCTAAGGATGCCAAGCTTGGACACTCAGGTGAGAGGCAGCTTAAACACCCGCACACTAGGCTGTTCTGAAAGTTCTCAGGCTTTCATAGTAGTCCAGAATTTGGGATAGGTCATGTTTGCAAAAGTTCTCTAATATAGTAGCGTAAGACAGGGTAGGTAAATACTGTTGAAAGCCTTCATTTTCTTGGTGTGAAGGATACAAAAAAAATGGAAATATGGTGTGTAGTTTGCTAGGTTTTTCTCCCCTCAGATATTCCAGGTTTTATGCTCTGAAATAGAAATACGAGCTCAATTTTTTGTGCCATTAGAATTAAGACTTTTAAGGTTGGAGATTATTTTATGTTGCTGATTGTTCTTGCTTTCCTATTGTCTCTCATTTTTCTAAGTAAATGAATGTAAAAGTAGTAAACTTACTTCAGTCAGTAAAGGCTGGATAGAGAAAGGAAACAAATTGCAGTGCACAGAAGTAATACCTTCTTATTAAATCACTTGATTTTTAAGAGTAGAAAAACTGTTTAAAATAAAGAATACTGTATTCCTACTTTAACAGGGTTCATTGGTTTGAAAATGATTACTGTATTCTAAAACATCTCTAATTAATTGAAACTTAAACTTGTCATAGCCTCTTTTTTTTTTTTGATGGCATCGTATTTTCATTAAAACATCTGTCATCTTGTCATGTGTATGAATGCTTTTTCCTAATGGTCAGCTTGTCACAGTTAATTAGTCTTTAGACATATGAACAGTCATAAAGCAATGTGACTTTGAAAATTATGTTTCTAAACACCCATAACTTTGAACTCTAAAGAGACAGTGTACTCACTAGATATTTCTGCTACAAAACAGACTGTAAACTACCTTCATTCACAAGGGCTGAGGGAGGAGCATGCAGTTTTTTGTGTAGAACACTTACTTACTTTTAAGTTTGTTGCGTGCATGTATCCAGTTTTGATTTCTTCACTGTTTTTTAATAATGATGTACAATTGCACAACTAAATTTCTGGATTTTGAAGTTCTTTCCTGAGCTCCAGAAAAAAATAGTTAACACTGACTAGTATTTTTTTGCATACCTCAGTTTTGCATGTCCTACTTGACATCAGAAAGCCCTGAATGTCCTCTGAAAACCACAGAAGTTTTATATGGACATCAGGTTGCCCCGTCAATCACTGACCATCTGTAACTATTTTGAAATACCATGAATTTACTATAGGATTTGTTTAGATTAATTGGAAGAGTATGCCAATTTAAAAAACTTGGACTTGTATCCAGACTTGAGAGAAATATGACATTAGGTTTTTCATTCACATATCTCTTGTTTTTAACTTCTTGATGTTCCATACAATCACTGGTATGATGCTGACAATATATAGGGGATTCATCTGGCAAGAATGCAAATGAGCTCTAAGATGTGCTGGACCCCCTTGATCCTTGTTTGGTTTAAGGAAAGCTGAAGGACATTCAGTATCCTGCAGGGAATGCGTCATTTCCTGCTTAGTTTGGGTTCTATGCTATGAAGGAAAATGAACCCAATAGAGTAAGTCCATTCATAAAAAATGATAGCAGACACTATAACAAGCGCCTTAGTTGCATGATATTTTTGCAAGAGGCTTTTTCTACCAAAGGTAACTCATGATGTCCTACACGCTATTCATCCTCTTCTAGATAAGGTGATTTCCATTTCACAAGAATTAATGCTTCAGCATATAGGAACCAGTTTTTATTAAATTCGCATTATGGTGTTCTGAAGAATAGGTAATTGCAGGAAGATCAGAAGGTAGTGGTAAATGTATGTCTCTAATGAATTCTATTCAGTTTCCAAAAACATAGCAACTTATATGTCTTAAATTATAAGATGATTCTCCTTTTTTCAGTACAATAGTCTCAGTAGACTTTTAAAAATATTAATAGGAATGGAAAAATTATGCAAGGGGAGAAGGCACGAATAGCTGATGTAGGAAGCAGACAAAATGGGCTATGGGTACATAGGTAGCGTTTTCTTTTTTTAGAATATTCAAAATTCCACTAGGCAGTGAATACCTCATTGATCTCCATGTGTTTGGGAAGAACGAGTAGCTAGTGCCTCCGAAGCCCCCTTCCCTCACTTTATAATCTAGTAGTTACTTATCTTCTGAGTTTGGGATTCTGTATGCGCACCTGACACCGAGTAGGGGATACAGATACCATTCACGAGATGCTGGTAAACGCTTAGGAAAACCGAGATAATCTCTAGCATCTTCCTGCAGACGTGAGGGAGAGTATGCTTCCAGAGGCAGCCACAAACTAAGGAAGTCAGTAGGACAATAAGTAAAGTAGGCCTGTATGACATGGGAGGTGACCAGCTGAGGTGGTATGGAATCAAAGAGCCTTCATGCTGACAGACCTTCGTCTAGCAGGTTTTGGGATTAGAGGACTTCGGAAAGTTGTTGGTTAAGGGCTGACATTTGAGTCTTTCACAAGACATCCTTTCAGTCTCAAGAAATTTAGAGAAAAATCACTTAGGGCACATTTTTAGAGGAAAAAGAGGTAATCGGAGACGCTATGACTAAATGTATCAATGGCCAAATGGGGATGTTTTCCCAAGGCCTTAATTCTGTGTGGACCTGCAGTTTCCCAGCACCTGTCCGATATTTTACAGCTATTCCTTTCTTTGAATCAAGCATTCAGCCTGTAGCCTGACTGCTCTAGAAGAGATCCACGGCAAAATTAGAGAACACGTGTAACTAGTTTTATGAATCAAACTTTAAGCTCTCATACAGCTCTGCACACACCCTAACAAGCGATAACACTGAATGTCTTAGATGTGAAAACAGTTTGCCAAATGCTGGGGTAACAGAATACACAAACATTAACAAAATGGAGTCCTGCTCTGATAAATACATGGTACATTACATTTTGAAAATGAGACTCTGAGGATCAGATTCTCCTCATCTGATTTAGACCAGCTCAGCTTCATTAACTGACATGAATTTACACAAATTCTGTAAAAATCTGAATCGAAAGTTACAGATTTCTTCCCTTCTTATGGATGCAAGAAACATCCAAACCATGTTTCTTTTATTCCATATAGCGTTTTGGGATTGTAGTGCAGAATTCAGGCTTGGCCTTGAGAAAAGTGAAGAAGCTGCAGCTTGCCCAGACCAGATTTGGTCCACAGTCAGGGAAAGCTCTGCTGCAACAACATGATGAATCAGGAAAAGGTAGCTAGCTAATAAATAGCTAGGAGATCCTCAGGCTGCCTTTTGAATGCTGATTTTGAATAGATACATCATAAATGCAGTTTTTCGTGTAGACAGTGAAGGTTCTTTTCTGAAATCAGGGTTGACAATAAGCATTCTAAATTGTTCTGACTGTGTAGAGAAAGTATTAGTAAGGCTCATACGATTGCTATCAGATGTAGTTGTAGGTTATCCTGTAGCTTCTGCAAAATCTCAAAAATATTCTCTGTATGTTGTGGTTTGTGCTAGCTGCCAGCTATAGATTACCTGGCAAAGCTCTTGGGACAGAAAAGCATCACAGGGAATAGAACTAGTGTATGTGTGAAGGCTTTTCTGGTCATCCAGCACCATCCAGGTTTGCACGTGTACTTAATGGAAGTTTGTGCATTGAGCAATGTATGTCATAAAAACATTCAGATTGGGAGGCACCTCTGGAGGTCAAATGGTCAAAACTCCTACTTAATGCAGGGGCAATGCAAAGTCTAGGTCAGGTTGCTAAGGGCATTGTTCAGTGAAGTTTTGAGTATCTCCATGAATGAAGGTTCCTTGCGTCCCTCTGCAAGGTGTCCTAGGGCTTAACTGCTTCCTGTGAGCGAGCCTTCTTGAGCTGGGGGATAAGTCGTCTTCAATTTCAACCTAAATACTGTAGGACATCTTGCTGCTTCTGTCTGTACTGATGTTAACTGATCTCTGGCTTCAGAGGTTTTGTAGGTCTGCTCTTACAACAATTCATTGTGAGATTTGGTAAGGAATTTGCAAGACTCTGTTTTGTTTGGTTTTAGTTGGCATGCAGAGATTGAGCACAAAAATAATTATTTGGCAGAAATTTCAAACGAAACAAATCAGAGGTACTTCAGGAAAGATATCCTTGTTCTGAGTCCTCTTGAACTTAAGAAAGCTCAGATGAGGAGCAAGACTTTGAAACTTACTTTGCTCAAGCCTACATCTGCAAGAAATAAGGGAGGGGGGAAGTAAATCTTGTATGGTATATGCTATTTCAGCTTGTGTCAGTGTTACATCAGCTTGTGGGTGGTTAAACAGTTTTGAGCTGCAAATATGTTGTACAGTATATTGTGTACTGCAATATATTGTGAGATCTTAAAAGTAGGTGACACACAGCTAAGAGAAAAGCCTCATGTTTTTGTCTTTGCATCTAATTTAGAGGAAACAGATCTATGATTTAATCAGCTGCTGATCTGAACAGTTGGAAATGATAAATTCATACAAAAATAATGATCTCTCTTGCTAAAAGAATGTTCCCCTGTTATGATGCATTTTACATGCTATGGATATAACTCAATATCTTGAATATTTCTCTCCAAGAAAAGTGGAGAAGTGCTTCTGTTGCACCATTTTTAAAATTTCTATTTTTTTCCAGGATTGTTGAGGCTGACAGTTTCATCCTGCTGTGTAATTCAGAGGCGGTTCTTCATTTCATTAAATGACCGTAGGCTCCTGGGCGCATCCTGCAGGTTCATCTTGCTTTTGATCCTGGAAATTCCTTTGAGATATTTAAATAACAACGTGCTCTGAACTGTTCTTGTTTGAAACTTTGTATACTACCAGCTGCCACCATACTTTCTTAGAGCAGCTAACAGTTGCCTATTGTGGAGGTAAGTCTTCCTTATGTTGGCTGTAGTTCAGCACAAATCCAGATTCTGACGGAATTTTCCATGCTTGCTATTTGTGCTGGTTTCAGCTAGGATAGAGTTAATTTTCTTTCTGGTAGCTGGTATGTTTTGACTTTGGTATGAGAGCAATGTTGAGGAATGTTGATAACACACATTGTTTTAGTTCTTGCTAGGTAATGTTCATATTAGTCAAGGACTTTTTCAACTTCCCATAGAAACTGAGAGGGAGCATGGACAGGACAGGCTGACCAGGGGAATATTCTGTACCACAGACATCATGCTCGGTATAAAAATGGGGTTGGTCAGGGGGCAGGGATCCATGGTCACAGCTTGGGATGGGCTGGGCAATCAGTCATTGGGTGGTGAGAGCAACATGTATCGTTTTATTTTGTATATGCTTTTACCATTATTATTATTTCCCTCTTCTGTTACTGTTTGATTAAACTGTCTATATCTCAATGCATAAGTTTTTTTTCTTTCCGCTCCTTTTCTCCCTACCCTACTGGTGGGGAGAGTGAGTGAGCGGCTGCGTGGTCCCAGTTGCTAGCTGGGGTTAAACCATGACACTATTGAGGGACATCGTTATCTCCTATGCAGAAGTAAAAAAAACTTTACCAGGTGTCTTTACCAGGATTGCATACAGATGGTTAAGACACAGAGGCCTTTTATGCCTTTCCTCATTCCTCTAGAAAGCTCAAGAAATGTTCTCCCTGAAAATGATCTGAGGTCTATGTGAATCTGAGGAAATTAGATGAAAGAAAATGATGTGGAGGAAGTACTACAGTAGCTATATCTCTTCTTCTGCCCTTCTATGTAGGTCTCTGGACAGTACATCCTATTGAAGCTAACATGATAGAATAACTCAAGTCTCTGTACTAGAAAACAACACTGACTTGGGAAATCAACGCAGAGCAGTTGATCTAGTGGACGCTGGTACATCCTCAGATGCGTTCTCCTTCTGGGAATCTTTGGGAAAAAAGTTAGAAACAGCAAAGACTGAATTTTTCTCGATTGTTTTGTAAGCACTTAGAATTTTGAGTTATGAAAGAACTCCTCTAAAAATGCTTTTGTTCATGTGATGTTTCTGTAATGGGTTCAAATAATCCACTATTTCAGAGATTTCACTAGAGGAAATTCCTCAAAATGCAACCTTTGAACATAACACAAGTTTCTTGTTTTTCCTTCTAGATCCCTATTGTGAATTCTCTGGTATTTTTTAAAGCATTTACAGCTTCTTTTTTTGATTGTTTGTTTTAGAATCACATATACTGAATTTCGAGTTCAACTCGAGGAAAAAAAAAAAAAAGGCAGCTTAGGTTTTAACAAAGCATAGATTCTCTCACAATTGGGTTAAAAAATTTTTGGCAGCCCAGGCTGAGATTCATGGTTATTGTAAAATCTGAAACTCTGCAAGTTTTGACAAGGTTTGATGGTTTGTTAAGAACATTCTAAGCACTTCTGAAGATACCCACACTTCATATATTTGACATAAAGGGTTTTGTCTCAACTATGTGTTGAGAGATTAATGAGAATTTTCACGTTTGTTGCTGGCATGTTTCTTTGCCAGAAGAAAATTGATTTTCCTTATTAGCAGAATATTACTGAAACCCGCAATAAAACCAAACAAAACCCCCCACCTTTAGGTGAAAATACAAAAGAGTATTTACTGTTGGTAACAGTATGCTGATGCTATCCTTTCATCTTCATCCTAATTGCATTTGGAAGGCAGTAACCCTGTTATTTAGCCTGAAAGAGCTCTCTTTCTCTGCAGTCTTCTCCTGGTATCTCTGGGGAAATAAGAGTATTGTTAGTACCGTAGAAGCCACATCGCACATACACGTTCTACATAGTGGAGGTTTTCTGGATGCCACATGTGACCAAAAACCAAGCTACTGTCACAGCCTCTTCAGTTCTCTCTGTGCCAAACTTCTGCGTTCCATGCAGGAGAGGCTATGAACAATTTCCATTCTAGGACACAAACTTCAGTTAAGATTTTCAGTGTTAATTTCATTGTTAATTCATTCAAGAGTGTTGTAGTTACAAGCCCTCATGCAGCAAACCATCTGTGGGATGATAATGGTTGCTGGACGGGCTTCGATTGTTTGGCAGTTGTGACAATAACATTAGCCCGTGGCTAATAGTGCTGGATCAAGAGCTCCAGCCTTGAGGGTTGCCGTGTATGAAACCTGGTGAGTAGGAGGATGTGGAACTGGGCACTGTGGCCAGATTATTTGAGTGGCTCACCTTCATCACTGTAGAAACGTGGCAGGTTCTAGCTCCATTAAGGAGTGCACGTGTAACCCACTGGCACCAGGTTTCTTATGTGATGTGGTGGACTTCTTTGTTCCTGGTGTGGCAACATCAGGTCAGCTAAGAGCGTGTATTTGAAGAGGGGTGCCATGTGTGAGCGTGGGGGGACACTGAAGCGCAAGGATAAAGGGAAGTGCATGTTAAGGAATCCAGGTTCATCAAGGGTACGTACTGGAGGGTCCTGAGTCTCTTTTTCTTCTCTGCAGTCTTCCAACGAGGCAGCTTTTGTGATGTTCTGAGTGAGGTTCAAGGCCAGCACAGCATGACCAAGCAGCAGATTTGGGCTTTGAAAGACATACCTGGGCACTGTTACAGGATACCATAGACACAACTTGTTAGAATTCTCCAAGGTTCCTGTGTGTGCAGGAGGAAGAGGGAAGGAAGAGTACCTGACAAGAGAGAAATTTGAATCTGGAAGATTTTGAGAAGTCAGTTTAAGCCCAATAGAGTACTCCTAGTGTAATTTACCTGCCAATAAAACTTCTGAAGTATGTCTTTCCCAGTCCTGAACTCTACAACTTTATTAAATCTTGCAAGAAAACTTTACTTGGGGTTTGACAGAGAGGTCATTTTTGAGATAAGATGACAAATTCTTGTTTGAACAAACCTTGATAGAAGAACTTTTTTCTCCCAAGCTTCCTATTTTTTAAAAAAACGCATGTCAGAATCATCTACAGTTTGGATAAAAAAACCAGTGTCCAGGATGGCCACACTGCTGTTATAGCATCCAAACTTATTACGGCAAGGGGAGATTAACTACAGTAAATATTCTTAGTTTTCCAGTTTGGTTCTGTATAGCTTGTTTGACTACTTTTGGTAATTTTTTTTATTAGTCCATTTGTGTTTTACTGTCAGAATCTTTCTGACTGATAGCATTACAAGAAGGAAATTATTCTGAGGAAAAATTAAGGTGGGTAGTACCAATTGAGATTGAAAGGGAAAAGATTCTGACTGCAAAAGTCATACAAATTAGCTGAAGGACTCTGGGAGCTGTCACAATACTTTCAAGGCATGGTTTGACTGGATATCAAATTTGATTGTGTTCCTTTCAAAATCTGGAGGCATTAGAAGTTCTCTGTAATGAGCCCTAAGGGAAGTTTGCCTTGGAGTGTATTTTTCCCCACTGTAACACTTCCGTGATGCAAATTATGGATGCGTGATTGCAATCTCCAGTTGTGACAGGATTCCTATGTTTTAACTTTAATGAAGCTACATGATAGTTATTTGGCAATATTAGGGCTCATTTAAAAGACTGTATTGATGATTAAGTGGCAAATACCACTATATTATTGGGAAATCTGTCAGCAGTAGTTACTGTTTCCTTTGCCTTTAGCACATTCATCAAAGGGATAACAAACAGATACTTTTTTGAATTTTAATGGAAAATTGTAGTACAGTCATGTGGCTTTAAAATTCAAAGGTCTATAAATAATGAATTATTTCAGTGATGGCTACTGTTGCCCTGTCTTTAGGAAAAATAGCATCTATATGTTGTACTTTGTTGCTAACAGCATACTTTAATATTTATGAACAGCCAGTTTTCTATAAACATAGAAATTCAGGAGTTGTCACTGTAATGGTTTGTTATTTATGTGCTTCTAAATTTTACAGAGGCAGAATAATATTAGTATATTAAATTTGAACTAACCAGAAACATTCTCTTTTACTGTTACATTGAACATGGGAACTTGAAAGCTACGGAAGCGCTGTCATATGGCCTGTCCCCAGAAAACAGTCCACAAGCCTTGGCACGAGAGAGGTCAGTGGGACTGTGTGTGTGTGCAGGACCTCAGCCTGCAGGCAGGAAATATATTAGAGAAGCAAAGCTTTCTGTTCCAGTATGATTTTTTTTATCTCGGGATGAACAGAGTAATTGTGGCAATAACTAGATTACTTGATTAGGAGATGGATCTTGCTGCAGTTGTATAGACCCATTTTCTAAGAGGAGTTCATGTCATTTGAATTTTATGAATACTGCTGGTGTTTTGAGAGGCCTCTGAACATGTTATAAAAAGACTGTGATTCACTTCCTCTCAAGCTCAGTTTATTTGGACACTGCAGCTTTAATACATAAAAGCATTTGTGATTTTCTAAATCACTTTAAAACCTTTTAAATCTAAGAATGTCACTGGCATTGTGCACTTGTTGTGAAATTTCAGTACACCTCTGAGACTTTTTATTTGATTCCAGAAAATGGCATCTCTGAGGTGTAAAGTGAACCTTCAACATTCATCGAAGAGAGTATTTTAGCTGTCCCAAGGTGTTCTTGTTTTGTTCTGTTAAATTACCAAAGGATTTGTGGAAGTTCTTCATTGTTTGGCGATGGTAGCTGTGTATATGCCACTACATGCCCTTTTTGGAACCTGGCTGAATTGTAATAAATACCTTTAGAAGGAGGTGCTTAAGTCACCTAAAAAGGATGCAGGGAACAGGGAGGAAGAAGGCATCCCTGAAAGGCAATGCAAAGAAAGTCACATGCTGCCTAAGGAGCCATCTAGGGCAAAGACTAGAAACCACTGCGGTGGCTTCTGTCTTAATCTCCATTCTCCTGTAGAGCCTAGCTGCCTGCCAGCAGCTCCAGGAAAGGTACTTTGCTGTCTGTTATCTACAAACTGGAATAATTTTTTACGAACAGGTTCCTGTCAGTCACTTGTTCTTGTTTTATTCCAAAAAGTTGGAATAAGAAGAACTGACATTTTTTGGTTTTAAAACAGGAATTGAAAATCTACACATAGGTGCCTGAGTCTATTTTTAGATACCTAAAAAGCTTTATAATTCTGGTACTGAGCACCACGTTAAAAAAACCCCACAAAAAGCATTTCTGAACGTTATGCTATTGGCTTAACTCTAGCAGGCAAATAAGGGTTCATGAGGTCTGAAAGACAGATACTAAAAAAGAAAACCATTTAAAGCTGATAAGACAATAGGTTTGATTTTCATTTTTTACTGTTTGATAAAAATATATTTACCTTAAAAATCTCTGAAGAACAGTCCATGTTGTGCAAACAGTTTTAGTCTCTTTGAGAATGAACAAAAATGTCCATTTGCTTCTGTTGTCTCCATAGTTGCATGACCTTTCTCTGTTCTGTAAATTAGTTCTCATACTAGTTTACAATGCATTACAATATGAATAATTTGAATTATGATGCACAGAGTCCACTCCAATGTACTTGAGTATTCTATAATTCATGCCAAAATTGGATTTCCAAGGCTTTGGCCATAAAGATAATGTCTGGCTCCATTGCAAACCTTGCAGAGCACAGTTTTTTAAATGTAGGTTCCCATATACATTCAGTCATTCTTCTTCAGGAAGAAGGCTTTAGACTACAGGTAAAAAGAATACCAAGAATGGGACAGATAGAGGGGGGGAAAAAATCAAACCACAAAACAGAAACAGAGGAGGAAGAAATTCAGACAAATACAGAGCCTTTCCATAAGAGACATATACACAGTGAAAATTCAGATCATCACTAGCTGAATCAGTGAAGATTGCATCTGTGTAAAGCACAATGTTGCTGTGCGGTTTGTACTTGCTACTTGATTTTGGTGTAGTTCAGCTCTTTATTTGTATGCAACCTCCTACTCAGATGTAGGTACCTCATCCACAGTTCCCCATACATTGTCTGAAACTGTCAATCAGTGGCTTTTTTTTGGGTGAGCTTCAATGAATCAAAGGCAGAGACAATAATTGTTCAGATGCCAAAGTTTCTTGCAATACATAGCCATTCCTATGACACATTTCCAAAAATGAAATCTTGGTCAATGACCAGCATTCAGTGCACTTAGAGAGGCAACTCCTACTTGAGGTGTTAAAACAGAGAGAAATGAGAGGCAGTGGTAGGCTTTTCAGTAATATTAGCGGTAAACACTGCAATCAGATTTAATGGAATTCATTAATGGAACTAAATTTTCTCCTCCCCTAGCACAGAATAACCAGGTTTGTGCACTGCTTTGCTGTGCTGAGGACTGCAGCTGATCACAACTTTGATACAGGCTAGTTAACCAACTGATTCTCAATCCTTTTGTTAAGCAACAATGACTATAATGCTTTCAAATGAAGGTGACTTTCCTGTATTGGAATGAAGAACTGTCCAAATGTAGTTATATGGAGATCTCCTGTATTTAGGTCTGTATAAAGAAATTAGGTCTGGCTGAAATTGCACTCCATATTTTTCAGTAGAGCAAAAATGAAGAAGTTATTTCACAAAAATGTCTGGATACTGCTGGATTCCACACACACACACCCCCCCCCCCCCCACTTAAAAATGTGCATTGAAGCATTGGAATCTTAGATCTAAGGTGCACTCTTTGGGGTCTTGTCAGGATTGGAAGTTCTCATGCTTCCACCATCCTCAGTGGACCACAGCTACATATCTTAAGTGGCAGCAAATCCTGGAATTCCCACAAGCATCCCCTAAAAGATGAGGAACAGGCATGGATACTGCGTTAGTTTATGGGAGATATAGTCACATGGAAAGACATGAAGGTTTTCCTCATAATCAAAACATATGTTTTTTTCTATCCTGAAAAGGGATTAAAAACAGTTTAAAAAAAATCTTTCAGGTGAATGCAATTCTTAAACTACCTTTTGGAGTTAATAAAAATGTTTTATTCTTAAATACTTCAGGTATAAATCTCTTGTTTTCTATGCTAAAACAAAGCCTGAAACTGTTTTTCCCTGTTCCCTTGTTGTTGTTTTTTTTTCTTAGAAAAAAATTTTTGTCAATTACAACCTATTTCACTTTTCACTAATCACATTTTCTGACAGCAAAATGTTCAGCTGGATAACTTCTAATCAGCCTGACATTGTCGTCTGTTAAAGTATCCCAGACTATAATGGAGAGTCCCCAAACTGCAGTCTCAAGAGACATTTCTGTAGTGTTTCTTTTCTAGTATAATCCAAATGTTCAGTAAGAATTGAAGTGGATGGGGGATGGGCTTTTTTGTTTGTTTCCCTGTGATCAACTCTTTTCCTTATGATCAGCTTTTACTTGTCTATATCCCTAGAGGTGGATTCCTACATCAGCTCTTAAGCACCTTCAAACTATGGATCTGAGTTCTGATCAGTCTGAAAACATAAGCAGGCAGGCAGAACTGTAAATTATTTCATTCAATTGTTTGTGGCTTTTTGTTGTTTTGTGATTGGTGTTTTTTTTAGTGACAGGAACACATTTCAGAGTAGCAGTATTGTTTTTAATGTCAACTAGTAGCCTACTAATCAGCCATTACGGACATTTTAATTCAAATATTGCAGATCAGAGAAAGGAAATAGCAGAAGTTACTGTAGGCAGGAAGAACTTCATGGATCTTAAAGGGAATGAATTCAAACTTTCAAAAAATTGTGTTTTGCAATAGCAGTAAGGGCCTCTGTATCAATCCTTTTTAAAGCTGGATGGGGACAGACTGCACCATCAGCTTTGCTAGAGGCCCTTAACTATCCTTGATCTTTATTTGCCAGAGGCTCTTAATAATCCTTGATCTTTATTTGACAGATAAATGGCTCATACCTTGATTCTTAATGCTTTGTTTCAAACTTTGAGAGAAGGGAGAAAAAGTATAGCATGCTCTCTACTTTGCCTAACATACATATAAGATGCTTTGATCTGGTGAAAATATATAGTGTCAAACAAATCTCTGGAAGGACCTTAATAAAGAGAGCTGACATGACTATATGCATTGTCCTAAATTTCAGAGCTCCAATAAAAAAGTTCTCTGTAATGGCACTGAGCAATGCTGTCAGCTGGGCTGAGCCCAGCCTCCCTGCAGCGGAAGCACTCTGATCCTGTGGAAAATGGCTCTTCTCTATTTATTTCTGCATCTGCAGGATGCCTGAATTTTGGCTAGATCTAATCAGCTGACTTTTTGTGTGATTTAAGGCAAGAAAGTAGTTAGAATTACTGGTTGTCCTATCTCTACTTGGGTGCTGGGACCAAAGATGGGCTCTTTTCTTTTCTAGGCAGGTTCTTAAAGTGCCTTTCCCTGTTTAGCTTCTGATGGGAAAGGTGTAGCTGCCACATATCCCGACACTTGCTCATTTCTGTGTACGTGTAACCTGTGCTTTTGTGCATGTGTATTTGTTGTTTAAAGGGCAAATAAATACTATAGCCCGTTTCCCATGCTTAGGCCTTTTAAAATATGGAAATTACTTTCAGCTCAGCATGAAGGATCTGGCAGTGCCTTGCTGAGAAGGCTGGAGCTGGCTGTGAGGCTCCCACAATGAACAATGACTTCTGTGAGTTTACTGGTACTGTAATTCTTGCAGGTTCCTTGTTACTCTCCTTTGTATAGCTGTAACAGAATTTACATATTAGTCACAGAAACAATGCTGTCTAGCTGGTGGTTTGTTTTCTTCCAGCTCCTATATCTTTTTTTCCTTTTTTGTTTTCTTACAGTGTGTCTCAGTTGATCTTTTTCTTAAAGGCCCGGCTCCATCTGAAAGCTGCTGCTGCTGATAGGAGAATGGTATTTTTCCACTTTAAAACACAGGGATACGTAGCGGGGTGGGGGAAAGAAAACTTATAACTTGATGACTGCAGGGCTTCCCGAATGCCAAAGCTTAAGATCTTCTGTTTGGAGGAAGCGAGTCTGAGTCATGGCTGACATTCTTCACTAGAACATCTATTAGCACTGGTAAAAGACTGCAGCATTGCTTTGAGTGGGAGACAGTTTTCTTCCTTTAGGTTAGCAGCTAGAAATAAATTCTACGTTTAATAACCACTTTTGACCAAAAGTTAGACAATGCACTGTTCTAATGCACAATGCCATTGTTGCCTTAGAAGAGATGATGCCTTACTTAAGGGTATTGTGAAGAAACCTTTCCACTATGTATGAAGTATCATCTATTCTTGTAAAGTTAGTTTATTGTAAAAATTCAATTGAGTAAGTTTTGTTTTAATTGTGGTATAGCAGTACAGAAGGGGTATTGTCTTTTAGGGATTTGTGTATTTTTAATGTTACCTTAAAGGAGTCATATAATGTGAGCTTTTGCTGTTGTGGTAGAGCATGAAAATGCCTGAGTGAGTTTGTGTATTTTGCACAGTGATAAGAGGTTACTGTTCTCAATGTGCTGGAGTCAGCAATGGATCCAAGAGTACTAAGAGGTGTAAGATAAAGAATATCCAAAATCCTCCTTCACAACTTGATTGAAACATTTCACTTGGCTCCCTTTACACCCTTCAGTAATTGTGCTTTTCATTTCAAGTCTTTGCTCTGTTGGCATCTCCTTCTCTGAGCAATGTTACCATTATTTCCGTTTGGGAGAGACAGGCTTTTTCTCTGAGAAAGAAGCCATGAAACCTCTGACCTGAAGACTGAGAACTTAGTTTTCAAATAAGGGGTTTTGTAGATGGTATCTAGCAACTGAAATAGGAAAAAAGTCGAGGAACCATGTAGTGTGTTCAACGTATACATAGCAGCTGTCCATAGGTAAGAGTGGTTGCAGGTCTGCTGTGATTTATGGTAAGAGCTGCACAAAATCTGGATGGGTCTGGGAACTTTTCCCCACACGTTTGGGAAGAGATTTCTGGAATTGCTTGTGCAAACTGAATTAAACTTATTTTTTGCCTACCATTAAGACACACTGATCAGATAAGGAAACACTTTTTCCAGAGAGAAGTGTTATGGGAGATTCTTGTGAATGCTCTCGGTATTTCCTGCTGCAAATCCCAATGGCAAGGCCTCAGTTCCTCTCTGATAAGTTAGAACAGAGTTCATTTGTGGCTTTTGGAACAAGCTTATATAAACTGCAGTCTGCCATTTGTGGCCTCTGTATCTGATATTCTCTGTGATACAATGGAAGACATAAAAGCATTTAAGAACTCTTCAGGGTTTTATTCTGCTGTACCAATTTTATTTTTTGTGAGTGTTTGGTTTTGTACACTATATGGTTGTTATATGAAATGTAGGACTAGATTATACATTAAAATTTCTTTGTCTTTGCTGAGAAGATGCTTAGCCTCTGGTTTGGTTATGTAGCCAAACCTGTATTTTTTTTTAAATCTTAATGTAGTGGTATTAAAAAGTATTCCTAAATGAAAGTGTTATGCTTGAGGTGAAATTTAAATCTCTAGGAAAAACCACAAGTTTCCAAAAATTGGTTTTCTCCTCTGAAGTCTGTTTACCTTTCCCTGTAAAACTGTAAGTGTCAAACCTTTGAAAATCAGGTCTTAAAAGATCCTTAGATGTGATATAAGGAGGAATGCATCAAAAGCCTTTGATTACCAGAGAAAAGAGATTTCAGCTGAAGTTTAGGTGTACATCTTGAACATCACTTTACTTGGACTTTGGTATTTGGTATAGTTGTATTAATATAAAGCCATTAGTAATAGCTATAATAGTGCAAGCTTTTAAGGTAGGCCAGGAGAGCTTCTGTTTGTTCAAGCTGATTATTTCAGCCTTACGGTGGAGTAGATTCAACTAATTTAATCCAAAGTTATCCACAATGAGTTTATGCAAACTTGCTATTGCTGTGTTCCTGTTAATTCTTACCCAAAAAAGGCTTTTAGAATGAAGAGGTAGTTGCATACTAAGCAGTTCAGTATTTTGTTCAAGCGTCACTACTCCAAACCTCTGTAATCTGTAGGTTTTGAATATCTTGAGAATAATTCTGTTTTTTAAGTGGGTGGGGTTTTTTGAGGGGGTTGGGTTTGTTTGGGTGTTTTTGTCTTGCGGTTAGAGCAATTCTTGATTCTTGGCTCCTCATACCCTAAAAGTTAACAGAAACTGGCACTGCTTTTGAAGGAGCCATATACAGCCTCTTCTCTGTACATAAACAAGTATTTATGGGGCTATGCAACAGATGAGACCTGGGAGTTGATCTGGATTTTAAAAACTAACCTGAAAAATATCCAAAATGATTTATATTACTCCAGGACAGCTCCCGGATCCTGCTCACTCAATGCATGTGCCAGAAGAGAGGCAGCTGTACGGGGAGGGGATGCAAAAGGCTGTAGGTGGTCCGTTTGCTGATAGTGTTGACTTAGGCTCATGTAAACTAAAGGGTGCATCTAACTGGACATTACCTTCCCGGAAGAAAATGGAAGAATTATAGTTACCTAAAATCAGAAGGGTCTAGAATCAGTGAAGATCAAATCACTCAGACTAAAGGTTTTCTCCAGCCAAGAAAGCTGCAAAGGTCATATGGGAGAAACAAGTTGAGATTTAAAAGCCTGCTTTTTGTGAATCTCATGTTTAGAATGTTATAGTCACGTTTAGATCAGTCCCTGGGTTTTTCTGAATGCTTATCCTAGTAGAAAATGTTTCCTTTTGAGATGGATTTGGTGTCAACATTTTGAGAACAGTGTTGTCTGTGACAGCCCTGCTGCTAAGCATATAATCAGTAATCCATTTTCTCTCCCTCATCATAAGTAGCTCTCTTTTTATGGAATGTAGAAACAATATCCTTAGACAGCTTATAAAAAAAAAAAAAAAAAGCTTTATGAAACTACCTGTGTAACAAAGCTTACACATTTTCTGTATAAGCCGTCATGCACTGAGAATTATAAAAGGACTTGTGTATGTGGAGTAGTTAATGTTTTACTTTTGGTGAACACTGTTTGCTAAAAATATGGTTTGAAATTGTTGCAACATGGTGAATTTCGCCTAGATTTGTCAAATTTTGCAAATACTTTCTGTAAGAGAGGAAAAGGTGAGTTGTTTCCATGCTGATGTTGGGTAGAGTGCTGCAAGTATTCCCTCACTGATCCCGGGGAAAATATGCCTGTTCGCTTGTGAGTCTGCGAGTCAGTCAGAGGCAGGCATGATGGAAGCAGCGATTTTATTGACCTGTGCAAACTGTGGTGATCAAGCACATGACTGCTTGACAGGTACTCTGGTCAGTTCTGACTGAATGATTTTGTCCTCTTATAGTAATCTTTCCCCCTTTTCCCCTTGCAAATTTTTTCTCTCTACTACTTTTGTCCCTACCAAAATAAAGATTTATTCTTGTGTCATTTGTCCTGATTTTGCTCATTTTTACACCTTTGTCTGGTATTTGGCATACCATTCCCCACGTAATTCCTGGCATGGTTAACAGTTCCATTAAGCTGGTACCCCTGTTCTGTTATTTCATCATGTTGCTCACTTCTGCCATTTCTCATGCTTTTATCATGTTAGTATATCCTCAGGTCAGCGTTACCTTTGCCTACACATTAATTTGTCTTTGATATGAAGAAGCTATGGTAGTTTCTCATATTCCTAACTTGTTAGTATAGCTGTACATCCAGGCGGGACTATTTATTTGCATGCCTCAACAGTTTCAGTGAACAGTCTTTGGAGAAAGCGCCCAATGGCAATGCTGCCCTTTGTGTATGCAGCGGATAAAACATGCAGCAAGAAAACCAGTTCAGTTCTTTCATCTGTCTTGAGGGAGTTTTTGTTTCTTACTGCTGTGGAAAATGCCCAATCCCAATGCAGTAAGGTATTTGGAGTCAGTGGAGGCACCCACATTGTTCTGCTTTGCAGAAAAGAAGCGCTCAGTGGAATCCAGCTGAAATCTAGAAGAATGAAGTATGTAGATATCTACTTCATGTATTTTCCACACTGGCTGTGAAAGGGAAAATCCGTTATGTGCACAATCCTAGGTGTCTCTTGCCAACAGTAATTTTCTACCACTGAAAGATTCTCTGTACAAAAGAAGAAATTCCAGGGGGCCAGATAGCAGGAGTTGCAAGTTACAAAAATGCAGAGCAGCTGGACCCAAAGTATTTGGTGGTTATGTAGTATTTAGCAATTCATATATTCCTAACTGCTGAGACTTGAAAATGGAGGCAGCGAAGAGATTTGAAACTCATAGTGTGCATTTCAGAACAGTGCAGAAGTGGCAAAAAACTATGCAAAGAAACACCCAAAGATGAACATGCATTTATCTTCATCTTGAGTGATAAAAGAAAGAGAGTGTCAACAAAAGCATAAGGCAATCTCTCTGTGTTTAGTTCTGGCTTATTATGTGTGTTTGAAGATAATCAGTTCCAGCATAGATAGAAGGTGAAGTTAGACTCTGTCATTAAATCCAAATTATTTTATTCATAGAAGCATATCTTCAGTATAGAAATAGGGAAATGTGACTGTCAATCTCAAAATGACTATAGCTCAGGAATTACACATGTAAGAATAGGCACAGTTGGAATTATTCACTTATCCCACTCTATAAGCATCCATAATAAGTGTTAAGGGAAGGAGGCTGTTCCAGAGGGTGGTTCAGTACTACCTCAGGTGTTTGGGATTATTCTGTAAACTTTTAACTAGCTATGGACCCTGGGGGATAAATACTTTCCAAAAGACTCATTTCTCCCTTTTGGTCTTTTCACTTCATAGTGTCCTAGTTACGCTGTTAAGATGGTTAGTAATTAGCACAGCAAAACTCTGAATACACGTTTGGTTTGTAGGTTAATAATTGCACATTTATTTGAACCTATATTTTCCAAAGTTTCAAAGTATTTTTGCTGTTTGTGTTTTGTTTTTTTTTTAATCCTCTCCTGAAAAATTTGGAGTAAAATGAAGCATCATGAAAGTAAAATGAAAATAACAAAAAACCCCACCCCAAACCATAAAGATTTTCAAGAGTTTTGGAACTACAGTAAAGAGAGACAAATTTAGAATTTATTTTAAAATGAAATTAGATCTTTTTTTTATTTAGCAGTAATGATGATCAATCAGTCATGCCTTGTCCAACCCATCTGTGCCAAAGAAATTCTGGTAAAATTTTAGGAACAGTAAGCTTACAGATCTTTTGTCAGCTTTGAAGCAAAACAATTAAGACTTCAGTGCAGGTACTTTCACATTGGTTGCATTAAGAAATGATGGAAACTAGAAGCTATGAGTACATGAGAAAAAGGTTATTGCTGTGGGTGCATTCTTGAGAGTTAATAAGCAAGGGAGAATGTTGTGATGGTTGGTTTTCACCAGACTGGCAATACTGAAACTCTTGGTGCCTCTTAACTTCCTCTATATACTTAAGGGTTAATTAATTCTTTGTAAATATATTTTGTGCTGAAATCTTTTGGCATTGACATAAGAGAAGAATGTTCTACTGATAAACAAAAAAAATGTATTAATGTTATTTCCATCTTGGGCATGGCTGCTAGACTATTTTCTAAGGGTAGTAAGGTGAAATAAAGTTGTTAAGGAAAAATAAGGCCAGGGCATAAAATATTATCTCTACCAATCCTTTGAAGGTTCTTAAGTAATTTGTGTCCATAATTTCTTGGCAGGAAAACCCAGGGGTAATCTCAGCAATGCATCTCTGCAGCTGTGGGATGCCGAGCGCAGTGGTGGGGTTTTTAGCTTTTCAATATTCTTCCTCCTTCATTAATTTCTTGGGAAGTAGGCACAAACTGCCATGTCCCATAATGTGTTTGCAGATGTATTACATGGCCTCTGCCCATTCATATGGATAAGGATTGTGTCTGCTGTTGATACCTCCAGTATTTCTTGTGTTAGTTCTACTGATCTCAAGGAAAACAAAATATAAAAATAGTAATGACAACTAATTAAAATAGTAGTTTCAATTAGTTTAAAATGATGTAAAGAAAAAAATCCACAGCACACAACCAAAAAAAACCCAAAATCCCCAAACCAAAAAACCACCCAATCCTAAACTTTCCTGAAGACTTTACTAAGCAAATACATTACTTAAGTGTAAAAGCTTGTTGTATTGGAAGGTTTGGAGTGCTTGATACTGTCCCACTGTAGGCTTAGACTGTAATTTAGTTAGAATTTAGGTAAAATATTAATGGCTAGGGTCTCATCTTACAGCATTTCTTTTGTAAGGAGGTCTTTGCCACATGTGTTAACCTTAGGTTTCTTACTCATGTAGACCACACTGTAACTCAACACAGACATTTGCTGCTGTAATACATTGTTCTTGTTGTAGTAGAGGTGCTACAGGTGTGAAGGTGATGGTTATTGCTGTTGTCTTGGCTTTCAACCACTACTGAACTTTAGAGGATTTAATGTCTCACTAAGTTTACTCACTGTTTTTTAAGAAAAAAAATCATATCCTGTTAAGCCAGGTGAGCGTGGAAGTGCATTTTGGAGACTGCAGCTCTTTGAACTGTTCAAAGGTCCTAACTGCAGTTGTTGGAGGCAGGAATAGAATTCTTTACTTTCTGCCTTCCTCCATTTATCTCTCTTTCAGATCATAAAGACTTGAGTCCAATAAAGAGAGTGAGTGACTCATGACTATCTCCCTTCTGTAATCGTCTTAAAGAAGAGAGATGTGTGGAGGGAAAAAAACTTACATGACACTGTTATGGAATTTTGTACAGCTGAAATAGTAATTCCTTAAAAAGTGACACTTTATTTTCTTGGTAGAACCAACTTCTTGAATCCTTTTACTGATTCCCTCCTTCAACTAAATTCCATTACATACAAGTTAGTTGTCGTTTTCAAGACCTGGGCTATCCACTTCCCTATCTAATATATTTAATTTGGTTTTGAGGCATCTGTTGGCTGGTGCTGCAAGTCTGTCTTGTTACTTGTTCAGTTCTACGCAAACACCTTTCTGCTTTCTTCCGGAGCGTCTCTTATTCTTGGAAGATACTTCCTATAATTACCCACAAAGCTATCTTATCATCACACTTCAAATCCTGTCTTAAGTTCTCTGTCAGGACACCTAAAAAAAAAAAGATAACATTTTCTCACAGAACTGAGAGTACTGCTTATTAAATGGAGCAATCTGTTGTCTTACTGATCTTTGAACTCCCTGATCATCTGCTTCTGTTCTTGCAGGATTGCACACCTTAAACACGGAAGTTGTGTGCAATATGTAGCATATTTGGTTCTTTGTCCATTAACTGAATTTTATAGCAGTATGAGAGTATAACAGACTAAAAATAATCCAAATTTCTACAGTGTTCCTTGCTTTGGCTTGTATGCTAAATGCACAAGTTCTTTGGAAGCTTGAATGTGTCATGATTCCAAACTCCTCCCATGGAAAGTGCCAATCCGTATAGCTAGTTAGGTAAGAAAGCAACTTGGTTCGCTGTAGATCTTTTAACGTGAGGCTTTCGTAAAGAACAAAGTAATTTATTATATCATTTGTAGAATAACGAAGTTTTGAATGTAATAGATGTTGAATTCAGAATTACTTTGTGGGCAACAGTACGGATGGCGTGCCTTTACATCCCTAAATATTTCTGATTTTCTTGCCATTTCTGATTTGAATACGTATATTGCAAATTCTTTGTATTGATGAATTCTGACCTCTTGTTCAGCCCTGCTTTTAGAAATTACGATTAAGAATATGCCATTGTTATTTTTCAAAATTAATGTGTAAGGTATATTCACAGCTAAGACTTGTTTCCTCCAATGTAAGTATTTTTATTTTAGAATTAGGTAACTGCGTGTGAAATTATAGACTATAGACAATTTAAATTTAATTAAACAGTTGTGCTGACTTTGCATGTTGTTGATTGGCTTGACATGCAGGGTGAAGTATGCACCCAGTTTGCATTTCTCTGCTGCTGGCCTCAATATTAATACTCACATAGCTCCTTAAAAAGTGGGCTACGTTGCATGTGTGACATACTTCTGAAAGATGACAGACCACAGCTGATAAATAATGATAAAAGCATGTGTTATAGAGTGCTATCTTCTTCCATTGCTAAGGCTAAATCTTGATTTCAATATGAATTGAAGGAGAATTGATGCTAGTCTGCCTGAAGTATCTCAGAACATGCTTTTACCTCTACCTGTAATGTGTAACTTTCAGCACAGCACTTAATATGTTTGTGTATGAGTTTGTGAGAACTTGGAGAATAACGTATCTGGCAAGTGATAGAAGAACATGAATCTTTGGTCTTACCTGCATTAATTTGCTTGGGATAGCTGATGCAAATAACTTAAGTGTGAGGATGCTGTTGTTGTATTAGACTTCTAATAAATTAATGTGCTCACTTTCCTCAGAATTTGGCCAAAACCTGGACATGAACTAAGGCAATTTTATTTCTGAATGAGGCAGCCCACAGAGTAGTTCAAAGTTATTTTAAAAAAAGACACTTTGCATTCACTTCTTTGGTTAATTCTTAATAACTTCTGCAAACTCTGCCTTCCTGTATAGTACAAATTCTGCATTAAACTACTGCATCCCTGTGTGGAGGGCCGTTACCAACTGTTTTTAAATAACACGACTGGAGACATAGCCAACTAAATACTCAACAAGTAAGTGAAGAACTTGAATTTTCTCAAACTCATGAAATTAATGAGTGGCTTTGATTCTTGCATTTCCCTTCAAGTTTCATCTTTGCAGTGATAGTGTGGAAACACTCTAACCTCTTGTGCCAAAGTCTTAGAAGTGAAATGTAGAGTAATGTATGGCTAACTTGCTAAAGACAGTCTTTTAAACCTCTCTGTATTAGAAACAGCCATGGGAAAATTCCTGAGAACAGGAATTCCAGATAACTGAAATACCAGGACCAGTAATTTTGTCTCTGTGCCGTAGTAAACAGTGTATGTGATATGATTCTGTGCTACAGTATCCTTAGCTATTTAGCCAAAACATCCACCAAAGCAGCATTTGATGTTTGGATAATATTTCATCAGCTTACAAATGGATAGGACAGTTAAATATATAGTAAAGTGAAAGACAAATTACAAATTAATTTGATTTTCATGTATTACCAAATAGCATACTAAATTAATGTTGTATGTGTTTATTTGTCACCATAAAAAATGTTACTAGTCCACAGAAAATGCCGCTATTTCAATAGTTACTTTTTTTTTTTTAATTTGGTAAATTCCCTTACATTTAAACTAAAAAAAAAAAAAAAAAGAAAGAAAAGGAAATCTTACTACTTGACCTTTTAGACCATGTTGCCTGAAATAGGACTCCATTTTTTTGTTAATTAAAGTTTATTAATGGCTTTAGAAACTGTTAGTTGATACGGTCAAATGAAGGTAATTATTGCCATGCTGGAATGTTGTGGTATGGCATATGTTAGATGCTGACTGATGTGATCATGTGTTTGTGTAGATACCACTCCCTATAGCACAGTAAATTCTTCAGGTGCGAATTTCATTAAACGATAGGGTAACTGAGCCGCGACAATATTTCGAGAGTATGTAGAAGTGCAGTAACTATAAAATTTGCATGGCTGTTCACTAGTACTTTTCTGGGGTGTGTTCAGTGTCCTGTCTCCTGATGATCAGCTGAGAATTTACTCCCTAGTAGTACAACCCTAGGCTCACTAGGGTTGCTATGGAATGCAGCCAGGTTTCCAGGTGACAGCTAGCCCCTACATAATGCACCTTATTATTGGATTAACATTCCTTGACTTTCAAATCCTAGGCTGAATGTGTATGTCTGGCAGTAAGCACAAGACATTTAGTATATTTTGAGATGTGATGCACATAGAAACCCCATGAAAACATAGTCAGAATTCTTTTTATACACATTATATGTATTTTATGTATATATATTTTATTTACATTATATTAAATACATATTATTTTATGTACCAGCAGAGGGGTTTTATTACCTGAGCCACTGCTAGGACTGTCACTGCAAAGGCAGCAGGGTGCTGTGCCTTGTGCAGGACACTGTCATTGCTTTGTGAGTGCTGGGATATAAGACCTGCTAGTGATATGTGTGCAGGGTGCTCAACAACTTCAACTTTCTGGGTTTAGACTTAAGACCTGCCCATTAGATGCAGCTCCATGGGCTGTTTAAGTCTTTGCCTGAGCTGTAAACAGGCATGTAATTTCTTGCCTTTTTCCATGATAGTCGTTGCATCATCTGGCACAGTCTCAGTCACAGCTTTTATGCTCCTATGGTGAAGAAAGGAGCAAAATAGTGGGAAAAGCTTGTAAGGGCGTATGCCACAGGGAATACCTGCATTAAGTGACACAGTGAATTCCTGCAATAGAATCAAAATTGTCTTAAAATTTTCTTACGAATCCTCATGTGTATTTTTCAGCCAGAGTTTAGCAGAACTGCTGGCTGATGTAACTGGCAGAAGTTTTAATGAGGAGGACAGATGAAGACAGTGGGATACATACCCACCTGCAGCTAACCTTATACAAGTCTGTGTCCCTACCAATTCCGCTTCCTGCCCGGCCAAGAGGTGAGATTGCATCGTGTCTTACCTCTGGCTGAAATTTGGAAGTGCTTCTTCATTTTTCTTTAGGAGGTATCCATATATCTGTATAAAAACAATTAGAAGGGAAAAATATAATGTAGGAAAAATGCGTGTTAAACCTTGTACTAAAAGTACAGTGAGGAACCCTTGGTTGAAGTTAAAAGATATCAAATTCACCTTAACAATTAGGAAATATGTTATGTGTGTTATGTGATGTTATATGTGATCAGACAGTAGCAGAGTTTATCTAATGAGGTACTATGGCAATAGCTCAGCAGAGAGGAAAAAATAGCAGTACAGAAAGTACTGTGTAGATTCCCTGATGTTTGGCTCAGATTGTATTAGATAATCCAAAAGATCCCTTCCTTAGGATAGTTGGCTCTTTTGTGAAGCAATGGTAGGTTTAGAATTGTTACAGCTTCATTTAAATGAATTTTCTGTGCGAGGTCATATCTTAAAATCTTCTTAGAAGAGCCACTCTTGGTAAGGTTTTTTCACATTCTGTTGTGTAAAGTATGTGTTGGTTTTTTTAAAGCATAGTAGCACCTTTATTTTAGTAATGAAGTGACTAAGTTCAGTCAGAAGGCAGTCTATACTAAATTGGTGTCACTACTTGAATTGCATTCTGTCTAAAAAAATATCTAACCATCCCAATATTTGCTTCACCTATACCTGGAGAATGTTAAAACACCTGTAAAGGCATGAATTGTGTCAATGAATAATGAAAGCATGTTATAGAAGCACCCTGTATTCTTTCCGCAGCATAGCACTAATAACTTTTTAGAACTGCTTGATAAAAGTGGAGTGGATTTGATACACATCAGTTAATGTTGCTTTTCATCCCTCTTACATCCTGTTGGATCTAAGGCTTCCTAGTAATCAAATAAATTTAATGGGAAAGACAGTAACTTGGATTTGAAGAGATTTAATTCTGTCTTCCTCAAAGGAAGAAAGTCAAGAAGATAATACTTAACAGTATTTCCCAACTTTTTTTTTTCCCCTGAAATGTTCATGTTTAAAAAAAAGGTATTCTAGCCCAGAATAACTCATAACCGTAAGCAAGGAGGATAAGTGGTGCCAGTGGTGGCAGGTCAGTATGAAAACCCCAGGCATTTTCTTTTAGTGTAATGGCCTACTGCAGTTTTTGAAACCAATGACACTAAAATGCTACTCATTTGGAAATTAAAGAGAGCTAGGATTTACAAGGAAAAATATTTAAGCGCTAGTGTCTTCTTGGTTGGGTTTTTTTTGTTATTTGTTTTTTAAATATATCATACTTAGAGTATTACTTAGAGTAATTTTTTGAATAATTTTCTCACATCAAAGAAATACAACTTTCAAGACAAAGTGCTGTAGTTTGCAAACTGGCTTTGTTGTAAAATTCATTCTGTAATGCATTCATTCTAACTTTTAGAGCCTTTTGGAGCAACTCATCCAGTTTCAGTCATTCATTATATTATATATTCCATCTTCATGACCTCTAAATGGTGAAGTATAGCTGCTAACATCTTTATGCTCCCAAATGGAAATGCACGCATTTTTATTTTATATTAGAGAAGAGCAAAGCCAAGACTGAAATACCTAGTATGTCCAAAATGAGGTAATCATGGAAAATTGTGTGTCAGACATTAAGCAGATCGGAGGTGCACTTAATATAACGTCAACTGTATTCCATTACTGCAAAGCTAGCATGAAAATAGCTTTGTAAAAAGAGATTAATTGAAAAAAAAAATATGTATATAGGAACATTGGTTGGGAGGAAGGCTAGCATAACTTGCATCTTATTTTCTTTCTGTTTCTGAAGGTCAGTATTTCTACAGTACGTGAACTGTCTAGGTTTGTGGTGCTTTTTGTAATGTAGTTTAAGTATTGTGCTTGTCATGTTGGAGGCTTGCTAATCAGGTTGTAGCTAGTGCAGTATATACTATTGTAACAGGTACTTTTGGCTGGCATTACTGCTCCGAATTCTGAAAACTACTGACTCTGGGCCGATTTAATACACTGGTATCTAATTATGCCGGTAATGTTCTTGCTTTTAATCTTTCTAAGAATGACTCATAAGTAAAGAAACTGAAAAATTGTATACCTTGCCTTAGATTAGGAACAGTAACATGTAACTTTAAATAAACAAAGGTGTTTGATTGCTTCTGTTCAAGATAAGGAGCACTAACAAAGAGCTAGTTTCTTTTTTAAAAACAGTTAAGACCTTTACTTTGGAGAAGGAGAATAACAAAACAAAAACCAACTAGAACTAAGCTGTGTGCTGGAGTGCAAACACACCCGTTTGCCTGGTGGAACTACTTGAAACAAAACAGGCATGAAATATTTTCAGGCTAAGTGTGTTGCTTGGCATTAAAAGTTTAACATACTGAAAATGAAAAACTCATCCCTACACAGATTGAGAGATGATTGTTTGCTGGGGCTGATTATAATAATCCTCTTCCGTAATAAACACCAGTGTCAGTATTCTCATCCCACCTACTTCTTAGTTTTGAGTCATGATGAATTTTCCCATCTTATTTTTCTGTACTGGGTGATAGATTTGGGGGCAGATTTAATTAGACTTGCACAGGCTGTTTGAACTCTTCTAAAATGTCTGGTGGTTAATGTTGCAATACCTTTTGATATTTTAACTGGTGACTAGGGTCACAGGTTGGATTAATATCTGAAGATTTTAATACTTGTTCTTTTTAAGGGTTGCACTGCACATAACCTTTGACACTCTTAGCAGTCTCTTCATTCTGATTAGATCTCTTCAATAAGTTCTGCTCTTTCCTATTATTGGACTTCTTTCTTATTCACACCCTTCAGGGAACAGAGGGAAGGAACAGATGATTTTGTGTGTGTGCATGAGAGGAAGAAAGGGAACTGCTCTCCTTTTCCCTGCATGTTAACATCTGTAAAAGGCAAATCTTCCAGGGTAGGAGAATACCATGAAAAAACATTTTCTGCTCAAGAGAAGGAGATCACTTATAGGATCTGAATACCTTCTTTTGCATCCTCCTTGGAATATCTCAGTCTGGAATACTCAAGAAAGTGTTTCCCTCATAGTACACCTGGCAGAGCTGCTTCCAATAGAATAAAGGAGCTTCAATGTCTTCCATTGCGTACATCAGAAAACTCTGTAATGAGCTCTGTAATGGCAAAACTGGGTAATACAATTTGTGCAGTTAGATTTCTGCTAGCTGACATAAAAATGATTATATTTTAATCTGATTCAGTGCAGGAAGGACAGAATTGGCATTAAGTCATATGATATTGTTTGGCCATCCCTCTACATTTCTTTTTGCTCTTTCGCCCCATCCCTGTTGTACCAGTATGTGCCAGGAAACATTGCTGGTCCATTGGATTAGTCTGGTTTTAAAGCAGCATAACTGGGAGCAGAATAGATATTTATTACATGACAGCCAAGCCTCATGTGTTTTGTTTTCTTTGCACTTGCCATTGCAGCAGAAACTTTTGAATATATTTTTTTTAATATAAATTCTTCACTGAAAAAAGTTTCATGCTTCGGAGTAGGTCTTAGTCATGTTTGACTTTTACGCTTTTGGTGTCTTTGACTAGAAGAGAAGCAAACCTGGAGATTTTTCCAGGAATAGATTTCCTTCAAATGAGAATTTTTAAAATTGCTTTCCACTGAGATGGGGTTGATGAGGCTACCCAAACAATATTCCCACTAAAGAGCAAGCTCTGAATTCTGCTGTATTAAACAGTAGATCTGCAGCACAGTTGCAATGAAGAATGTTGTTTATGCTCCTTAGTAGCTTTGAATCCATGTAGTCAAGGTTAAGCTCTATGGTAAATGTTGGGGGGTTTTTTTGTTGGTATGAATTACAAATTCTGGTATCATCATCATCATGTTTTCCATGCCAGTCTCAGATTCAGTGGTAGGTTGGCCTTGGCCAGCTGCCCATCCAGATGCTCTCCGTCCCCCTTCTAAGCAGGACAGGGTGAGAAAATAGGGTAGAAGTACTCATGGGTTGAGATAAAGACATGGAGATCCCTTACCAGTTGCCATCAAAGGTAAAGCAGACTTGACTTGGGGAAGATTGATTTAATTTAATGCTAATTAAAATAGATTTAGGTAGTGAGAAACAAAGACAAAAATTAAAAGAACAGTCGGTTGTGTGTGTCTCCCCCTGCCACACAAGGGATGGAGAATGTCGGGCTGCAGTCAGTCCATCACAGTTCCTCATTGCTGCTCCTTCCTCCTCACACTTTCCCCCTGCTGTGGCGTGGGTACTTCATGAACCATAGTTCCTCCCAGAAGCCTGCTTCAGCATGGGCTCTCCACATGCTGCAGCTTCCTCTGGGCTACATACCTGCTAGAAAAGTCTTTTTTTCATCTTGTCTTGCAGGTGACGATGATGAGTTCATGTAGAAGGTTAGTGGTGCCAGTGAGACTGCAGTTAGACATGATGTTCTTACTGAATTCAGGGCAGGTTAAGAAGATTCAGCCCTGTCTGATCGGCTTCCACGACTGAACAGGTAAATGTTCTCTAATGTTATTCTGTCAAAATGATTCAGAGTAGAAAACTCTTTTACAGTATGTCCAAGATAACCCAAATAATTCTGGAATAGCTGTGTTAGGAAGTGACTCAAAGTACAATTGTGCCAACAGATCTGAGGAAGACATACCTTCCATCAAGGGAGATAGTGGGAAGGAAGTAGGGAGGGTGATCAGCATTCAGTAACACATCTTGATAGAAAGTGTTTTCACTTTCAATTGAAGTGCATTCAATTATTTGTCACTTCTGGTAGTAGATTAGAGGTAGATGTAGTTCAATGATGCAAGATAGTACTCCAGACTACTGGCTGCATTGGCAACAACAGTAGTAAAACTACGGGCTAGTTTAACCTTGATTACAGTACTGGTGCAAACATACAAATTAGTTATAATGGATGTTAGTACACAGTAGCTGGTGGTCAGAAAAGTTTTCAGTGGAAGAATGTATGCTCTGTGCAGTCAGGAATGGGACCCCAGAAAAAACACTTTACCAATGGGATTCATGCTATGAAACTCTGAGCATCTCTAATAGTGAAAACAGAAAGGAAAAATGGGTAAAGAATGAGGAATACTTAGGCTGCAGGCAGATGATGTTCCATTTCAAAAGGAGTATGCTGTCTTCTACTAGGGGGAATAATCTCTCAGAACTGCACTTCTCAAAAAAAAAAAAAAGATAATCAGGTATTTTGTTGTAGATATTTTCTTAGCATTACTCTGCAACTGTCATCATTTAGCTATAGAAGAAAAGGAAATAGCTATAACAAAGATATTTTGGAAGATGTGAGGTGTAAGACTGGGGCAGACCACAACCACAGTCTGTGCTGCTAAGTTGTCCTTGCTGCTTTCCCATGCTGGTTACACGCTTCATTCCTCTGTCTCCCACCAGAGTTTTTTCTCGTTTTGTTTCCCTTTTCCCCTCTCTTCATACTGTTTCTCCTTAGTACTTCTACCCCCTTTTCCTAAATAGAGCTGTTGCCGACCAATGAGTCAGTGTTGTATAATCTCATAACTGTTTCTTTTACTGTGTCTTTCCTTCCCTTCTGTTGTACTGACATGCATAAAGCTTTTGCAAAGATTCAGTTAAATATTATGGAACAAGCAGACTGTTTTTCTTAGAATATTTTCTGAGACCTGTGAAGGGAAATAAAGTTAACCTGTGTGTCTATGTATTCTCTATAGATTATTTCTCAATGTCTTTTATGATGTATCTTTTTAAAGATAAGTAAGCTTTCCATCAGGCTTCCAACAATTATCTGTATTTCTCGTGTCTGCCTCAGCAGAAATAGAGATGCATCACCAGTATCCTGTATGTGGATATTCAGAAGTGTGGGAAAGTGGGTTGCAGTTTCAAGTATTCTCATTTGCTGCACCAGTGAACAAGGGCAATTCTTAAAAAGAAACATTTGTCTGGAGGCTGATATCACCCAAAACAGTTGGTTTCACTACTGCAGAAAGAGTTAAGTAGTGATAACTGCAGCATTAGGCTCAGACTGAGGCTTTCTATCATGGATTCCTGGAGCTGGTGGAATCACTTGTACAAAAGTTTCCATTAGTACGTCAGAGTGATGCGGTAGCATTATTTGCTTGCCCAGTATTATACTTCATTCACTGTAAAATGTTGATTACTCTTGTCTTAACTCCAGAGGCATAACTGGTTCTACCTTCAGTATTTATGTCCGTGAAACTACCCGACATGCTTTTATGTACCATCAAATCCTAGAAATGATGGGGAAGGGAGAGATTCATAAGCAAACAAGCGAGGAAACTGTGGAGGGAGTAGGCAAACCAAGGGCCTGGGGCAATGGGAAAAGAAGAGACATAGCAGGAAAACTAAACAGGCTGAAATGCAATCACTTTAAGCCTAGGCATGTAAAGAAGAAAATGTTTGTGGAACAGCCTTCTTGGTTAAACTCTCATGCTCATTCTGGAGAATTGGCATGCTTGGGTGCCTCTCTGAAATGACACTACACTAAAAAAACACAACGTGGGGAACAAATAGGAGGAATTAGAAATCTGTGTGTGGCTACAGGGCTGTGACCTCATTGGGACACACTGGGATAGCTCTCTCAACTGGAGTGTTGCAATACACAGATACAGACTCCTTAGGAAAGACAGTCTGAAAAGGCAAGAAGGAAGAATTGCCTTTAATGTGAGAGAGTAGCTGGAACGCATGGAGTTCTGCCTTGGGATGGGTCAGGAATCAGTTGAGAGTTTATGGGTCAAGATTAGCAGGCACACCAACGTGGATGTTGTTGTAGCAGGTATCTGCTATAGCTCCTCTGATCAGGAAGAAGTACTTGAGGCCTTCTTAAAAAACATGGAAGAATCCTCACATTCACAGGCCCTGGTCCTCATGGGGGATTTTAAATTCCCTAATATCTGCTGGAGGGACAACACGTAGGGCACAAGCAACCTAGGAGATTTGTGGTATGCATTGATGACGATTTCCTGACATGGTTCACTGAGAAGCCAACAAGGAAGCATGCCCTGCTGGACCTGATACTTACAAAGAGGAAAGAGCTAGCTGGGGATGTGAAAGTCAGGGGCTGCCTTGCTGCAGTGACTTGTGAGATGGAGTTCAGCCTCCTAGGCTGGAGTAGGGCAAAAAACCAGAACTACAGCCCCAGATTTCAGGAAAGAAGTCTTTAAACTGCTTCAGAAATCTGCTTGGAACAAAACCATGGGATATGACCCAGGAGAGAAGGGTCCAAGAGAGCTGATAGATATTCATGGATCACCTCCACCAAGCTTGAGAAAGGTCTGTTGTGACAAGTAGGAAAACAAGCAAAACCAAACAAATGCAGCAGGAGATCTGTGTGACTGAGCAAGAAAACCATAAGTTAATTTGGACATAAAATGATAGCATACAAGAGCTGAAAGCAGGGGCAGGTGACTCAGGAGGAGTATATAGTTGCTGTCTGATCATGCAGGGATAGGGTTAGAAAGCTAGGGTTGACCTGTTGTTGAGTACTGCAAGGAATATGAAGAGCAACAGGAAGCGATTCTACAAGCACATAGACAGCAAAAAGATGAGGGAAAACTTGAGCCCACTGCTGAATGGAGCAGGAGACATGGTGACATATGACAGGGAAAAGGCTGAGGTATTTGATGCTGCCTTTGTCTCAGTCTTCACTGGTAGGACTGGCTTTCAGTATATTCCAGCTCCCTGAAGCCGGAGGGAGTCTGGAACAAAGAGGACTTGCTAGAGGAGGACCTGGTTTAGGGAGCAACAAACCAGGTGTCTGTAAGTCCATGTGGCCTGATGGGTTGCACTCATGAGTGTGGAGGGAGCTGACTGACACCATTGCAAGGCCACTCTCCATTGTTTTTGAAAGGTCATGGTGACTGGCAGAAGTTCCTGCAGACGGGAGTGACATTCACTCTCTTCCAGTCTTCAAGAAGGAAGATTTGGGGAACTACAGGCCAGTCAGCCTTGCCTCAATCCCTGGTAAGGTGATGGAGAGACTAATCCTGGAAACCATTTCCAAACACATGCAGGACAAGATGATCAGCAGTAGTCAGCATGGGTTTATAATGGGGGAATTATGCTTAACCAACCTTGATAGCATTCAGTGATGAGGTGACTAGCTTGGTTGGTAAGGGAGAGCAGTGGTTGTTTTTTCTTGGACTTTCATAAGGCTTTTGACTCTGTCTCCCATAACATTCTCATAGGCAAGCTGACAAAGTACAGGTCAGATAAATGGGCAGTGAGGCTGAGCAGAGGATTGCCATCAGCAGCATAAAGTCCACTTTGAGGCAAGTCACTCGTGGTATAAGCTAGGAGATATACGGGGGCCAATGCTCTTTAACATCTTCGTTAATGACCTGTGTGATGGGACAAATTGTATCCTTTGCAGATTATACAAAACTGGGACGAGTGGTTGATACACCAGGTGGTTGTGCTGTTAATCAGATAAACCTCAGTAGGCTGGTGAAATGGGCTGAGAAGAATCTTGTGAAGTTCAGCTAAGTCCTACATCTGAGGAGGAGCAACCCCAGGCACCAGTCCATGCTAGGGGCTGAGTGGCTGGAAGCAGCTCTGCAGAGAGGGNGTGATGGGACAAATTGTATCCTTTGCAGATTATACAAAACTGGGACGAGTGGTTGATACACCAGGTGGTTGTGCTGTTAATCAGATAAACCTCAGTAGGCTGGTGAAATGGGCTGAGAAGAATCTTGTGAAGTTCAGCTAAGTCCTACATCTGAGGAGGAGCAACCCCAGGCACCAGTCCATGCTAGGGGCTGAGTGGCTGGAAGCAGCTCTGCAGAGAGGGACCTTGGAGTCCTGGTAGACGGCAGGCTGACAGCCAGCAATGCACCCTTGGGGAAAAGAAGGCCAACAGTATCCTGGGCGTGTTAAGAAGACATTTGCAAGCAGGTTAAGGGAGGTCATCCTTCCCCTCAGCACTGCTGGGGCCACATCTGGAGTGCTATGTCCAGTTCTAGGCTCCCCAATACAAGAGACAGACTTACTGAAGCAAGTCCAGCAGAACTGTGAAGATAATTAAGGGATTGGAGCATCTCTACAATGTGGAAAGCCTCAGAAAGTCCAGGACTGTTTAGCCTGGGGAACAGAAGGTTTGGGGGGGATCTCATCAAGGTATGTAAATACCTGGTGGGAATACAGATGAGGGAGCCAGACTCTTCTCAGCAGTGCTCAGTGGCATGACTGGAATGGGCACAAGAAAACATTTTTCAACTGTATGGGTGGTCAAACACTGGAACAGGTTGTCCAGAGGGATTGTGTAATCTTCAGCCTTGTGGATACACAAAATTCAGCTGGACACCTACCTCCCTGAGCAGCCTGCTGTACCTGACCCTGCTTGAGCAGTGGGATTGGACTAGATGCTCTCAAGAGGTCCCTTCCAACCTAAATGATTCCATGATTCTGTCAACACAAACAGAAGCAATAATTACCCTGAGCTCTGGAAGAGAATCTTTGGCTTAAAATGATGTAGAGGCTCATGGCAGAATAGCTCAGAATGTATCTCTGAACAATGAGTTTTGTCTCTCTTTCACTCTGTATACAGTTAATTTAGTAGTCAGTCTCATTTCTTTTATCCTTCATCCGTTATGTCTTTGCTGCATTCTCATTTTTGTGCCAGGAGGGAAAAAACCTAGCATGAAAAAATAGCGCTAGAACTGAACTCCTGCAGTTTAAGAAGGGAAAAAATAGTGAATGGGGGAAGGGGAAGAATGTCTGGCACAGCTGTTCCCAAGAGCTTTTGCTCACCTTGAGCAGAGCTAATAAATATGACAGGAGCATTAAAGTATTAGTCATCTTTTGGTTTTAATGTAAGGTTAAATGTATCTAAATGCAAATGTTTTTATCCAAAGACCTTTATGTTTCAGGATAATTCACTGAACTGTGAATTACAGAAGGGTTTAAGACTCTGGATCTTAGGCAAAATGCAGAAAATCTTCTAGTATCTGTTACAGAGCTTTTCATCTGTACATCTTGAGTAGTTTTCTCATCTTTTTTTTTTCTTTTTTTTTTTTTAATAAAATGGGAGGAAATGGAAGCAAACAAAAATTCAAAGAACTTGCCCAAATTCCCAGGGTGCATTAATGGTAGAGACAAAACCAGAAAACTGATTTCCAGTGTGGTTAGTTCTATTTGATGAAAAGGTCTTCCTGTCCTCTTAGTACTTTGCGGGCTTTGTTCTGAAGTAAACATGAATAGTCGCTGCCCTCACATGCTATACTCTCAGAGCTAATGTTTCTTCTAGGATTCAGCCTCTCAAATGTAAAGGACATTTTTGGTTTTGTACTTTCAGTGTTGGGGACCAACCACCTTCTTGCTAACACAATTCGGAGATTAATGTTCCTAGCTGTTCTGCAGTAGAAAGGTAGAAAAAAGTTGTGTCAGCTTGTCAGTGCTGGAGCTGGGATAATGATGCATATTTAATCTCTTTGACAATTTTGAAATCAATCTCACTTATTTGGGGGGTTAAATGAGCCCTTTACGAAATTGTTTTACTTATCCTTTGACCAATTTTTAATATTTGAAGGTTGCCTTTTAATATAAGTGAAGAAAAATTCAAAATAAGTCAATCAGAATATTAATAAAGAATGCACTTAGGAAATGTTGTCAAAACAGTTGGGCTTTTATGGTGTTTTTTTAAGGTGCTTTTTCCCCCTAAGCAATTTGATTAAATTGAAAAATGCCTCAGTGTTGGTAAGTATCACCTGGGGTGGGGTTTTTTTCCTTTTTTTTTCTTTTTCTACTGTAAGCCTATGAAAATCAAATTCAAGCAATTCTATTTAACTTACTGGCAAGATTCCTGAAGGACTTGGTATTTCAGAGAACATGAATTCTGCTGCTTTGCCTGTTCCCTTGTTGTAGATTTTTTGACTTCTGCAGAGTGATTGTGACACCGAGAACAAACCCTTTTAGTTTATCTGTGAAGGTGGAAAGAATCAGTGACTCTTTTTTTTTCATTCCATTTTTGCCTTTTGGAGCAGGACGTGCTTGGCTTCTGCCTTGCCCCCTCAGTGGTCTACTTCTTTCTACAACCTGTACTTTCTCTGAAGAACAAGAATGTTGGTGTCAGTGCTGTGACAGTTGTACACCACAAACACAGTCAGTTTCTGCAGAGAGGGGAAGTGTCAGTAGCAGCAATTTTTTGGTTTGTTTTTTTTTCCTGCTGAGTGAAGAAGCTTGGAGGGATTGTGAGCCTGGTGTTTGGGAGTCCTGTTTAGAGCAGGCTGGCAGGTTTCCCCTTTTGCTCTGCGGGTTATGTAAGCCTCCTGTTCCTTTTGCAGAAGATAGGAACAGTATTGATTTACTGCTTCAAGTGCTGGGTGTGATTTATGACAAGGAACATACCACGCAGCGTTCAGGATGGGTTTTGATATCTTTGGCCAGGCAAAATAAGTGGAACCCATGCAGGGGTAGAACATTTCATTGAATGCTATACGTATTCATCCAAAATCTGCTCCTAGCACTCATTCAGAACTGGAAGAGTGCAAATAGATAAGAAAATCCAGCTTAATATTAGTATGTTGCCTTTATTAAAAAAAAAAAAAAAACACCACAAAAACAACAGAAAAGGAAGTTTGATGCCCTTTTCTGTTTTGATCCTTCATATGCTTGCTGTCTCCTTGTTGGGGTTTTGTGTGTGTGTTCCTATGGCAGGTTGTGGTCTCGCCTTTGCTTTCATCTTGGCTGTGTGTTCCCAGCTTTTTCCCTTCGTTGATACATCTCTGACTAAAAGGTGCTGAATACCCTGATTTGTCCTTAGAAGTCTTGCCCCCACCCCTGTATTTCAGCTCAGATCCTGAAAGACTGGCCACAAGGGAAGGGGCAGGATAGAGGCTGGAACAAGAAGGTGAGGCTGGAGCAGAGGGAGGGAAATATTTCTTCCTTTGCTTTCTGGCAGTAACCCAGTAATGCTGCATACTTATGTAGAAGTACAGCGTGAGAGCCCAGTTCTTTACCAGGGAAAGCTACACTGTGGAAGAGTGGTAACATACTACTGTTGTAATATGAGATTGAGGTATACAAAGCCTGATTCTGGGTACTGCACATCATTATCTAATATAGAATTGAGGAATCTCGGACTTTTTGTGTTTAATAGACATGACTATTTCTCTCTAATTGACTCAAAGGTTAAATGATGGTCAAGGAACTGTCCTGCACATTAGAGAGAACAACTCCAGATTTTAGCACAGAAATGGCTAAATATCAGATAACTGATCTAAGAAGTCAAATCCTACTAAAGCTGATACCTGAGCTTTCTCATTTAATCTCTTTTTGTCTTGCATTTCCATACTCCTAGTATTGAATTAGTATTCAAAACCTTATTAATCATTAGTCTCCATGTGCCAAGGCAGTAAATTAAAATCTGTGGGATAAAATTTTGTCTCATGTTTACTTTTAAGGCTGATGCTGACAGGGTATAGGTATAGGATTAGAAGGGTGAAAAAAGTAAATACAGTATGTATATGTTCAGATGAAACATATGTTGTACACTACATTGTATTGTCTTGGAGCATGCCCAAACTCTCCCATTGTTTTAAATAGAGCATAAGGGAAATTTCCAACTACCTCTTCCAAAAAGGTGGAGGGAGAAGTTTGCATAACCCCCTCAAAAGTACTTGTGTATCTTGTTTCTTTTTTTCATTTGAGCTCACTGAAGTGTTACAACTTATTTTTTCTCTGTAACAATTTGTGAGAGGTAGCTGAAAAGCAAGAAATTGGGGGTTTTGTTTGGTGTTTGGTTGGGTGTTTTTTTTTTTTTTTTTTTTTTTTTTTTTTTTTTTTCAGATTTTCCAGCTAGTGGTACTATTTACTCAGTTCCTGTTTTCCTACTGACAGCCTACTCTCAATGTTTCCTTTCCCTAGCTGCCTTCCCAAGCCGGGGCTTTTTCCTTGATGCAGCTTTTGGTCTATCTGATACCTAATACTAGCTAATACTGTCAATGTTTTCTAATTGTACACACAACTTCATCTAGAATAGTAATACTGAAATTGCATTTCATGTGTAACTGCAATCATAAAGTGAAATGTATTATGGTCTAATGAGAAAATTTCACGTAAAAGACTTCCGAAAGGCTGTATTGACAACTTTAATATCAAATCTGTGATCTTACATCCTTACAGTAAATGTCAGTTTTGTTTATGCTACCAATTCAGGATGATAGGTCCTAGGACATATAAAAAATTAGATTCCTAAAAAAAAATCACATCATGGCAGCATGATCAAAATGTAGTATTAAAGAGTGTAATGTATTTGAATATTGGGATAACATGATGTTACCCGTCAGCTCATACCTTAAAAAAATCACAAGATTAAAACCTTCCAGATGGCATGAGAAGTGTTTGTTATATTCATGGCTATGCATTTTAAAAAAAAAAACTAGTTTATTTAACCACAGTCATTCATTTAACTACAGCATCGAACTACTGATACCCACAAGCAAATTAGAAATCATGTTATGGAGGTAGAAAATAAAAAATAAAAAGAATGTCACATGGACCAAAGATGACTATTTTTTATTACTGAGCAACAAAGAAGTATGAAGAGGTTCTTCGTGATGCGGAAGCTAAGCAGCAAGAGGCAAACAGAGGGAGTAGTTATGTAAGAATATTTAGCAGCACTTTCAGTTTCCAGAGACAAAATTAGAAGTGCCAGACAGTTCAAAATTTACCTCTGCTTGTCAACTTTCTATGAGGACCACATTTCAGAGGGTCATTTTAATCAAAATGAAAGACACATCCTATTAGGACAGCTTTGCTGACAAATAATTAAGACGAATTACTAGCATACACGTGTCCCAGATGCCTTGTTGATGTCAGTTTGTAGGAGGCATGGGAGGGCTTACAGTATATGCTTTGCTCTTTAAAAGCAATTTGCAATCGAAGTTAGCCATTCTAACTAACTGAGAAGAGCTTAATCCTAGAGCTGTCACTAGGCATTCTTTTCAGATTCCTGACACTTCTACATTAAAACACTTTATATGTAAAAGTTAATAGGGTCTAGAAGTGAAGAATATTTTATTATGTAAAACAATCAACTGGGTTTTTTTTAGAACCACCACATTTTCTCTGTTTGGAAAAGGCAGTGTCATAAAAAAAAAATAGAATTTTGAAGTTGGCTCCATTGATAAGTTCTTATAATACTTATCAAAAATAGTTCTGGATGACAATTTTTTTGGGCAACAGCTGGTGGACCTTAGCCTTGCCGACATAGTGTGTAGGTTTTGATGTTTAATGGCTGCACCTACTGTTTTGCTCCCTCTCATCCCTCAATTCAAATTTATGTCAACATTTTTTTTCTCTGAAGGCAGTGAATATTATATTGTAATTAACTGTGGAAGCTGAGATATTTGACAGGTATTAAATGACAAGTTTGCCGCTTTAAAATACGCTCAGTATGCTGCCATGCCTGAGAAGAGATCTCATTGCATCTCCATTTAAGAATAAGAAAAAAAAAAAGGTCATTGGGGCTGCCTTGGGAAAGTCTCTGGCATTTTTAACTATTTCACTCTTTCCCTAAGCACATGCCTTCAGACTTATTCAGTTGATTGGCTATGAGTTAGTATTAGAAACCACTACTTTAGAGCAAGATTTCAGATCATATGTCTGTTCTTGTACAGTAAACAATACAGAACAAGAGTAAATATTTAATTCAGAAGACAGAAGTTCTCTTCTGCTTTAAAACTGGCCATGTGAAACTTCCTCTTGGAGAACTCTACATAAACAGAGTTGCTAAAAGTATATATCATGATAAAAGAGTAAGCACCTTTTTTTAAAAATATGATACAGGTGAGTTTCTAGGAGTATGTGAAGGGAAGACGTGCTGTGTGGGAGGTATGCTATACAGTACCATCATCCTTTATCCTCTGTTTTGCATCTGTTAAGATGTCTTTTTGCAGTGGTATCCCAAGGTTTGTCTGTTAACTCGTTGTAAATACTGCTACGTCCCCTGGTATTAATACTGGTGGATTCTTGCTCTTTCCCTTCAAAGCAGGGTATGAAGGGAGGCCGTAAGAGCACAGGACCTAGAGAAATTGTGGTGTTGCTTGGCTGGAACAAGGGGGCTTAGGGCTCACTATGGTTGTTATTAGTTTTGTGCAGATGTGTCTGCAGATCAAGGGAAACATTGGACAGATAGGACCCTCCCTTAAAGCGTCCCCCTTGCATCTTTCATCCTTTTACAATGAAGTTGCAGTACATATCTTTCTGATTTCCCTTCTGAATAAATAAGAAAAGGAAAGTGGTCTGTCAGGAACTGCTCAGTTGTTTCTGGTAACTCCAACACTATGCTAATCATAACTGGCACGGTGTTCCTCCATCTGTGTGGAAGAAAAGAGGATGGGAGGGGGTGCTGGTGGTGACGATGATAACACTAATGTTACAACATTCACCATAAGCAAGATTTCGTTGACATACCATAGCACGTTGTTGTTGTGATTAATTTGTCCCCTCAGTGGTACAGTGTGGTTAGTGTATCCTGATGCAAGAAATAAAACGAATGACAGGCAGTGTTTACCCTACCTTTCTCTACCATAGTACCTGAGAATTCTCTGGCCCTGTTATGGCTGTGCTGTCTGTATCTTTGCTAGGTTTGTTTGTAGCACGTTTATTTTCTACAGGGGGCAAACTTTTGTCTTCCCTAGAGGTGCACTGGGGATCACGGTTCTTCATACAGAAGCTTTTAGCTTCTGTTTTGTTGCCTGTTTCCTTCACAGTGGGGGCTCCTAATTTTTGTTGCTGCATTGATGATCACCTCTGGAGAAACTCAAGTCCAATAGCACATAGGAGAAGGGAACAAAAACCGTGATAAATTCTGTTACATTGTCAAGTTCTGTTTGCCATGAAATAAGACTGTTTGGTGCCCCCTTCTTCACTGAGGCTCAACAGAGGACCTTTCTTAAGTTATGGGGAAAGGAAAGTATACCTTGGACAAAGGAAATTGTGGAGGAAGCATTCAGCGTGGCGAGAGAGTGATGCTTATACTGCAGTTGAGATGGAATGGAACACAGAGACCAAACATTTGATGATGTGAAAGGCTATGTATGAAGTGCTATTACTGTCACGATGATGACTGAATGCATGTTGAAATTACCTTTACAGGAATAGCAACAGATGGTCTCTGTTTCTACCCCTCCTACTCATCCAAAGCTCTCAAGGCTGCATTCCTAATCAACCAAAAGCAGGCATCCCACACCCATGCCAAGAGGAATAACCTGAGCGTGCAAGCTCTGCTTTGAATTAGATGTTAAAGTCATACACCCTCTATTGTCACGTAACAAGAACTGAAAATATAATGCTTAATTCAGTTATAATTCTGTCCATCTACCCTTATGTCCTGTTACTCAAATTCCAGTGCTGCAAACAAAATTCTCATTAAGTGCTAATGATTATAATCATATAACTCTTTATAGCATATTGTTGTCAGTAATTACATACACACATTCTTAAGTTGGAATCTTTCTATATTAAAAATACATTCCCTTTTAGGGACTTCAGTTACTTGAATGTGGAGTGAAAGTAAATTAGGCTGTAGCAGGCGTTGCAGCTATAGTTACTACTTCTTCCATTATTGCAAGTTATTATAAGCTTGTATGATTGAAACTGCTATAGATAAGCATGCAATAATATTTTCACTGTCACCATGATCACTGACTGAGATAAGAGCTTGATGGTTCTATTTTTGTTCAGGATACAGAAAAACAAGGAGGGGAAAATGGGGGGGAAAGGGCTTCATGTCTTGCAATGATATGCAAGAAAAAAAAATTTCCAAGCCTAAAGCAGGCCCACACATACGTCAATGATGACACACAGCGCTGAGAGGACTTAGTGTTAAAGGGACGTCTGTTAATTTTATTTGCGAGAGAGAAGAGAAAGCATGCACATTCAAGATACTTGTTGTATCATTTTTAAATCAAGGCCATCTTTTTCTCGGTGGTAAACGTGAAATGTTTTTAAAGGCCAGACTTAGCATAAAATCTATTGGTTGCTATGGAGACCACTTACCACACAGGACTGCACTCTGTGTTCGACTCTGTGATTTTCTCTATTCAAAGGTTCGGCATTGTCAAAAAACAAATTAGTTTTTCAGGTGTTTATCGCAAAGTTCATTATGAGAAAGGTAATAAATAATAAGGTATTTTATTCGCGTGTGGATAGGTGCCATACGTGAATTAACCGGGGCACTATTCCTTAAATTTGCTATTTTAAAATAATTATAGCAGAATTGGCTATTGTTAGGAAATAAAACAGATTTTGATCGTTCTATATATATGAATATGAAGCAAAGCAGGTAGCTGGAAGTCTGATCCCAACAAAATTACATGGTAATAAGGCTTTTCACACCTACACAGCACTTAGTAACAAAGCACTGAAAGGTAAAGAAAGATTAAGCCCTGCTAGAGTAAAACTTTATACCTGAGGTGCATTACTTCTCTCTTTATGAAAGGAAAGGTGGGTTCAGGACCCAGCGCTCACTGAATTATTCATGCTGTCTTTTGCATCTCAGATCTTTGGGGCTGAAACTGGTAGGGGTTGTTATTAGCAGAAGCACAAATCTAACTGGGTACAGCAGTTCAGTGAAAACCTGTTCAGCTGCTTCTCCTGAAGTGTTTGTCTAATTACAGCAAACACTTTCTGCCAAACTGCTTAGCACACCCACCCCAAAAAGAACTCAGCCAGGGAGGAGGTGCAAAGCATTTCCTCTGGAGTTTATTTGAAGTTGAGGCTAGTCAACACCTCCTGAGATCTGGGTGAGAGCGACAATTTATAGAAGTATCAAGGGAAGCCTTTTCTATTACCTAAAGGTATTTCAAAGACAAATTGGTGTCAGCAAGTTCTTCTTCACTTTTTTTTTAATAACATTTTAGTCTAATTTCTAATTACTTGAGGAATATAAGAGTACGTTCCTTTCAGCACTTAAAATTTACTCCTGTCACCTCCTTGGTGCCTTCTGGAACCTAGTGAGCTAAACTCTGAGCTGCTGTAAATGGTGTGGTTTCACTGGCTTCAGAGAAATCCTGGTGCTGCTTCCAGTGTGTGGTCTCGCTCCCATTGTAGGCCAACAGTAGGACTTTAACACAGCACGGTAACAGCAGGTCTCAGCTCAGCTCTGAGGTTTCTGCATGGATTTTGTGTGTTAAACTGTTGATTTGGCTTTTATGTAATGGGTAGGTTTTGTGTAGTGTAGGTTTTCTTTAGTGGGTTTGTAGGACCACTAGATAAACAAAAGGATATCTGGGACATGGTCATGGTGGTCACTTTTAGAAATTCTGCATCTGTGGGTAATGCAGTAAAGTTTGCTTATTTGTAAATCTAATTTGTTGTGAAACATTTGTGTGCATACAAGTTATTTAGAAGATTTCACGTTCCCAGTCAAATCACTCTTCTACTACGTACCAACTGTACAGTGTCAAGCCCTGATAATTAACATGTTGCAAACATGCAATTAAGACAAATCAGATTGAAACACATAAGAAAAATGAAAGTATAATTTAATTCTAGCTATTGTCAGTCTCCTCAAGAATTATTATGCAGTTGGCCTCCTCCTGTGCTGCTCTATGTTTTAGCAGAGTGTGCACTGTTTCGCACTGCATGCAAAGTAAGTAAAAAGAAATGAGTCTTTAAAAAGAAATGCTCCAGTTTAAACAAGCCAGTGGGGGCTACTTAGGGAACACTAACTGGTCACACTGTGTTTATAGTAATAGACAATAGTATCTGACTCATAAATGATGCAGAAAAAACACGCTTGATAAGCCTACACTGAAAGAGTCCTATTATTATTAATAATAGAAAACTTGTCCCCGTTAGAATAAGCTTTTCATTTTTCTTTTGTAGTCAGGTTTTTGCCTGAGTTCTCCTGTTAACATCTTGCCTGTGTTTTTTCTTTGGTTCCCTCTGGTTCCTCTAGACAACTCAGTAGGGACATGCTTTTCCTTCTGTGTTCTGCCAGAGTTCATTAGGGTCCCATACACTGTTAAGAAAATAGAATTTTTCGCCTACTGCACAGAATGGAATAATATTCTTTAATCAAAAATAAATGTACTAGGAAGCTACCCCTATCTGCTTCAGCTCTCCTCCTGTACTTCTAAAGCAATGTGACAAGGGGCAGAATACTAGACAAGACATTGTTTCTAGAATTACTTTTTCAGTGAGTGAAGCATTCCTCAAAGGCACCATACGTACAGCATGAAAGAAGTAATCCCTCCACTTACAGAATAGGGAAAGCCTATTCAAGATTCCCATACATACCTACTAACATGACCTGAATCAGATACAAAACAGAGTATTTTTTTTCCACCCATTTATATCTGGAATATTATCAAAAATTTTATAGGAATATTCATGGATAGGAATCTGCTTCTTGCTGTGTTCAGCAGTTCTCAATCCCTCTGCTTAAACTGAGATCTCTCTGAAAAAAGTGTGGGCTTGGTTTAATACCACTGACTGTGCTCTGGGTTCTGCAGAGCATCAGTGTTGTTGACAACACACTGACAGACATCTTGGAGAGATGCAAGGTTGATATTTTCACTACTTTTCAAAATACAAATCAGTACATAGTTCAAGTTGGAAGTTTCACTTGGGTTTTACTGTTTCCATTCTTGAGCATAAATCTTACTGAAGTTGAACCTTTTTCCTCAATAGAAACTAGGCAAGGATTTCATGATTTGCCATCATGTTTGTAGTGCGTTCTATTTATAATTAATCCTCCTCTTCTGGAAAAGTGTTAATGAAAAATGTGACACCATTTTTAGAATGTAACTTGCCTGTTTCTAGTAGTTAGTTCACCGCAGCCCTCAGTCATGGGATTTGTACCGGATTCTTTTTGCAATAGATATTAAGAACAAAGTAACTATTTATGTTCAGGAAGGCAGTGTCTGCATTCAGAAAGAAGTGATGTTTTTTCCATTAAAAGCAAGACCACCCCAGATCCCACTCCTCATTTAAAGTTCAGTAATCTGAATGAGTTAAAATCAGGGGAGATGCTATGTGCATGAGTTCAAGGTGTTTGTAGAAAACAGCCTTCAAATGATGACCTAAATTGCAATCAGAAAAAAATGAGTTTGCAAAGCTTTGTTCTGGTATTATGGACTTTACTAGTTTCATATAGGAAAAATTGCAATGATAGAGAGGAAAAGGTTGAGAAAAGGGAGCTGGGAATTTAATGATGGGAAAAAAGTCCTCAAAGATTTATTTGATGGTGTCCTGGTTTCAGCTGGGAGAGGTAATTTTCTTTCTAGTTGCTGCTGTGTTTGGTATGAAAGGAATGTCAATAAAGCCTATTGGTTTATTTGTTGCCAGGTGGTGTTTATATTTTTTCAATGACTTTGTTCAGCTTCCCATAGAAGCTGAGAAGGAGCCTAAACAGAACAATGTAAAGGCCAATGGAATGTCCCGTACCATAGACGTCATGCTCAGTATACAAATGGGCTTTGGCAGAGGGGCAGGTACTTGCAATCACTGCTCAGGAAGGTACCAGTTCACTGGGTGGTGACAGTGACTTTTGTCATCATTACTATTGGTATTGTTATTTTCCTTTTCTGTTATTGTTCTATTAAACTGTCTTTATCTCAATGCACAATTTTTTTTTTTCCCCTTTTCCTTTCCCCTCCTTTTCTCCCTCTTTTCCCTGCCCTTCTGGCAGAAGCGGCTGCGTGGTCCTAGCTGTCAGCTGGGGTGATGGTTTAGTAATGGACAAGTAATACGAATAGTTGAATTGTCCATCCCAGGCTCAAAATGGCAAATATATAAAAGAAATTATTCTTCAATCCTTTACCAATTACTAAGTAATCAACCTATTTGATCCAATTGATCTTTTCTATCCCATTTTTTCTAATTGTTTGATATTTTAAAAGTAAGCTGGTCTGTCAGGATAAACTAGGTAATTTTCTGAGCTGCAAGAGCACAGCACTTGCTAAACTAGTTGTTTAATAATTTTGAAACATAGCTTTGAATAGTTACATTATTAATAGGGAGTAACATATTCTTATATGGCAATCACTCCTTAAGCTACTCATTGTGGTTGCTTAGTAAGGCAGAAGAATAAACTTTAGTATCTGTGAGAGACTGTAGTCAGCCTTATATCTTTGTGCTTCCATGCAAATGTTTTAATTACATGACATTTTCAGTAAAAACTCCATGCAGGCACCTATGTTTGACCCGATATTGGGTAAACAAAACATTGGCATTGCTCATATAGAAAAGGTGAATTAAAGAACATGTACACGTAACAAAAATGCCCTAAGCTACTACAGGAAAATCCTTACTGGTTTCCTGCATGGGGTGGATCTTTCTTGAAAGGAGTGATTCTGTTTGCCTTTCTCAGCCCCTTGTACTATCCTTGTGTCCATCGCATTTGGAACAAGGCAATGTTTGTAGTCAGATTCTTAAGGACTATGAGAACTCCATTTTTTAGTACACAAGTCATGGTTACAACTTTACTAACTGAATTATAAGCACAAATCTTGTCCTGTTTCTCTCCTGTCTGTGGTGTTTCTGAATTTCCTTACCTTCAGGACCTTCTTGTCTCTAAGATCTCAGTGTTTATTCTACTTAGAACCCAAAGGGTGTATGGAAAATGCTGACTGATGCTCTTCTGTGAGGAACCTGGATTGTGTGGGACTTCTACAAAAGATAGTATTAATAGTGGAGTAATGGTAAACATAAATAAATTTGCAAGATGAGAAGAGTGGTGTTAGAAAGGAGAGAGATTGAAATAACCAGTTATTTCTGTGATACTTCTGCAAGATTTTTACTATTTTGAGTTGGATTTTTGATCTGAATTTATATCCAGACTGCCCTTGGGAACTGCAATTCAGCTATCAGATATCACTGGCATTTAGGATTAGTTTGAAGAGTAGGTAGGAAAAGAGCCAAAGCTGCATGGCAGTGAGAGGACAGAAATGGAACTGAGCAAAGCAGGCAAGCGGCCAGCCATAATTTACTGAGAACACAAATCTGATTTTATGTATTTGTGGTGCTTCTTGTGATGTTCAGTGTTTTCTGTTTAGTCACAATTTTGCGGCCTTTGTCCCTGCATCTTTTTGGATTTGCTGGAGGAATTCTTTCCCCAAACTACAGTCCAGTAGTGAGTTCTGGGATACAGAAGTCCCTGCAAGCGTTGAACCAAAACTCACAAAGTAAGTAAAAAATGGGTAACCTCACTTTTTGGAGACCGAGTGGGATTTTGTCTTGTCAGGCAAAAAGCGGGAGACTCTTCTTCCTGCTTTTAATGTTGTATACACTTCTCATCCACGATACTTCGAGGTTAAATGCATATAGCTATAAAAGGTTAGTTCTTATCCCAGGCTTCCTGGACAAGGAAATCTTTTGAAATTCTTTAGGAGTCAAACAAGCTGCATGTGCAAAAAGTCTCCCTCTGTCCAGTAGCCTCTCTTCCGGTGGAACAAAGTGCTAATTTAATTTATTGAACATCCAAATCAAAACAGAGGTGTTTTTTTTATTGTTCTGAAGAGTACTGGAATACTGAGGTAGCGATCCACTGTCTTGTGTTTCTCTAGTTTCAAGATGCAATGATTTCTAGATAACTACAATTCACTTAATAAAGGGAAAAAAGCAAATGTATATAATCAAAACAATTTATTTTAAAGTGAAAACAGAAGCCAAACTTTATCAAGTGCACTCAAAAGGAACAGGGTGAATTTACCGGCTTCTGTGAGCTGCAATTATTGAAATTGATTTGCTTCACTTCACTTCAAGAACAATTGTTTATCATTGATCTGAATTCATACAGTCTCTTATATAGACCTCACAACACCAAAAGACTGAAGGTGGGTGTAGTTAGATTTACCTGTACTACCAGAGGCATGTAAAGTACAGAAGAGGGAAGTATTGAATGTATATTAAAATATTTACATTTAAAAATTATGTAAATATGCATTTAAACCATGGCTACTCAAGAAAAGGACTGTGTTGTGACCAGTTGGTATTCAGATGCACTGTACTGAACTTTGTGCAGTGGACCCTCTAACACAAAGGGGAAATGTGTCTGTGCGCTGTACAGATCCCAGAACACTGTACAGTACGAGCACACCTTCTCCCTATTTAAGGATGAAGATTTTTTCCATTTGTGTGTCATGGATTCCTTTTTCTGTCAAATTACAGTACTACTTTAGTTGTTACCAGATTTCTAAGCAACTCACTGATGAGAATAATTTTTCCCTAACTGAGAAGTGTGTAGGTTTATAAGCTCTGGTTTTTGTCATGAGGCATTGAGATATCATTTGGATTTGAAGTTGCTAATGAATATGATATAATAAATGAAAAGATGGATTATTTCAGGTAGATGTGTCACTATTATTGAAAACATCTATCATTTTCTGTGTGCCAATGCATTTGTAAGTTTAATACTGTGTGACCTTGAAACTTGCAGGCTAAAGAGTACTGCTGCCTGCACTAGAGGAGAGCTGACACTAGCAAGCACTGGTTGGCACCAAACTGAATAGGACTTAATTGTTTGACATACTTTTAAAAAGAATAACATTATTTTCCTCCCCTCCCCCCTCCCGCCTCAATTGACAAGACATGCTGGCTACAGAGGCTCTCTGTTCCCTGCTTCTTATGCCCTTCTTTTGTTTCGGGGCAGTTATCTGTCCATTGAAGTAAATGCTACTTTCCAGAAATCACAACACACTGAATAATTCCTCAGCTGAGGCACAGCCAACTGATTTGTAAATGCTGTCTGTTCATACTCATTTCAAATGACTGTTGCAACAGAGCAATACACACCCACATCTCTACCATATTCCTTCATCAGTACTTAACAAATCGGTTCCCTAGAAGTCATTGTTCTCTTCACTGAAGAGTTGGTGCTCCAGTGCGCACAGAGAAAGTCAGTCCTGTGCCACAGAAATAGCTGAGATACTGACATTCTCTTCAGTGAAGTCTGTTTATAACTGAGAGTATTGTAGTGTCCAGAGTTCAGATCTTAACTAGCCATCTCTGCTTGTAAAAGTTCTCATCACTCCTTTCCACAACAGAAAACAACACCAGGCAAGGCTCTGCATATGGACGTGCATATGTACATGGTATTGCATTTGTCTGCTTTTAAAAATGAGTTTGAGGGTGAAGGAATAGTTCCTTCCATTGATATTGTTGCTGTCTTAGAAACTGTATGTAAACTACCGTGCCAAAAAACCTATATAATTTTATACAAAGGAAGCCCAGCAAATACCGTACCTTCCTGTAATGTGCATGCCTAAAAGAAGACTGAATGATGATGACTTCACTGTGTCAGGACATGTAATTGTACAACTAGACCTTAAAGTAGCAGCAAATCTACCTCTAGGAGATTGTAAGAGTAACTGTAATCAATGTACTGCTTTATAAAAATGCATATTTGAGTTTTGAGTAGTTGGAATTAGTTCCCATGTGTGTAAGTGTAGGTAGAACTTGTAGCCCATAGTTGTTCTGTTTATAGTCCAGAGCATGTGCTTGGATGTAGGTTCTGTATTCTGCAACAGAATAACCACTCTCTCTGAAAGCGGATGGGACTGGAGAAGGGGAAAGCAAGCTCAATATGCGACAAGAAAGATTTAGTCTCTGCAGAAATGCTGTATTCTACTAGACAGTGTAATCAATGAAAGGATTTAGGAGAAAGAGCCTATGGAGCTCTTTAAAGCATAGAAAAGGGACATTTATCTGCATTATGTCCCTTGCTGCAGTTCACATTTTCAGCTGGCTCAGTGTCAATAGCAGCTTATGATTCTGTTGGCTTTACGCAGGGAGAAATCATACCTAGATGATAGATGTCACTTGTGGATTTTTCTTTGTCTTTTTCCTCATGCACTCAGTCTGCAGTGTATTAGCAGGTTATTCTCCTGTAATACTGAAAGATGCACGGCAGATGTAACAAAGGTAGTTGGTAAATTCGTGTGTATTCAATTTACAAACAGTTCTGGGTAGTTTAGCATGCTTATGGCATTAAATTGAGGTGAACAAGTGGATGGCATGAACTCAAGTTAAAAATTGCCTAATCTTAATGACTGAGATACAGTGGGATACGTAAGACTGGTAACTCCTAGAATAGCAGATCATACTGTCCTGTCATGGAATGGTGTGATTTCAAGAAACGGGTTTTCTAGGGGAGGTATGTGGTGTTCTGTATGTTAGTGGGTTGGTCTTTCCTATAGATACCTGAACTAAGTAGATAAGCTTTGTGAACATTTGATATAAATGATGTTTTCTCAGTTCACCTGTCCACATCACGCTCCTCTGTCTGAATTTTTGTGGAGTGGAGGAACCTGAAGTTAAATTATGCCAAAGCACACACTTGCTGTGACAATCACATTTATGTAATGCAAATACAGACAGACAACTTCTGAAAGATCAGAGGGGGAATGGTTTGTGTACTGTAGGTACTGCACCAACCAACATAACAGCATGGTGGTCACCTAGTCCAGGCCTGCTTGAGGTAACGGTTTGTTAATTGCTCGTGACTGGATTTAATTGTATAGTGATCTTTCCAGGTACTGTCTGAAATTAACTTTATTTACTATTTTGACTTAAATCAGGGAAGCATATAGATAGATGGTAATTTTAAAAGTTAACAGTGACAACAGCAATGTGATCTGTGTTTGAACTGTCAAATTTGTTAAACTTCCTTAGAGAAATAAAGGGAAAGAGTTTGAGACTGTGATATAGGACTGCAAACGTACCAAGTATCACTGGTACTTGGTTTTGTACCTGAAGAGCAAGTTTCCACTCCTTTTCTCTTTCCCTTACCCCCAACAAGAAATACATTACCAGGGTGACCAAAGACTAGACCAGACTGCAACAGTGCCATTCTCCATCCTGTCGAGAGGACTTGCTGTGTCATCTATGCCCTACCAAGGTTTACTCCTCTTTCCATGATGAACAGTCATTTCAATTCTACAACCTTGTTCTAAGAGTGTTGTGGAGAAAGGAAGCAGAAAGTTAGCTTATGGACTTCCTCCCCGTGTCTTGAAAACCACTGGATACTTCAATGAAGGGTTCAGTCCTATCAACAGCAATTAAATTTCTTCAGACATTCAATAATATCTGGGATATCATGAATATAAAAATTGTCAATAATACATAAGAAATACCTGTTCTTGGACTGATAGAAGTATGGAGTCTTCAGTTACTGATCATCATAGCAACAAGAAAGTTTGTAGAATAGTGGCATCAGAAGGAGTGTGCTTGTTTGTAAAGTGCTTGGAAAACACCCCAAGAGTTAAGTCTGCAGTGCTGATTCCATGTACTTGTTCAGTGTGATTTTTAGCAATCTCTGTTTTCACACGTTTCAGCAACAGTGTGAGAATATTCTAGTTGCAGAAACTTCTGCAAAGGATTTAAAGAAAAATAAAAATCTTCAGTATGTCTTAGGGGCTTGTTTCAAAATATAAATCACTTTTTGTCCTTTTGTAGGCATGCCCATCATTTTCCTTATCTGAATTCTGGGGACTTGAACGTATTCCTGTAAGCAGTAATGTGTGCTGTTTTCTAGTGAATTTCCTTCTCACGGAGTGAGCTGATCAACCTAAGGAAGGCCTTTGTATACTTTTGGTTTTGTCTTTATATACACAACCTGTAAAGAACACAGCTGGGCAACTGCTGTGTACTTTGTCAGCATGCACTGAAAATGTTGGAGCCTCTCTTTGATTTTGATGCTGTTTCTCAGACTTTAGCTTCTTGCAGCAATGACTGGCTTAATTGCTAATTCATATGGAGATGTAGCAGTCTGTTTTGTAATGCTGACTTGAAATTGGAACTATAATACTGACCGGACACAGTTTCCCGTAAGAAAAATAAATAAAACATCTTCCTTCCTTTCCAGGCACTATTAAAAAAAATAAAATCAATGTAACTCTCTGTAAAGTTATTATAAGATCCATTAAAGACAGCAGGTTTGCATGAAATGGCTAGAGTGCATCTTCATTACCTCTGCTACAAGTTGTTCTCAGATATGACTTTGTTTTCCAGCTAATAGAAGTCCCAAGTTTAAACACAAGTTGGAAAAGAATTTGCACCCCAGTTATGGTTTGTTAGTATTCAAAGTGTTTATAATCATATCACAGAGCTCAAAATCAAAGGTGGTGTACATCTACTGAGTAGCTGCAGAGATCTGCTCCAAGTCAAGATGTTTCTTTAAGCTTAGTGAGCTGGAAGCTTCTTTTTCACTACGTGTTTTCCTTTGATGTTCTTTTTGCTCCATGTCCAAGGACCACGTCTGAGCCAACGCTATGGAGAGCAACCAGAGAAATTTGGAAGAGCAGCTTTTCCCTCTCTGGAGCTCTGAACTCAGCTATTGCTTGTGGACTGCTGTTGTGGCCTTATTGGCCTTTTTGGTTCTACCTTAAGTTGGGAGCAAGCACAGGAGCACTGGGCTACTATGACAGTGGGTTTTGAAGTGCTGTGGCATCACTGCTATGGAGTCTGGAGCCATGACACGACACACAAACACGCCAAAGTGTGCTCACCTCCATTTCTGCAAACCGATGCAGATCTTTACATCTCCAGTAGCCATGTCAGCAGGAACCTAGTCTCTGTTCAGTATCTTAATGAAAATATTAACATGATAATTCATAGTCCATTTTATCAGTCGCTGCTCAGGGGTGGAATGTGTCTGTGTCGGGCATATATAACCAAACAATAAAACCAAATTTTCCTCTTAGTAGACTATGCAATGGCTTTTCTGATTCATCTCCTTGAATAATATTTTCAAAGCCCTGCTTGTAAAAGTACCCATAATATTAATGCCTTCTGAAAACTGTATTGGCCAGGGGAGCTGATAAAGAAGCAAGCAACTTCATTGATGTGGTGTTGTACTTGGCTTTTCCCCAACACGTACGTTACATTTTGTGTGTCTTGAGTTGTCTTACCATGAACTGTGAGTGACTGTGGGATGGTGGACAGCTCTTCCAAATGAGCCTTCTAGACTCATGTAGTGGTTCACCTGAAGTGGTTCAAGTTTCATGTAGCTCGGATAGATGACTTCCTATTTAACTTGCTTAGACCTTGAGAATGGTAAAATCAGTCTAATTCCTGGAGTCCATGAATCAGTTAAATCAGTCTGTCAGTACACATGATAAAATCTGGTTTATTCATGAGTTGAACCTTCCCTGGGCCCTTTTCAACATGCAGCATGGAAAAGGAGCTGAACTATCACCTGGTGTGCATATACCTTAAATGACCGCAGAATGACATTTTCCTCTCCGTTTAGCATGAGGGGGCTTTAACATTTTCCAAGTATATCTTCTTTCTAACATTGTTTTCCCTCTTTTTCAATTATATTCCTTATTTTCTAACGTACCCACTGCATAGATTCTCAGGTAAGTTTGTGGATTTAGTTTAGTTTCTATGCTGAATTAGATGGATCTTCCTGGACTGTAGTCAGAAGACACCTGCAAAGATTTTCACCATCTGAACTGCTTCGTCTCTCTGTTGAGACAGTTTGTCTCCCGTGGTATCCAATTTTTTTCACTTCTGATGATAAAGAGCTTCAGTTCAAGCCTCCACCTGGTTCCTCTTGTCAGGTTCATAGCACAGACAATGTACTTAACCCAGCTATTCAACTATTATATTTGAAAACAGTTTTGCTGAATGAAGTAACAGCAATGCTTCAGCCCTTGATTAGGCCTCTATGTTGTAATGTTTCTGCTAATCAGGCTGGTTCCTAGCAGGCTGTCTTGGGCCAGCCTCGCTGTGTCTTTTATCTTTTATATTAAATCTAGGGCATAGTGTGGTGTTGAGGACAGCTCATTATAGTCTGGCTTTATCAGGTTTAAGATGTCTCTGTCTTGGTGGTTACAGAGAAATGTGACCAGGGAGAAGCATGTGGAGATTGGTAGCAATTCCCATAGTTAAATAAGTCAGACAACAGCTGCTGCTCTAGGTTTTTGTGTCATGGCTGATCTGGTTTTTTCAGCATCTGCTATCGAGTCTGATTTAATCATTGGACCAGATCATGTGTTTGAAATGGTGAACTGGAGCTTTCAGAAACTTGATCCACATAAAATACAGAGTTCATGCCTGGGTTTTGTTGTGAAACTAGCCCTTTCATTGTCTTGTCGTCTTCTTGAATGTTACTAACTGGGAAAATTGTTTCTGTCAGCTATTACCTTGGCATTAATGAGATGTAACGATAGGGCCTCAGTGTAATGGGAGATGCTGTTTATTGTTGTACAGAGAGTCTGATATTCTGCTAAGTTCTTCTTGAACAGACTAATTCTAGCCATGCTCATTTTTTCAAAGGGAATGGGAATGATAAGTGGGATTAGAGGGATTCAGGGAACTTTTCTAAAGCCAGCCGTTGGCAGTTGAGGCTATACAAGGAGAAACTATATATATCCTTGTAAAATACTATACTGTTGATGTATATGTGGCTTGTTTCATCTCCTGGTCTTGGCAGTCTAAATGTTGTAGTTTTTCACGTGTTCTTGTGATTTTTGGAATCTGAGAAGCACCGTCTTCTAGATCCATTTTGACTATGAGCAAGAAGTCAGAGCTAAGGACTTGCCCATTCATCTTCACTGTTCTGGAATTTCTACTGGAAGGTCCTAGTGGATCAATACTCTGTGATAGGGCTTCCTTTTCTTCATTCTACCTGAGATCTTACCTCTGCTATGAACAGCTTTAGGTTCTTGTCACTGGCAATGTCACTGGCTTCTGCGCCTATTATGACTGAGGAGGTTTTTTTCCCTTGAGTTATAAGCATCCACGGGATTTGTGTCACACAGAATCAGGGGAAAAAATTGTATTGTGAGGGACCTCTGAAAGTCTCTAGTCACTGGACCACTCTGCAATTAACTTTATCAAATATACAAGCTTGAGGAGGACATGTGAGCACAACTTACAACAGCAAATGTTAAAGGCAAAATAAAATAACCCCTGTGTGTATGCATATGCATCTGCATCTGTAATCATCTAAACAGCTCATCTCCAAGGTGAGAAATTTTGACGAGCAAATAGATTTTCCCTTACGCAGAACTTTGCTGCTTGCACAGCCCTGACTATAAGTAGTGCCTTCTGCAAACAACTTCTGAAGCCCTAGAAGGAGGAGGATCATCTTGAAAAGGGGAAGGAAGTTTCTTTAGAAAATAGCAAGAGACAAAGATAGGTGTCCAGATACTTGGACACAACAGATATTGACACTGCTGGCTGAACTTCCAGGCCTGCCCTGTCAAGCACATCCATTTGTTCATGCGTATGCCTGCATCTGTCACACACACACATTTCTTTCAGAGAATGTATGCTGGAGAGTACAGGCGTTCAGAGGTTTCCCTGTCAAAAAAAACCAAAACAAAACAAAACTCAAAACACAAACCTATTTGCTCATCCTGTTAAAATCAAAGAAACCAATCCAACACAGACTCAGTGAGGAATGCAGATTGGTAGGGACCTCTGGAAGTTTCTAGCCAACCCCCTGCTCAAAGCAGGGCTACCTTGAACACTCAGTCAAGTGGCACAGGACCTCTTTCTGTGACGTCTTTAGTGTCTCCAGAGATGGAGATTCTGCAGACTCCGTCAGGACAGCCTGACCCAGGGATTAACCACCTTCTTTGGGAAACATTTTTTCTTTATACCCAGAGAACTCAGCCACCTTGTTGGTTCCTGTCCTTTTGCTGTATGCACCTCTGAGAAGAGTCTGCCTTGGTCCTCTCCGTGGCCCATGGGGAGTATTTGAAGAGGAAAAATCCCATGCCCTCAGTCTGCTTTTTTTCATGCAGGCTTACCCTTGTGGCCTCGCTCTGGATCTTCTCCAGGGTGTCAATATTGCTCTTGTTGCAGGGGGTCTCCAAAACTGGACACGCGGTGTTCCAGATGAAGCCTCCCAGGCTGCTGAGCAGAGGACAATAGTCCCTTCCCTGTACTTGGCAGCTACACTTTTGCTTAGGACACGATCGGTCTTCAGGACTGCAAGGGCATACTCCTGACTCATGTGCTCCTTCTTACCTGCTAGGACTCAGTCCCTTCTGAGTGGGGCTGCCACTGGCCTGCCAGTGTGTCATCAGTTCCCTCCAAGTTGGTGTCACCTGAGAACCTCCTGAGGGTGCACTTTGTCCCAGTGATTAAGTTGTTGCTGAAGATGTTAAGTTGTGCCAGCCCTAGAAGTAACTTATAAGGAATGCCACTTATATTTGCCAGTCAGTAGGACTTTGAACCATTGGCCAATAGTCTTTGAGCCCAACGGTCCAGATCCCTGGCTATCATAGAATCGTCTAGGTTGGAAGATACCTTTAAAGATCATTGAGTCCAGCCATTGACCCAACACTGCCAAAACCACCACTAAACCATGTCTCTAAGCACCACATCAATGTGTCTTTTAAATACCTCCAGTGATAGTGACTCAACCATTTCCCTGGGCAGCTTGTTCCAGTGCTTGATTACCCCTTCAGTGAAGGAATTTTTCCTAATATCCAATCTAAACCTCCCCTGGCCCAACTTGAGGCCGTTTCCTCTTGTCCTGTCACTTGTTACTTGGGAGAGGAGACCAGCCCTCACCTCTCTACCATCTGCTTTCAGGTAGTTGTAGAGAGTGATAAGGTCTCCCCTCAGTCTCCTCTTCTCCAGCCTGAACAACCCCAGTTCCCTCAGCAGTTCCTCATAAGACTTGTGCTCTGGACCCCTTGCCAGCTTTGCTGCCCTTCCCTGGACATGCTCCAGAATCTCAGTGTAGTGAGGGGCCTAAAATTGAACACATTATTCAAGGTGCAGCCTCACCAGTGCTGAGTATGACAGAACAATCACTTCCCTAGTCTGGCTCTCCACACTATTCCTGATACAGGCCAGCATGCTGTTGGCCTTCTTGGCCACCTGGACATACTGCTGGCTCATATTCAGCCAGCTGTCGATCAACACCCCCATGTGCTTTTCTGCTGGGCAACTTTCCAGTCGCTCTTCCCCAAGCCTGAAGCGCTGCATGGGGTTGTTGTGACCCAAGTGCAGGACCCAACACTTGGCCTTGTTGAACCTCATACCAGTGGAATTCCTGGCACTGTTTCCTCTAAGATCTTTAGTGGATGTGACCTTTTTCTCTGTAGCTTTTAGATTTAGTACTATAGTAATGGGGAATTTCTGGGAGGAATTTTCTGGTGTCCTGGACTCTACGTAGACCAGAAGCCTGATTATGGGTTCTCTTTGCTGATAAGATGATTATGATCAACTGTTGTCTTTTACTTTGAACCCACTCTCACACATCTGATGGTAGGTTAAATCAAATAACAGTGTTTATTTAGGAGACTCAAAATAGCACAATTGTAAAGCTAGGAGAGATGGCTAAACAGAAACGCAATTAAAATTATGCCTATATTTGACTCACGTTTATCACCCCAATTTCCTTTTATAGCACAGAGCTCTTTATGAGAGCCATTTGGACTTCCTGGTTCTTATCATAATTAAAGAGCAGTTTTTACCTTTCTGCTAGGTTATGTTTCCAAGTTTTGGAAATACATATGTCTCTTTGGCATGGCCAGATACGGTTATTACTTGTCTACAGGTAAACGGGATCAGTTTATGGTTATTCTAGCACTAGGCTAAGGCCTCATGCAGCAGTGAGGTATAATGCATGAGGTATAATGCCTTGTACTGTTTTTCTGGCCTCAGGTCCAGCCATGAATTGGTGCAGGTCTCCGAGTGGGAGCTCATCTCATGAGAATCTGCTTGAGCAGGATAGAGTTATTTCTGAGGAGCAGCTGCCACTGTATACCTGGCCTTTGCTAATGCCTCCCTCTGTTCTGACCCTACTCAGTCTCCTGTGTGGGAGAAGCCAGCTGGGTCAGTGTCCGTAGACCTTGAACGGGACCTTTGCTTTTCATGTGTAGATTCTGGGATGTGCCCTGCTTCCAGTACTCCTGTTGGTATTTTGCAGTTTGACAGGTTTTGAATGATGAGTTTGCCCAATGACAGCTCCCAGTGCAATCCATTGGATGAATTAATCTTTTTGTATAAAGCATTTCAGCTGAGGAAAATCGTTTCATCTTTGAAACTGTTGCAGAGTCCTGCATTTATTTTTGTGTGTGTGTATTTGACCTGTTTTAAAAAGAAAATCTGCAGGGAGAGTCTTGCTTGATGACTAATTATTTGTTTGCTAATAATCTTTTAATTTTCTTTCATCAGTTAATTCCCTCCTGGTTAAATTTTCAAAGCCTCATCTAGTAGGATCTTCTAGAAACCCCGCTATCTCTTAATTACAGTTTATCTTTGAATCCCTACAAAACAGCTGTAAAACTAACTTCTATTGAATGTCCTGCTGTTTTAGGGTGATTTTTGAGTTTGTGTATATATGTTGATAGTTACTCCTCAACTTACTTATGATTGGAAAAGTTAGCTTCAGATCTTTTGTGAAATTTATCATTACAGTTACCTGAAGAGACAAGATAACTTACTCTAACTTCGGTAAGATATCATTTAAGATCTTTTGAGGCCATAGTATCAATTTCCCTTGCAGTCTTTTTAGAATCACTGCTAATTTCTGCTAGTTTTGGTGTTTTATTGGCAATGGAACCTTTCATACTGGTGTGGCTTTGCTAACATTGTGGTTTTCTCTCCCTGTTTTTTTCTTCATTTAATTATTTATTAAATGTCCTGTGAATTTACCTGACTACATGCCATGAATTCCAGTAGTTGCATATCATGCACAGTCATCACTTGTAGGCAGAGCCTTTCTCTAGGGAAGTCTGAAGATGCTTTCAAAGAAACCCAACAAAAAATGGGGCTTTTTGTCTACTAGATTACTTTAAGTTGATGTTTGGTGTCTCAAGATAACATATCTATGCACAGGTTCATGTTGTGGAAAGCTTTCTTGGTACTAGTCAGTTTATTGCTGTATATGGAATTAATTTCCTGCAAACAATCACCATCTCATCGTTCGTATATAGATACAAAGGATTTAGAGTAATACATCTCCTTCAGGAGCTTAGGGATTAATACAGGCAATTCTATCAGAAATTGCTCTTTAGTAAAGAGGGACCTTGCTAACTCCAGGGGATTCAGAAAAAGCAGCTCCCCCTCCTAGGAAAGGCTAGTTTTATTTAAATCTGATTTGGTTTTATCATTTATTGTTTCTGTTCTGATTTAAAACTTTCTGGAAATAAACCACAAAAAAAACAACCCTCCACGCAAAGTTTTGCTACTTTATTAGCATTTTTTTAAAAGCTTTGTGTAGGTTTTTATACCGTACTCATCACTGTAGTTTCTCTGAATGCTTTCTAGAGGATGCTAGGTGATATGCGTAGCATCTGACACATGCAGTTTGTTGTCTTTCTGATTGTCCTCCCAGAGGGAAAATTGTAAGTGCGGTAGTGTGTTTACTTTTGAAGGAGTTTGGGGATAACAGACAAGTTTGTTTAGCGTCTGTTTGAAATTCCTGGTACCTTACTGACCCTTCAGTGATTCTTCCTGAATTACTAGGCAGTTGGTGGCTGCTACCTTTTGCTGTTAATTCTAGCAACAGGCAGAAGGCAATAGCATTTCACCATTTATTCACGTTCCTTTGAGGAGCCTTAAATGACAACTGGCTTCTCTGTTAGTTGAGGAGCGATAAATGAAACAGTGAGATGACAAAATCCAGCTTTCTGATATAAAATAGTTCATCTTAATATACTTACTGTGTATATGGACTCATAGTTTCTACTATATTTGTAGTCACGCTGTATGACTGATGCCATGCCTAACTTGTTTCTATTGCATGTGGAGGGTATAATAGTCCCAGGTAAGGCTCAGGCAAGCCATTGGCAGGACAAACTCCACATGCAGACATGTTTCATTTGCATTGCTCACACTTTTTGGTAGCAAAGATAGTTTAACTTGCCAGTATTGAGCCCGCACATCCTAAATGTTTTCTTGCCTTTAAAAGCTTGAGTCATTGTTTTCAGTAATGGTCTGTCTAGATACAGGGAGCTGTATTTTTTAGCATGATGAATACTCAGCTATACTTGTTCTGGCATTGCGATGGCATTTCTTGTTGACGATAATAACCCATCTCTCCCTTCCCACACAAACTCCTCTAGCATGGACTCCACCTTTCAGCAAGGGAGGAACAAAAATAAGACCCAGACAGGGTAAAAGTTAGCAAGTAATTTCTTATTCTGTTTATAGATTTTCTTTGGTGTCTGTGTACATGTTAGAATCATAGAATTGTCTAGGTTGGAAGGGACCTTCAAGATCATTGAGTCCAACCATCAACCTAACACTGCCAAAACCACCACTAAACCATGTCCCTCAGCACCAGGTCTACCCATCTTTCAAATACCTCTAGGGATTGCGATTCTACCACCTCCCCGGGCAGCCCATTCCAATGGGGCTCTTTTGGTGGAGAAATGTTTCCTAATGTCCAATCTAAACCTCCCCTGGTGTAACCTGAGGCCATTTCCTCTTGTCCTGTCGTTAACTTGTACTTAGCCTGGAGAAGGATCACAGGTCAGCAGGAGAGAACCTGGAGTGCAGCGCGAAGGAATTCCAGCAGCTCCAGCCAGTATGTCAGCTTCATCAGGGGGCCAACTTAAATGCCTCTATGCAAACACACATAGCATAGGCAATAAACAAGAGGAGTTACAGATGCGCGCACACCTGCAGGGCTATGATCTTATTGGCATCACAGAGACATGGTACGATGGCTACTATGACTGGAGTGTTGGAATGGAAGGACACAGGCTCTTTAGGAAGGACGAGCATGGGAGACACAGAGGTGGTGTCGCCCTGTATACCAAGGACCAGATGGAGTCTGCCTGGGGATGGATGAGGAGCCGACCAAAATCTTATGGGTCAGGATTAAAGGGAGGGCAGGGACAGGTGACATTACAGTGGGGGTCTGCTACAGGCCACGTGATGAGGAAGACTGAGCAGATGAAGGGCCTCTATAGACAGATAGGAGCAGCCTCATGTTCACAAGCCCTGGTGCTCAAGGGGGACTTCAACCTCCCCAGTATCTGTTGGAGGGACAACACAGCAGGGCATAAGCAGTCCAGGGAGTTTCTGTAATGCATTGATGATAACTTCCTTCTCCAAGTGACAGAGGAGCCAATGAGGAAAGGTACTATGCTGGACCTTGTTCTTACCAACAAGGAGGGGCTAGTGGGGAATGTGAAGCTCAAGGGCAGCCTTGGCTGCTGTGATCATGAAATGGTGGAGTTCAAGATCCTTCGGGCAGTGAGGAGGGCGCACAGCAAGCTCACTATAGGAGAACAGACTTCGGCCTTTTCAGGGATCTGCTTGATAGAGCACCAAGGGATAAAGCTCTGGAAGGCAGAGGGGCCCAAGAAAGTTGGTTAATATTCAAGGCTCACCACCTCCAAGCTCAGGAGCGATGCATCCCAACACAGAGGAAGTCAGGCAAAAACACCAGGAGGCCTGCATGGATGAACAAGGAGCTCCAGGACAAACTCAAATAGGAAGCTTACAGAGGGTGGAAGCAAGGACAGGTGGCCTGGGAGAAATACAGAGAAATGGTCTGAGCAGCCAAGGATCAGGTTAGGAAAGCTAAAGCCCTGATAGAATTAAATCTGGCCAGGGATGTCAAGGGCAACAAGAAAAGCTTCTACAGGTGTGGCAGTGGCAGTGGTGTTGGAACTAGATTAGCTTTAAGGGCTCTTCCAACACAAACCATTCTATGATTCTGACCTTCAGACTTGTTAATATTTTTACACAGAGCATGAATTTCTTTGTCTTTCTCAGTTTTACTTTTTTACTGTAATCCTCTGGTATTCATTATTGTATGGTTTGGTGCAGAGCCAGGCTTTGGAGTCCAAGGCGGCCATTTTGCAAACTATTAAAGTAAGAATTAATCTAGCTTTTTAAAAAACACATGCGTTCTCATTTTGTTTCCGAAATTAGCATTGCAAATGGAGCACTGGGACTGTAATTGCCAATATTTCCTCCTCCACACCTACTCCAAAGGTGGAAGATGAATCCTGGTCTTTCCTAGAGTGGCTCGAGGCCCTGCAAGCCTGATCATTTGAAGAGAAGCCTTGATAGACATTAGCAGTATTTTTAAGCCCTGCTGTCTGACACAACTCTGGCTTGTTTTCTAGAAGGTTATTGCTTCTTGAGCTCCTTAACTGGTGTCCAAGTTGTGATAGCTGACCAGGAGTTACGCCCTAACTAGAAGTACCTAGCATGGGGCAGAATTTGGTACTGAAAAGGAGGAGAGGAAGAGGGAAGATGAACCGGATGAACAAGAAGAGATTGCACTTTCTGTAGGTGGAGATGCTAAGAGGTGCTGCATGGGAGTCAAGGATTAGAGACCGTATAGGAGGCATGGAGTTTTAAAGGCAGACGAAAGAAGGCATTTATGGGAAGTAGGGGGTTGGTCATAGGATGCCAGTATTAGTCAGAAAAGGGAAGAAGAAATAGTTTGCACAATAAGGAGGAGGAAAACAGATGACAATCTCAGGTACAGCTAGCATGTCGTGCTGAACTGTGGAAATAGGTTAAATGCAAAATCTGACTTCCAATTATTAATTTATTAGGGAAAGCATATTGCAATGCATTCCTGCTATAGGCATTAAAATATATTTGTAATTGTAGCAGTATATGTGGGTCTGGGTTTATTTTATTATTTTATTTCATTAATGTTCTAGGAAGGGCATTCTGGTGACATACTGCATATGTAAAAAACTCTCTTCAGTCTTCGCAGATGTCTTCTATCATGAGGTGCTCTGGAAGACCTGAGGGGCTGGGTAGATAATCTTTATTCCTTCAGGTGAACATTTATTATGGCTTTCTTTTCAGGCAATGAGAGACTACTTTTGTCCCCAACACATCCTTGTTGGATTTATTCCACATACACTATATTGTGAAAGGTTCTAATTTATTCATCTCATGATTGAATTTTATATCCTTTCTTATATCCTTTCTATTAAAGTTATTCTGCAAGTGATGCAGTCCACTGGATTATGGGATTAAGAGTGCTGGATAGCATTTGTTACAGCATATTGTCAGAAAGGGAGAATTTCTGGATTTAAAGCTGATAATCAGATAAACTCCAGCAAAATAGTCCTAGGTGCCTCTTTTTAATACTGCATGCTTATCACTTACGTGGTTGTATGCATGTAGAGCTCTTCTCAAAACAGAGAGGCATTTTTTTCTTAAAGGGTTTCATCTGACACTCTGATTTGTACCAAATAATACCTTACTGACAATTGACACCATACAGAAGGTTGGCAGACTGGGTTTTAAATTAAGATTAGAACAAGAAGGGATTGCAGAAAAGAAAGAAGAATGATTTAAAAAAGAAAAAAAAGGGGGGGGAAAAGGCAAGAACCAGAATTTAAGATCACACAGTCATTTGGGATTTCGGTCACCTTGAGTTACAAAATGTTCTTTATTCATACCATTTTAATTGGAGTGTTGAACAGTTTAACAAAAACAGTTCATACATAAGTCTTTTTACATAAATTAATTTTGAAAGATGTAATGAAAGAGACTGTTGTGAGAATGCAAAATAAACTTTATGAACATGGCACTATGGGAAGCACTGTGAGACATAAATTGCTATCTAACTGTCTGCTATCTAGGCAGAGGATTTTCTTTTTTCCTTTTTTTTTTTTTTTCCTAAACCTTCTTGTATTATGACTTGTTGCTTAGTCATCACCATTCAGCTTCCTATGTGCAATTTCAGACCTTGGTTCCAGGATCCAACTGTGCTGGGTTCCTACCATCAAAAAATGTTTTCAAATCAGTTAATTATTTTCTGATATTTGTATCCTAATGGACATGAGTATGTGACTCTTATAGATTACTGTCACTTAGCATTGAAAGGACTTAACACATCAGCCCTGAGGCTAGGAATTCTTCTATATGCCAGCAGTTGTGGGAATCACTGCTCATTTTGTCACTGCTCTATATGCCAGCAATTCTAATATAATCCACCTGTGTGGTTTTTAGAGAAATGTTCTTTCTTGCCCATCGATACAATTTATAAGTTAACATCTGTATTTCAAACAAACAAGCAAATAATCTTGCACATTAATTGCACTCTTTAATACTTTATCATTCTTTTCTGGACTCTGGTTTCCTGTTCATGAATTGCAGGTATTCCTAATGCTTCCGTAGACAGATCTCCACCTGAAGAGCTCTGTTCTCCATCTGTCTTGTGTTTCACAGTTGACATATTTGGATCATTGCTTGCTTCTTGTTTGTTTAATTATTTCAAGTTCTGAAATATTTCTAATTGTTTGTCTTAGGGGAATCGATGCCAACCCGTTGTATAATGTCACTGCAGAAAAGCTTTTGCAAAGGGAAGGCCTTGTGGTTCCCTTGGGGAATGAGCTCTGATTTCTGTAGCCAGGGGAGTTCTGCAGTTGAAGACTAGCTCTACTTTACATTTAGGCAGTTCCAGCAGTACTTCTAAACGTACATGCTGTTTTACCTAAAAAAAATCCCAACAATCAAAACCAACCCTGCAAAAGTTTTATCTGCACAGACCAGAGAATTTTGTTCAGAACATGGTTAGACACATTTAGGTAAACTAATCCCTGGTGTAATTTCACTAACCAGCTGGAGTTGCAACAGAAGTTAATTTAGGTATATTTTGCTTCCTTTAAAATGCAGTAAGAGGAGAGAAGAGAAGAGAAAAGAGCCCACAAATAGCTCTACAAATAGTTATTTTCAAAAATTGGCCAAGATTTACACACTTAAAGGAGCAGGGAGATGAGGGAAAGAAGCACGAGGTAAGAATATTAACTCTGCACCTTTTCTTTGCACTGGGATTATTTTATAAGTGTGGCATTCAAAAATGTGACTCCTATTAACATAGTTATAATTTTCCTTCCTTCTGGCCAAAACACAGGCATTTTGACCATTTCTAATTTTACACTACCATGTACAGTTAACATTTAAAAATACCTAGTTTTTTAATGCTGACTAGCATGTATTCTCAGCTACCATGCTTTTAGCAAGAAAGGGGTATCTAGGCACAAAACATAGACCATTTTACAAGGGCTTAGATTAATAGACATGATTTCATAGCAGAAGTAAGAAATTTTTTTGGTTTTGTAAATGATCCTTTGCTACAATAATCTGAAAACGAGAGTGTAAGTGCAGCTTCTGCTATTCCAAATGGTCAAAGTAGCACATTTTTCTTAACAAGATGCTGACCCTGATAATAGTGAAGAAAGGAATTTAAGTAAACCAAGAAAGATCTCCCTGTGTTTTCTTGAGCTGACTCATGGAGATTGAGAACCTGGTGGTAAATGAAGGATACTCAGCTTACGTGACACAGAAACTGTTATATTACTTCAGGTCTCAGATCCCTTTAGTTTTGCATCTTTGACCTTGACAGTAACTGGGTTAGTTCCTTCCAAGAAGGTGCAAGGAGCTTCGTACTGCCTGGTAGCTGTAGTTTCACCTGTTGGCCAGATGTTTTACTTCAGTACTAAGAAGATCTAATGGACAAGGCTGTGAAAATAAGCAGGAGAGAGAAACAGACTATGAATGAAATAAACTGGCCACGCACCAGCACAATCCTGTACTGCTTATGAGTTCCCACCTCTGAAGTCACCTTTTTACCTGAGTTTCCTACCTTATTTCCTCAAAGGACCTTTGGTGATCACTGGGGCGACAGAAGTGAAAAATTGCTGTGAGCCTGTTAGGATGTATTTTAGATTAAAACTTGGGCAGTGGTTAGAGAATGGATGACGCAGGTGTCCCTGGAGTACAAAGGTAAGGGAAAAGGCTGGATGTGGTACATGGTGTGACTGGCTAAAAGAGGCCAGGACTGGGACGGCAAGGAGGATATGTTCATTTAGTCTGTCCAGTTTAGCTCTAAAGAGAATGCTTTCTGTGTTAAATAAGCTGTTAAAAAGAAATACTCCGTGGTAGATGAACAATAATCACAATTAGAGAAATGTTTCCCAGTAAGATGTAAAGGTTGGTATGTAAGGCTCTTAATAAGACCTTCTTTGGCCATAATATTCTAAAATTTTTTTCAATTCGTTTGTGGATGCCGCAACTGCCATCATGCTCAGAATTACCATCAAAGCAAGCAAGGTAGCTTTGTATTTCACAAAAGAATATGGTAAGAACAGCCCTTGTAAGTGTATAGCTGTAATCTGACATGTAAAAGTCACGTCATTTAAAAATGAGGACAGTTTTTAATGATGAAATGAGAAAGGATAATGGGGTGGAAGATCAGAGTGGAAAGACCAGTCTCCTAAATGTTTCTGTCTTGTCCTTAATGCAGTTGTGAGATGTCCAGATCTCTTTTTGTGGTACACAGCAGTATCTGTTTTGCAAATAAAGTGCTAAATACTAGTTTGTCCTTCCTACTAACAGTAGAATGGGTCATTATTACTAAAGCCAGCTGCTTAATGCAGCTTTTTTGACCTGGTATAAGTTTCATCAAACACGTTACATATTCTTGTGCTGGATAAATTGATAGAGGACTTGAGTTCGTTAACAGTGTTATAAACTGTCCAGCTTAGACCAATAAATGTTTTCCTTCCACACACCAGAGTAACAGTCCAGTTTCCATGATCTGTTTAAGATAGTCTAAGTTCACATGGCCACTGAGAGATGGCCCCCTTCTTCTGCCCTACCTGTGCTGGTAGTAGGACCTGTGTTCCCAGCTGGATTGGGGAGCTTGTTTCATCAAAAGCTAATCGATTTGTTATTGGTTGGGGCTGGAATTATTTTTTTCCCCTCCTTCTGAGCTGGCTTTCAGCTAGTTCAGTTTTCAAATCCAGATGATGGCATGCCCAAGTAACCATGCTATTGCCAGCAGTAGGGAGGCAGTGGGGTCACGAAAGCAGGAGAGGAAAAGGCTCATATTTTCATTAGCAGAATTAATATAGGATAATTTTAACCCATTTTGATGATGTACGTTAAATTATAGCAAAACAGATATTTTACATATCTGCCTAATGCAACATGTGAAGGCAGGAACACCATTATTTTGATATTTTTCACAACCTTTACTGCGTATGGACCAGACCTTATCTGACATTTCATTAATTTGTACAGCTGTTGTATATATTGCATATCTGTGATGTATGGTTAGAAAAAATCCATTTACTTTACATATTTCAAGACATTAAAATCAATACACTATATTCAGTACTAAAATGGCTATATGAAGCGACATCAATACTTTTTGTTCTGTCTACAAGTACATAAGGAATTTTTAGAAACGTTTTTTTAAAGAGAATAATATATGAGCTGTAGGGAGCTGTAATGACACAGTTTCATCAGAAGATTCGGTAATCTTTGGTTTATTTTGCTGCTAAAGCCCCAGGATGGAATTAATTTTGTCTAACTTGTACTAGTCCAATTTACTGTTTCCCTGTGCTTTTGCAAATGGATTTGAGACAGATTTCAAGTTCCAAGGCATTTAAAACTGATAAAATATTTACTAGCACAACAAACATCTAAAATAATTACAGCTATTGTAATGATTCTGGACAAAATCCTACAAACTATTAAAAAAGCATGACTTAGAGCCAATCGAGAATGGCCTTCTAAATAGTACAGTGAAGGCAAGTGTTTTAAATGGGTCTTGATCACCTTATGGAAATTTAAGTGTATAACCAGAAGAGAACATTTCTGACACTAGAAATTCAGTTTGTGTTGTGGGTCCCTGGTTATCTGACTTTGTTTTCCCTTGGATCTATCAAAGAGAGAGGTTATCTTCCCAGATAGAAAGGTCATCTTCCTTGAAAGGAGTCTGGATCACTGTTTTTTTGAGGATTTGTACTGTATTACTCCTATGCACCAGGGCTTCCTGATGTTTTTCTGTGGATCAGGAGGGATTTTTCCTGCCCCTTTCCCTTCTTGCCCAGTGATGCAAAGTGCTGTTGCAATTGGTGGCTGTCTTGAGGCTTATTTTGTTTCCCTTCTGTTTGTTGTCCCCTGAATCAGCTAGACTTAGTTGCAACTTAGAGAGGAGCTAAAATCAGGGTATATGGGGGCTCCTCATGACACCAAATTGTTAAGTACCTGGTTGGTGTGCTTTTGTTTAGACTGTCATTGCCTTATTCAGCCTCAGCAGGAAATTTGCTCTGAGAATGGTACAGCTGATTTTTTGTTTTATTTTTGTGGCTTGTTTGGTTTGGTTTGGGTTTTTTGGCTGATTGGTTTGATTTTTGCAGTGCTCTGTAATATGAGTCGTGAGCCTTTTCAGATCTGCTCAAAGTGTTATCTAAATAATCCAATGCCGTTCCAGGGACTTTAGTCTCTTCTACTTAATTCCTATGGCACATTAAATTTCTGTGATTTTGTGTGTGTGTGTTTACCAAAAGACACGATTTATGGTGCTGGATGGAACAGATGTTGTGTAAGACACCTCTAGTTCTATTGCCTGTGATTGTGGGAATCTAGTCTCAGTGGCCTCAGGGATCATTTCCAACCTGGTACAAGAGATTTGTCTCAGTAAAATTTACATGCTATAGATGTTGAACACTACCACCTCTCCTTAACCTTGTACAAGAAAGATGAGCCTCTTCTGCATGGAGTTTGGCAATAAAAAGCTATTTCCTTCCGCCACCCACCTTACTCCCCATCCTCTCTTAGTTCCTCCAACCAGAGGGGAATCTAGGGAGGAAAAATGGGTAGTAATTTAAAGGTAGACATTGGGTCACACTTTACCTGCTTCTCCTCTTTGATTTGTATGTGCAGAGAATCCTTGAAGAAACTAGTACAAAGACATGCTGTGTTAATTTTTTGGGGGGTCTCCATCACAGCCATAGGAATCAGAGGTTATGAGCGAGCTTTGGCCTGAGTTCCCTTCTGAGTTGGGGGTTACCTTGGTATCCTACACGGCACTTAGAGGAAGGCACAGAGAAAGAAAGCTACAGGAGGATTTTTCCAAGGAGCTTCCAGCAGGTTTAACTGTGACAGGGGATAATCAGTAGCTGTTAAAGTCTGAATGCAGAAAAACTCCGACTGAGATTTGACATCTTCTTTCTGAATGGGGGCTAAACAGAGAATACCAGCTTTGATCTTATAAAAATATGGAGGCTGGTTTTTAACTGAAGGCATTCAAACTGTATAATTCCCCAAATACTTGTGTAGCAGACACTTGTCACTTTTTTAAAGTGGTAAATAATCCTATTATGTGCTATAGTTGAATTTATAAAGGCTGAGTTAGGGACCAATTCAAACCTGTTTATTCAGAAAAGCACAAACTGTATTTTGAAACGAACTCTGCACAAACTGGAATCTGAATCCATAGAAACAGCTACTGAATACTGGAGCGAGCACAGCTTTGGTTGAATCATACTGTATGTATCACATACTGAACAGCATGCATTGTATAAGGAGGTGTATATTCAGCGGTTACCAGTCAGCTTATAGCCCCATCAGGGGCTTCCTAGAGTAAGTCAACCTTGTTTGAGACATTTGTCTTTTCTTCAATACAAAGTCTAGTAAGAATATTAAATTGTGGCATAAAATACTTTAAATGTTGTAAGATGTTCTAGTCCTTTTTAAAATTTCTAAGCCATCCTTGCTCCGTAAACTGCTTTCTAGTGATTGATGGCAGGTGGCATGGGGCTGTAGGTTGATGGAGTCCTTAAATAGAACACCAGACAGCTTCAGATATACCTGACATTGGGAGGCAGGGCTTATCAGAAGCTGTCTTGTTTTCTGGGGAAAGGGCATAGGAAGTATAGTATACGAAGTAGAAACATTAGGAAGTTTCATTTTTTACCTGTGTAACTGTCAGACCTGAACAGACTTTGAAAACAGATGGGAATCTTGTCCCGATTGTTTAAACAGAGACAGATGATAGTCTAAGGTTATGTGTATAGTTAAAAATGTCCTGATAATCGAAGACATGGAGTGTATGCAGTATTGATTTACTCACTTCACCAGTACTCAAAATTGCCTCCGATTTAGGAATTTTAATATGAAATTAAACCACTTTGTTTTGCTAGAATTTCTTTTGGGCCATTCTTTGTGCTTTTTTGATTAGTCACACTTTTCCTCTTTTTCTGTCCTTCATTATCTTTTCATGCTTTGTTTTGGTTTTTATATTTGGGTGGGCCTTCATGTTTTGTGGCTTTTTAATGTCTTGATAAGGTAACATAGGTCCACTATTTTCTCTCAGTTTTTACCCATTGTCTGCCTTCGCAGCCACCATCATCTGTTTCTTCTCTTTTCTCTCCTGATTCTTTGTTGTGCCATGAGTGACAGCTTTGATGCAATATGGACTAAAATGACAATGATGGACAAAAGATAGCTTGTTTCTATATCCAGAACAAACAGCAGGTACTGCTAATCACCCATAACACTTGAGATCAGCACTTGGCTGAAGAAAAAGAGACTGACAGTTAATTCTAGAAAAGCTAAGATGATAAGGGTGGAGAAAGGAAGTCACTCGGCACTCACATATAATATTTCCAACATTTCCACTTGCAATATGGAGACAATATGTTAAATTATCTTTACCTGGTTTTGTTGGGGTTTAGACTCTGTTTTTCTTCTCTACAAATTGTGTTTCCTTTACTTTTGTTATTGAAGTTCAGTCATGGTAATTTTCATATTCATGACCAGGGGCTTCAAAGCTTGCAGAAGATATGCTGCACACCACCTTTTCCATGATGTGAACTGCCAAAATCCCATGCTGTATTAGTTTCTCTCGTTATGCCACTTCCGTTGAGTTATAGGTTGAATTCAAGGTTTTGGCCTTGCAGTTAATATAAAATTAATTTGATTCATAAGGAATGTCATGAACAGTATCGTTATGTCAACTGTATTCCACCTGAAGAATGGAATTGATAAGTGTTGAACGGGAAACTGTTTGTGGGAGATGGATGAAGTCCTTTGGTGAGTGATAAGAGTACTTATAAACTTTTGTGTTTAAACCTACATCTCTGTCTGCCTTTCCTGTGATACCAACACAGGCTATTTAGCAACAGTGATAATAGTTCGCTTACTCCTTAGCTTCGTCCATACCAGCCCAACGTCCAGACCACGATCAGTTCTTTTTACGCATTATATTTATCCATGGAGGGTCATTCTATTAATAATCACATTGCCAGTTGGGTTAGATTTTGAATAAAAATTACTGTGAAGTCTTCTGCTGCGCTTTGTAAAGGTGAACAGGTTTCAGTGGTGGAACAACCCCTGAGGTAGAGCCAATTTCTGCATTGTTGTAGCAGAACAGAGCAGTCATTCCTGGGGAGGATACTTTTTGTCTGCTTTCTGCAGTAGGCTGAACAGAGGTCAGATTTGTTGGAAGCTGCTTAATTGTACAGGCAGCACTGCTCAGACCATGGAGCACAGCTTCATGCTGTTCTCTCAGCTGTCTGCTCCTTCTGCAATGATTGGCTCTGCTTCTTTTCAACTGCTAACGTCTCACTACAGGCCTTCCTGTGAACATGCTGCCTTATGGCTTGAGACCAATGTGTGGGCACTAATCACCATCTGGAGAGAGAAAGAGATTGAGGGCCAGCTGAACTTGGCTGTAAGTTGTGTTCGAAGTGGGGCATGGGAGGCTGTATACCACGCCACTGCTCTTTTAGCCTGAAAAGCTTTGTTCCGCCACTCTTCCCTAGCAGGAAGTAGCTCTCCAAGTGCCTGCAGGAGCGATGGGAGCAGCTCGCTTGTACTGGGGCAGGATGAGCTTGGACTGATCAGCCGCTCCAAGCAGGGCAGCCTTTCCTGCTTCAACTGATTCCTTGGGATACTGTGGAGCAAACTGGTGTGGGATGGGAGCAGTCCCCTCACAGAGGAGGGAGGTACCATATGTAAGCAAGATGCTTTTGCCTCAGTAGGAAGCCTGGTGGGCTATATTTTGCCACCACAAGAGACAGTGCCTCCTGCCGAGTTTGGGATTGTGTCCCGTCCAAAATACACATATCTGCAGAATGTGGGTTTCAGAGAAGGTATTAATGCATGGCAGAGTATCTTAGTGCTTTTGAACAGAGTGGTTAATTTCCCCGTTGCTGTCATTTGGGGATGAGGGCTAGTATCACATGCTTGTGATTTTTCTTAATCCTACTCTGCATGCTTCCAGAACTTAGAAAGGAAAATAAAATTGTATCGCATATCATACCACTATTTTCCATTTGTTAAAGACATACTTCTACATCAGGAATAACTTACTGCCCCATGGCTTGTCTTACAATCTGCCTCTGTTTTCCTTTGCTTAACTGGGTCCAAGAGTATTTTCAGGGGAGGGGCAGGAAAGGAATGCAACTGCTAAGCTCCTTATGGCCCACATCGATGCCTGGCAGCATTCTCCAGCTGTTAAGATGGATGTTTTATGTAAGTAGAAGTGGATTGTTTTCTGTGTGAGATGTATGGTTTTATTAGAAAATGCATGTGTCTCATTATGTGAAGTTATATGCATTTCTGAAAAGAAGCATTTGAATTATGTTCTAACAAAACATCATATATCGTGTTTGTTCTGATTTCAGTTAAGTTGTGATAATCTAATAGGATGTTTTTCTGAGTACCAGAGTTATTGGAACCATCCATATTTTTCATACAGCTTATACAACTGAAGAGTCATTTGTTTACAAGAGTTAAGAATATCTATACACTTGATAAGTTTATCATGAACAGCAGTGAATGAACCGCAGAAGTTTTTGATTGATTCTGATATGGATATTTCGTCAGATGTATGGACAAGCCTTGTCCTCTTTTGCACGTGTGGTCTCTCTCTCTTTTAAAATTTCTTCTACAAGGTGCTTCATTATTAATACCTAAGTTTTCTTCTAAGGTGTAAGATGCAGTGCTACTCCAGAAACAGAATGAAATTGCTTGGATGGAAAACAAAGGCGCACCTCATGTCACCTCTGATGAAATTCCAAAGTAGATAAGTTTGAGGTACATCAAAACATGCCTCTCTGTTTTTCTAAATTTGATTTCTTAATTTTTGTAAATTAGGTAATATGTTTAATCTGTTATAGGTAGTACTGCTGGCAAAATCTGTGAATAAGTTTTCTGTAGAAAGATCTGTATTCTAGTATTTTTAGTTTTGTGAAACTTGCACACCACTCCATCTGAAATTAGCAGGAGTTTAGTCTGCCCCTCATGTCCCTGAGTATGTGCAGTCCCAGGATTACACTTTTGATCAGAACTTTTCCTACAATTGCTGCTTGCATATGCCGTTCACATGTTACATGTGAATGAAAGACTAAGAAGTACAGAAGGAAGTAATACTTAAGAGCATATTTTCCCTAAAGTTTGAGACATTAGGAAAATGCTGAAGAATTCCTAATTTCAACACCCTCTACTACTAGTAAATGGCTATGAAAACTACGTTGAAGGTCTATGTTCCAAACACCCTTACTACTTGGTCCTCCTGAGAAATAATGGCTTGCTACCTCTGTGGCTTCATTAATTCAAGCTGCAGAAGCTTGTACTGAAATATATCTAGAGCTCTTACTATTATGTATTGTTATGCCTAAAGAAATTTGTATTAAAAGTCCGGGCGCTTTTAAGTGTAATTTCACACACTAAAACAATGCTCATGTTGCAAAAGTTAGGTAGTCAAAAGTTAAGAAACGCTGCAGTCGATTTTCTCTGTAATCTTAAATTGATATTCATTCACATAAACACTATAATGCACTATTTTATTACATGCTTTTTTCCTCCAAAAGGCTTCAGCCTCATTAACTGCATTGAATGGAAGTTGCTTAGTTCATTGTTGCAGAAACAAGAAGGTGCACGATGAAAGGACGAGGGGTTTGTTAGAAGAATAGTATCACAGATAGAGCAAATAAATGCCATTCTTATCCCTTGTGGTCTGTTCCTGCATCTGCCACAAAATAACCTGGAGAAGTTTCTTAAATTTTGTTAAGCAGTCACTTATCGTAGGTCTTCATTTCTACAAGCCTAACTCAGTGCTGCAAAAGTGCTGAGCTCTCGCAACCACAGCTGATGTCTAGTGGAGCTTTGCTTTGAAATCCAAAGTGCTGTAAAAGGCTGTATATTCTGATAAATGAAACTTTGTGTTTCAATTTACGCCATGAATTCTTGTGTTTTTCACTTTCACTGTACCTTGGTTCCCTTTTCTGAAAAATGGGGACAGTAACGAAATTGACTGGAATAGCTGAGGTGAACAGGGAAGAATACTGTAGAAACAACCAGGAGAAAATTAGCAACTCTATAGTCAGCATAGCAAAGTCTGTTGTGTAGTTAATAAGGCCAAGAGCCACAATTCAAGTGAGCATAACCAAGAGGTTATAGTAACTATCTGTCTAAGCTCTGTCTATCCCAACTGCTGAATGAGACAGGAGTCCATCTGGAAAACTGTATGCATATAATGGAAAATTATATCATAACCTCTCTGTGTAGTGGAGCTGATTGAAGACTTCTGTTATTGCCTATTCTGAACTCTTGACTTTTCAACTTGATGGCCTTTCTCACTTTACACATTTTATTTCCAGTAATGAAAACTTTGTACATATAAAGTATGAGAATATATGAGTAAGTACCCATCTGGATACGAATTCCCCCAAATTTTTATGGATACCTCTTACACGTAAAGAATATGCAGAGCAGACACATAGATGGTCTTTCTTTCAAAGACCCCATTTGATAGCTTTGTTACTGTCAATAACCAGGTTGCATCCATGCTGAATGAGCAGCTGCAAAGAATCAGGATATTGGAGATGATGCTTCCCTCTGGGTTGCTACAATAAACTCTTGTTTTGGTGCTTTGATTTAAAGCACTGAAAATCTCCAAAGGAATGTGTCAGGATGCTGGCGTATTCTTTTCCATTTGCAGTACAATGGAGAAAATATTCTCAGGCTCTCCAGAGAGATAAATATGAGATTGCAATACATTTAACTGCGTTTAAAATGTTGAAAACACTCTACTGAATATTAAGTAGATCCTATTATAATATACCTCAGATCAGAGTATACTATTTTCCTCTAATACTTTGAAAGCTACTGCTTATCTTAACTACAGAAGAAACTCAATACTAAGGCTCATTTTGGCTATAGATTCAAGGATCCTAAGTCTAATAGGGCCTGTAGGATGACTGAGCTGCAGTAGTACTTGCTGAATGATACATTGAGCATCAGCTTCAAAGAAAAATACTTTTCCTTTCTGCTCACTGAACAGGAGGAGCTGCCGTGAATATGGGTATTGACAAGAGGCTAAAGGAATCAAATGGATAATGTGTTAAGGGAAGAGAAAACACATCCATCATGTTCATGCAGTAGGTAATAAGTAATATTGCTGTAATACTTACTTTTCTAAATGAAAAAGCTTTACATTTATATATATTTCATACCCAGACTGAGCCCAAAAAATATTTTTAATTCATAAACAGTATAGGAACTGTGTGTGTAAGCAGAGAAAACATATACATCAAAGCCAGGAACGCAGGAGTCCTCCTGCAGAGGAGACTGCAAATTTATGAATCACGTACCAACCAAACGAGGCACTTTCCAAATAATTGAATAAACACTATTTTAATGAACCATTATAACACGACATGCTACATAGGATTTTAATCCAAAGCTCAGTGCCTTTGTTATTCTGTGTTGATGCAGTTACTATCAGACTGCAACTAGCGTTGCTTTCCCTGACAGCAGCAGCAATAAACAGTTTTCTCTGTGGAGAGTTGTAATGGAGAACCATACAGCACCGCAGCAGGGACACCTATTCTGCAGGTAGTGCAGAGCTGCATCTGGATTTGGAAACTGGAAAATAAAGCAACACAGATTTGAACTTGCCATGTTAGCATCAGTGGAGGAGAAGCTGTGCAGTGTAAATGGAATGTAGAAAGAACTAAATTCCTTTAGTAAGGGCTTCAGCATATCTAAAACTGGGGGTTTCGTGTGTTTGAATTGGGCCATATTTGGACACTTTTAAACGGCACCAGAAAATACACATCTTCTTTTTCAGGATTACTAAATGTTAAGGTCCTCCTCTGTAAAGGACCAAATCACTGACGTTATCACTGACATTGTAGGCTTGAACATCTCCAGGGTAGATTCATTAGGCCAGGTGTTCCTGCCTGCCTTCTAGAAGAGAGCTGACACCTTGACATCCATTACAAATCATCTTAACCAATACCAGTTTTCTATTATGTTTGTGTTGGCTTTTGATTTTTCTCCATAATAGCTCCTTTTCTTCTACGGAGTGGAGGTGGGAAAGCTGCAACTTGTATGACCCCCAGCACTACCACCAGCACTTAGCTGTAAAAGTGACAGACCTTTATCCAGGAATTTGAGACAGCTCAGTGTTTCAAGGCTCTATAACCTTCTCTTTTCTAGATTAGACTTTCACAGCATAGCTGTTATTCACTAAACTTCTCCCAGACACACTCATTTTCACCCTTTATATCAAGCCTTAGTGACCCACTCTGTGGAAGCTCATCCCCTTTATACAGTCTTCCACTTAACTATGCCTGAGGCCAGCAAAGTCAAATGATGAATGTCTCAGGCAGTCATCTAATCAGAGTGATTTGTAGGCACTCTGAGAGGAACCAAAGTCCAACTGGTGCCCCAGTGATAAAAGCCCACTGATTAATCCCAAGGCTACACTTTGCTGTGATTTGCCATTTGTGCAGAATAAATAAAACATGATCCATTTCACGGTCAGCTGCTGGAAAACGGTTGCTTGTTAAATTCTCTCATTCACAAAAATGAGAGAGAAAGAGAACTTGTCTGGGATTCTACCCTAGCCTTTTTTCCCCAACAAAGGTTTTTAATGGGTAGGTTTGGTGTTCCAGAAGTGTTTCCTAATGAGTACATAATTTAATATAGTAGATGCTGGTGGATTGATTTAATTTTTTTTTTTTTAAATCGGTTTAGACGGGATTATATACCCATCAATAAACAGCTTTACATACGTAACAAGCATATCAAAGGACTGGCTGGCAAAGAGAAAGCAATCTTTCTGGAGGCCCAAAAACTAGGAAACTCACAATGTGACCTGTTGCACAAGCTACCGCTTTCTGTCTATGAATGTTTGACTGTTGTGGGTCTTTCTTTTTTTCTTGAGAGTTCTTTTGCCAAAGGAGAAACAAAATATTTACTCAGATACATTTAAATTCATATTATTTTTTCTTGCTAGTTTATTTATAACCTTATTGTATTATAAATAGGGCTTAAAAAATGTCTCCTGGGAATAGATGCTTTTTCTTACCTAGTCCCCCTTGTATTGCACTGCAACATCGTTGTAGTCCTTTGGCCTAAGAATCAGAAGTGATTTTTCTCTACCGTAACCATTAATTAAATTGAGGAAAGAGGTTAATTTGCATAGGTAATTGGAGAAAGAGACTAGTTTGCATCAGTTTTCCTAATTATCATGCCTGAACTTCACATGAAATTTTTTTATGTGGGTACAGAGCAACAGAACAGTACTTAACTGCATCCTGAGTGAGAAATACTTTGCAGAGGAAAGGCAGTCCATTACTTTTGGTGGGTTTTTTATGCAAACAATTTTTTTACAGAATCTGGTTTGCTTCATGGTTCAGTGAGAGTTGGCATCCTGAATCCAGGGTGCTGGTGAGGGATTATAGAGCTCCCTCAGGATACCCTTACAGCTGAATATGAGATCTTTTGCTGCAAAGGGAACTGGCTTTTCATGAACAGTAGGAGAAGAGCTACAAAAAGGAGTTCTGTGCTGGGCAACCACATGACTGGATAATATGAAAGGCAATGTTATGGTTAGAGGAAAGAGTGAAGAAATGGCATGTCATTTTATGGCTTAAAGCTAGAATAAAGCTCTGTCATAGAAGATGGGTAGTATTTCCCCAAAAAGCTAGAGCTGCTGATGGGTATCACTGGCCAATGGAACTCTTTAACTGGTGACTGCAAGCCACGACTGGGTGTGCTGCAAAGAAAGAAGTGAGAAATAGAAAAGGATATTTGTCCACTAAGTGATTTAGTAGAAAGGTGGGTGGAGAAAATAAATCAAAAGACCATTGTTCTAAGAACTAGAAGAAAACAGGCTTTAGTTTTAGTGTACCCTGAATTTGCTGTTTCTGTTTTCCTAAGTAGTGCTATGTTTCAGAAATAAATGTCTGTAACAATAAATGTCTGTTACGTTTGACACTCTAGCTTAGTGTTGTAGTGCCCAGAGCAGGTGGGGGCTTTTTCCCTTTGGATTTCTGGTGTGTATTCAAGCTAGTTTTGTTCCATAATTTTATCAAGGGCATCTAGGTTTTGAATTAGTCCTTTGTTCCTGCCAACAGCACGTGACAGAAGAGTTTAAAAGACACAGCCTGATCTGGAAGGAGTCATTCTTAATTCTGAAGAGACACTAATGTAACCATCTCCAGAAGACATGAGCACCTCAGTCTCTAAATCAGCCCAAGCGACTTCCAGATGCTCAGGTTGAAACTGAAGGCTAAAGTACCCCAATCCATTTTCATGTCTGAAAAGATTTGCCTTCTGTGTGCCAGGGCAGACTATAGGATGGATTCAGAACCGTAGGGGTCCTTTTCTCTCTCCCATTTTTCTCTCTGCTCAGTAGCTAGAACAGTAGGTAACACATCATTCAAAGCTAGCACCATTGGTGCTAATGATGGCATGTCATTTTAGAGGAACAGAATGCTGTGTTGACAGTATAGCTTTTTGCTTTATGATTTGGGCATGTTACGTGCAACAAGATGTATGTAGTGATGTCAGCTATGAAGGTCTTGCAAGAGCTTTACCTAGGTTTGTGACAGCTGCCAGAATTTGTCTGTTGTCAAATTCATACCCCCATTTTATCTTTCTTAAGAGTCCAGCCTTTTATAGATCTTTACATACTTTTGTAACTCCATGTTAATACTTCTTAGCTGGGAATTTTGAAAAATTAAAAACTGACTCTTTCCTTCTCCTCACATCTATACATTCAGCAGTTCTTTGTTCTGTACAAAGGAAGAATATTATGGAAAAAATAAGATTTTTAGGGGTTTTGATTTTGGTTGTTAAAAAGAGGAATCTGATTTTTCAGTTAATTCTTGGTGCTGCTTGGGCACCTATACACCAAAATACTGTTACTAAAATAGCTTTTATTGAAGATAAATCCTTTGCTGTGTTCTTCAACACAATGTTAGTAATACATAGCCTCTCTGGAAAAAAGCCTGCCAGTGTGATTTTGATAAGCATTAATATCTTCTTTCGGCTTTTCCAGTTGACTACCAATATTGTTTTTCTTGTGATGGAAGATTTTCCTCTTATAGTGAGCATGATTTTTGCACTCTTTCCAGGTTTTCCTCCTAGTGAGATTAATGCCACTGAACTGTCCAAGAATGACAGGGCACTGTAGCCCCAGTCTGCCATCACAGAAGTAGCAAGGATCATCATTCAGGAAGAAAAAGGAACTTTACCTTTTCCTAAGGTCCTTCCTATTGACACACGCAAACAAAACTCTCCATACAGAGAGAGAACAGAGAAAATGTCTAGCTTTTATCATTTAGACCTCATGGTTTTTTTAAGTTCCCTGCGTCGATCTTTGTTGACTCCTAGGTTAGAATACGTTAGGTTTTTTTAAGGTTTACTGTCTATATTGTTAGCAGCAGTTAACAATCCACTAGGAGGACTAAGCAATGTGGCTAAGCAATTGAGCTTTACAGAACAGTATGGTTAATCTGTGGTAGTTCCGAATTACTAATTTAATCTGCAAAATACAGGTTTCTCTATTAGTTTGGTAACTAATTGGCCACTATTTCTGGCCAGCATCCCCAAATACATTTTTTAAATGTATTCCTACCAACTACTGACAAGTTAGCCTTTCCCTTTCCCCGCATCCCATATGCTTCTGCAATGATATTGAACTTGGCATTAATGTTGTTAGTGGGAAGAACCTGTGAAACTGTAGAAACGTTTTCCCTTTTTGTTTGCCCATGAAAACATCTTTCTGGATAGCTCTTAGCTGGGAAAGTGAACATAATCGAGGCACTAATCACACATTCTCTTAAACGTTTTGTAAGGACAAAATCAGACTCAGAAATAATTCTGATTTCTTACTAAATGTAGTGTCAGAGTTTCTCCTGAGTGAAACCACTGATCTGCCTATGTTTTCATTTGCTTTCTGAGCTGCACATCTCCATCTATGAGTGCTTTGCATGCTTGAAACGAGGTTTGCTTTGTCTAGTTTGCACTAGCAGTGCGAGATGCTTTAGGAAGACTTGTATTTTTGAGTTTGTTGCCAACTGGTTAAGGAGCCATCTGTTCCAACATGGCGGGTTTCTCCCTGGATGACCAATTGTGTGGAAGGGCGTTAAGAGATAGCTGGGAAGGAGCATCCTGCTCACTCAGCCGGAACTGAAGCAGCACTGATGGCATCCTTGCAGGATGTGCCCATAACTACCATGTGAGCTCTGCTCACGCTTTTATTACACACAGTGCTCTTGCTGAAACTTTGCAGTGATGCTGCTTCTGGGAGGTCAGATCATCAGATCTTCAGTCGTTATTCTTCCTAGGAACTCTGCTATCCTGTAGGTAAACACTGGGGTGCTGCTTGAAATCAGATGCGGTATAAAGGTACATACAGAAAACCACTGGAAGGAAAAAGATGTGCACTGGTGTTTTTTGTCATGGTGATGTGTCTAATTGTACATTCACTTCTTAACTGCTACTCCCTTTTATAGGATCACAAAGTCTGCGCTTAATGAGCCATGGCTTCAGATAATCTGTCGATACTGCTGGGGTAAAAAAGTCTCTGGCTTCCAGGGTTTGCACTGTGGTGCATCCATAATGTGAAGACACATATAGACAGTGCACTTCAAAGAAGAACAAGGGCAGGCAAATAAGCAATCCTTTTAATAAATACCTTGGTTCTGAAAGTGCAAAAAATGGATTTTCCATTTTTGTAGGAAGTTTCATGTCTTTAAAGTCTGTTTTATCTCAAACGAAAAATAAGAATGACGAATTGGAGGGGGGGGGAGTTTGTGAAACACCTTCCCTAAACAGTGTCATTATGGAGAAACTAGTTTAATTTTAACAAAAATGTTAATGAATTTTTAAATTTGACTTTATTTTGAGTAACTCTTGTAAACAGAACTGTTTGTAGTGGAATCTGCATATTTTTCCGAACCGTAGTACTGCTTTAAAAAGATGAAATTTCAGCAAACAGGTATTTTCTAATGGGGAAAAAAACCCCAAGCAAATCCTCAGTTGGGAATTTTTGAAAAGTCCTAGTTTTATCCAAGGGACATTCTGTCTTGTAACTTTTCCATGGGTTCCGCTAAGGGCTGATTGCAAAATGTCATCATGGTACATGAGGAGGTCTGGAATCCCCAGAGCAGCCAGTGGTGAAAACACACATAAATCACATGGCTCCTAGACTGGAGAGGAGGAGAAATGGCACCGCTGGAGTTACAAAGGAGAAATATTAGCTAGGTTAGGTAAATAACATCCTAGTTTCTTTCTGTCAATATAACAGAGCAGAGACAAAAAGAAAGATTACTTACAGGAATTGGCTGGCAAGTTAGAATTTTTGGAAGATTTGCATTAATTCATTACTATGTTTAAAACTTCCAAATTGAGCTTTTTTTAAGAGACACCTTTTATCTTTTTAAGCTACTTGAGTCTATGAAATAATTTATTTTTTAACACAAGTAGTTAGCCTTTAACCTTTGAGAGAAATCAGACGGATTCAGTGAGCTGATTTAGAACTTATGTTTTGGATGCCTCATTTGCTACGCAGAATTGTAGGCAGAGGCTTTCTTTAATTCTCCCAAACTCTACCTGTATGTGTTCTAATGTCTCCTCTTCTCTGCTTGAACGATCCTCTCTAGTGCTGCTATATGCAAGCCACCGCACAGCCACTCTTCTCAGTGATTGAGTGAGTGACAGTACATATTTTCAAGGTACACTAAATGAGAAATGTGCAATTTAAGCAAAGCATTCACACATTTGAATGAAAGACTGAAACTGTTGAAACTGCAGCTGCTGACAGGAAATTGATGTACCAGTTGCTATTTACCTAGCAGAAATTAGTTCTTTGCGATCAGTTTTATTAAACTGGATGGAAAAAGCAAGCATTCCCTCAAGAGGGTTAAAAATATGTTCCCTTCGAAGTTAAGAGTTAAACGGGCTTCTTCGCTGTGTCATTGCTGTTTTCTCAGCATGTCCCTTGTCAGGTTTTTTCCTGAAAAATACCACTATAGAATAGACTAATAAGTTTTCCTAGTTTGCATTTAACCCCACCCAGAGCCTCTCTGGGACCAGCTGGTCAGCTGGAGAGGAGCTCCGCAAGAGGAGTTTCTTCAGTCAAAGTGTTCCTCTATGGGGCACAGGCAAATGCACCGGGGCTCCCCCTTTCATTTGCTGAGCACATAGGCCAGACACCCTGCAGTAAAGCATAGAGTTATGTCTGAATAAAAATGTTATTTTCTATTCCAAACTGGTTAACTTTTTCCTAAATTGGACAAGTCCCTAGGGAATCTCACTGTCATGAAGAGGTTCAGGTGGTTTCGCACTCAAATGCCTCGGGGCTGTTTGATCTGTCGAAGTTTTCCCTACTGTGGGGATGTAAATTAATATTTATTATTAATATAGTACTGCCGTGTGCAAGATGCACCACACTTGTTAACTTTGCCATGTTAATCTGTGTCTCAAAGCATTTTTTTTAGAAGGGAGAAGATCTGCATGTGTCAGATTTTTGGAACAAGAGGGGATAAAGGAAGCTCTTAAATCTGAGGCTGGGACAAGGATTTTAGGAGAGTATTCTAGTAGCACAGACCTGGTGTATAGTCCAAAGTAATGGCAACCACTCCCCTGCCTAGAAGCAATCAAGGACAGGGGGCTGGAGCCAAAGTTTTACTCAATGGGAATCCAGTGGTCGCAGCTTTTCCTAATTGTGCCCAGGCTGTCATAGACATGTGAGAGTAGATACATGATACTTACATGATATAAAGTGCCTCACGTTAGTATGAAAGATCAGAGTGGATCTATATTATTTAAGGCCAAGATGGCTGTTACCTGGGAGATGTTACAGAGTCTGGTATTTTTGCAGAGTGAGGGCTCTTCAGTAGTCCACTAAAACAGCTTTATCTTACCTGTCTACTTGCCTAGTAAAATGTAAAGCAGAAGGATTTTGGTTTTTTTCTAGCTGTAGTAAATCTACCTGGAACTAATCACTCGTATTTTTCAAGTCTGTGTGCCTAAAATTAAACACCTGCATCCACATCATTCACTTCAGGCACTGGAAGGAAAAAATGGGTCTTGCTTTTCAGAGCAGTTAGTTCAGTGATGGGACTTGCAAGTACCAAGGTAACAATTAATGGCAGGTGAAAGTACTCAGCACTTCCAAAATTCAGGATTCTAGGCAAACTTTCAACAGCCATGTTTGAATGTTTGGGTTACTGTATTTCTTTTATGATAAAGATTTTCCTCTTTTTAATTTTCCCCTCCACTTATCTTAGTGATTTTTCCTTCCTTTCAGTCTTTGTTTCAGTTGTCATGAATGTTAGTAAATCACAGGAGAACAGAATAATGGAAATATGGCTGGAAGGGTTATTGGGAGATTGCCTAGCGCATCAGTTCTTCCTAGTGAGAAGCACTGATAGTAAAGCTGAGACACGTAACAGAGCACAAAGTAAAAGCCTCTTCCTGCCTTTTTAGCTTGGGCTGTGTACCCATGACTGTACTGTCAGGGGAAGGCAGTGCTATGAGGAGATAACAAAGGGACACAGTCTGAAAAAAACCAGTTTGAAGCAGCAGGATATATTTTCCATACCAAGGAGGCCTCAGCATCAACTCTAACATTTCTTTTTTTCCTCATAGTCCTACCTCAGTTTTAAGGCACTGCTGCGAGGAGGTAGCCACAGGGCTTCAGGAGGACACAGAGAGACAGGGTCTGCAGGTTGGACATGAGGCTGAGGATGCATGAACTCAGAGAGAAGGTAGAAATAATGGAGGCAGGCAGAGCAGGAGATAAGGAGTGATGAGGCACCAAGAGCAAACTGGCAAGGAGCTGATGGTGGTTACACTGGAACTTTCCCCAGGAAAGGCTGGAGACAGCTGGATTTTTTTTTTTCTCTGATCCGTAACAGGGTCAGCTTTATCTAAGTATTCTTAAAAGGCATTTGTCTATGTGTCCTGGTTTCAGTTGGGATAAAGTTAATTTTCTTACTAGCAGCTGATACAGGGCTGTGTTTTGGATTTAGGATGAGACTAATGTTGACAGCGCACTAATAATTTAGTCGTTGCTAGCAGTCAAGGACTTTTCAGCTTCTCGTACCGGCCTGCTAACAGGAAGGCAGGGGCACCCAACAAGCTAGGAGAGGACATAGCCAGGACAGCTGACCCCAACCAACCAAAGGGATATTCTATACTATATGACGTCGGGCTCAGTATATAGAGCTGGGGGAAGAAGGGGAGGGGAGTGATGGAGTTTTGTCTTCCCAAGTAATGATTAGGCATGATGGAGCTGTGCTTTCCTGGAGATGCTGGACACCTGCCTGGTGATGAGAAGTAATGATTTAATTCTTTGTTTTCCTTTGCTTGTGTGCATGGCTTTTGCCTAACTTATTAAACTGTCTTTATCTCAACCCACGAGTTTTCTCACTGTTACTCTTCTGATTCTGTCCCCCATCCTGCTAGGGAGGAGCGAGCGAGTGGTTGTGCGATGCTTAGTTGCCGGCTAGAGTTAAACCATGACAGTATGGAAATAGCATAGTAGCATAGGCAATTAAGAACAGTTTAGGCAACCTATTACTTACTTTACTATCCTTGGTATTCAGAAAGTTTTCTCAGACATGCCTGTCTGTCCACAGCCTCTCTCCTATTAGTGCCATTTCCTTCTGAAATAAGTGTTTTATTTCTCTAATGGTAGTCAGAGCACAGCACACTCACTTTGTTTGCAATGTTTCAGCTTCTCACTCAACTCCTCCTTGTCTTTGACAGTGTCTTTGATGTGTATGGCCATGATTTTAATGGGCTCAGTGGTCTCTGGCATTGTGACAAATGAACCTACGAACCTTGTTTTTCAAACCGTTACAGTTTCTAAAGCTGAATTACATGTTTCCAAGAACGCCTAGAATCTTAGAACAAATACAAATTTTATTAATCCAAAGTAATAAACAGCTGAAGAGTATTTTTTTTAATGTACTTGCCATAAAGTATCACTAAATAGATACATGCACAGCTCATTCACAGCTCATGGTTATGAGACTTGTTAGCATTGCTTGAAACCTTATCAAATTAAAACATAAATTTAAGCCACCACTACCACCTTTAAGGTACCAATTGAGAGTTCTGGTTAGTGGCTGTTCTTACCTGTTGGCCAACAAGAGTGGCAGGCACTGCCATAAATACTTTCATGGTTAGTAACATGCTGGTCAGGTAGCTGAATTCATTATGCTCAACTGCACTGCTAAGCAATGGGTCAAGGTTGGTGGTGTGAATGAGCAAGTGTAAGCTTGTTTCTGAACGAATGTGTAAACGAATAGTGCCCTGTCTCTTTCCTAAATGGCATTTTTGATTTCCTGCGCAGGCCAATTACTTCAAAAGCACTTCATGCCATCCCTTCAAATAATGGTAAGCATGCTCTTTTTAAACAGCAAAACATGCTCAAAGCTAATGTGCCAACCCCTACTTTGGAAAACAGCTGTGAGCTCTATTGTGTGCTGACAGTACTGTTTGGGAAGTGCTGCTCTCTTAGTTCTGTCACTCAAGACAGAAAAGGGTATTTTTCGAAAATATCATGGAGATTGCCAGAAAAATGTGAAGATGTACGTTTTAGGAAAAACTTAGTCTACGTGGTTGTCAGCTAGCTGCAAGTGAAACTGAGGATAAGGCCAGTTAGACTAGGGGTGATAAAAGGCACTGCAGGCTTGCTTTCATTCATTCCAGGACACAAAGAACATGAAACTAAGAACAACTTTTAGAGCGCAGTAGCAGAACAAAGGCATCTCTAGAGTACACTGAGCAGGCACACTCCTTAACCATTTCCTCTACTTTTTAAAGGAGCCCAGAGACTCAGACCAAAGAAATTCTGCATAGAGGTAGCATTCTCACCAGCTGAGTTTCCCCTGACTAATGTTGTAGACAACCAACTTGACCAGGTCCATGGTCAAGGTGGGGCTGTATGAGAACAGAAAAAAATACAGCAGCTTTTGAACAGCAGCTACAACCTGACAGACTCCAGGCAGATATGCCTTAGGTGAAAAGTAACAAATATTGGAAAGCAGAGTTGTGCCATCAGCATGCTTTAGGCCCTTCCATTTGTGAGGAGTTGTCAATTCATATGGACTGTGGGAGAGAACATTGAGTACAGTCTGGTACCCCAGGATGCTGAGCTCTCTGCTGTTGACAAACAGACCTGAGGCTTAGCGCAGGAGTAAGACACTAGGGAGAGGAAGTAGATAATATAGATATGTATGTTTATCTTGCAGGGTTTGAAAGTAAACCAGATGAATGTTGGACTTGTAATTCAACGGGAGCAAGGGAAGATCCCAAGACAGAGAGCTGATGACAAGCTCCCAAGGATCAGGCAACAGTGTTGGGCAGGAAACACTCAGCCACCCACAGGATTCTCTGAAAAGTGAAGAGGCAGATGTCTTCTCAAGGGTGACATGCTGAGTAAACTATTCCACTATTCTTACTGACACCATGAATCAGAAGCATGGAGATTCTTTAGGGAAGGATGGTTGTAGGATTCAGATGCAGAGCTGTTACGTTTGAGGTATTAGTTCTGTTCCTTGTTTTGCTGCAAGTACTTTGTGAGGCTCAATTTTTTTTTATTGGTTTCCCCATCCATAATTCAAAGATTAATAGTATTCTATCCTTACAGAAATTTGCAGATACTGATGAATTAAATTGCTTAGCCATCTGTAGGTTGCTTGTGATCTAGAAGCAAAACATTTTGTTCTGCAAAGCCTGAGAAACTTTCTTGCATGGGAACAAGCTTCTCATCCCACTGTAAGATGTAAAAAGTATGAAAAAGGATCTTGTTTGTGAAATATTACTTCTCTAGAAGTTGTCAGCCAGGTGAGACTGTAGAGGAAGAGGATTTGACCAACCTTTTTAGAAGTGTTTGAGTCAGGGATATAAATTAGCTTTGGGAAATTACTAATTCTCATCTAAATTAAACAAATTTCCTAGTATTGCCAGGAGTATTAAAGCCAGAGCCAGGTCATATGTGATACTCCTCCATCCAATCAATGCTTAAGTGCTATTTTCATAAATAACAACAGTGGAAGATTAGATTTGCTTCAGATTTATTCTTTTGGGCTGTAGAGGATACATGTATATCTGTGTTGACTGTGTCTCTGAACTGGCAGACAACACATTAGAGGCTGGTTTCCTTGCCAACCACTGCTTATATGTAATGTTTCCTACAACAAAACAATAGTAAGTGTGTTTATGTTTTTTACATGAAAAAAATAAATAACTCCCCAAAAACATTGGTACTAAATTATTGGATCCTCCTTTACTATTCTTAAGTCTTTAAAAACAATCTGAAATAAAGGGCACAGTTTTTCCCTGCGGCATGTGTTCTTAGAGCCTTCCCCTGATATTTTGCTTTCATGACTTTGCAAGACTGAAGTGGCAAAAAGTAGACTTGTGGATCAAGCATGAACTCAGGATCAGGCTGTTGAGGCTTTTATCCCTCGCTTATGGAATTGCAGTATTATCCAAATCACGTGGCTGTGCTGGCTTGTCTTCCTGCTTATGGGTGACCTCTTCTCTTACCCCAATTAGAAATGAAGGGAGAGCATAAAAGTAAATACATCCCTGATGTAAAATACTTCTCAAAAGCACTCAGTGTCTGGTGATTCCTCTGAAACCTCAAGTTGTCTCATAGCATGACTGATAGATTTGATTAAATGGCACCCATAAGACTGTTGTTGCAGAAGAATGATTAAGCCTAAATTATCTGAAAGACTCTGACTCAGGATATAAACAATGCAAGAGCAATTGAGAGACCCTGAATCACGAACTGTGACATGATATATCCTGGAGTTCAATAAGCTAATGGTGCTATTAATGACTAAGCTAAAGCAAGCAGGGCTTTGTTTACTTCTGATTTCATGTCTTCCACCCTCAGTCTCTGCAGGTGGCTAAACATACAGAAGTACTTATGAAGCTGGGGGGTGGGGGAGGGAAATATAGAAGAGAAGAAGGTAGGAGCAGGGAAGCAAAGGGATTTATGTTTTTGTTTACATCTGGAAATTTTCCTGATGTCCCTAGGGTAATGGCATTCACAGGAGGGAGGGAGGGAGGAAGGCCCACAAGCTGTTGTGGGCGAGGGGAATAAAGAATAGGGGGCAGATAAGGAAACAAAAGGCAAAATATAAAATACAGCCAAGGGAAAGCGGACATTTTTTTCTTAGGAAAAGGAAAAAATAAGAGATGTGGGGGAGGAGGAAAGAAGAGATGTCCAAATGGTTGGCAGGATTCTTTATTGTCTCTCCCAGAAATACTTCTAACTGTACTGGCAGTAGGGCACAGAAGTTCCTATAGGGGAAAAATAAGCCAGTCAGTAGGTCGTTTACAAATTGTTCTCCTGAATAATATACAAGAAATATCTTACCTGAAATTTTCACATTTATTGGCACAGAAGAATTTATTGATCAAAAGTAGGCAATTCTCCCTCCCTGTTAGTGTCTGATGATGACAGGAGAAGTTGGATAGCTTACTCCCTTGGGAAAACCGTGTTATTTCGTAATAAATAAACTGAAATTTTAGTGACAGACCTGGCAGAGGGTTTTTTATCTTATTTTCATCATATCTGAAAGAGAGGGGAAGAAGCGGAGTTAGATCTCTTTTATTGTTTTCCTTAAATTAAATGAAAGGAGTAGGGAGAGGGAGGGAGAGAAGAACCCACTACTGAGCAACTAAGTTATGCTTCTAGTCATTTCTATGGCAAATGAAAGTGCTTCTCAAGGATAAGTAACCTAATGAAACCTTATGCGGTGGTCATGGGGAATTGCTGCCAGAACTGGAGCCAAATGAGAACAAAGAACTGAATATTAATGGCAAATGTCATTAGGTGTTTCGATGTAACAAGCAGGTTTTCTTCCTCATGCATAAATGGTAATTTCATGGAACACACAGTGGTGACGAGCGGTTCATCCTTCCTTAACTCAGTGTCCTTTAAGTCATGACAAAATTTAATACTAAGGGAAGAAGAGCGCTCAGTCTGCTCTTAATGAAAAATGCTAGTAGCCAGGTCCTTCTGTTTGCCTTCAGGTTGACTATGAATATGTAAAAATGTTGGCTATGGGTGAAGTGTGAGGACATATTCATAATGTGGAACTGTCTCTTTTTATTAGCATTTAAATAAAGATAAAACTACTCTCCATGACTGTGTGCAGACAAAATGAACAGTGAGAGAATCTTTTTTAGTTCTTCTGACATTAGATTTACCTGATTAGAAGCTGACCAGATATCAAACCCATAAAGCACTCTCTAAAATTAAAACCCTTGATGGCTTCATTAATACTGTGAACTGACATCAAGCTTCAGGCACACGGATTTAGTGTACCTTGGCATCTAAAAAGGTGCTGTCTGGGGAGCAGACAAGCAGGGAGAGCTTGCTTCAAAGCTGCTGTTGACACGGGTATACTTGGTATTGTGATATAGTCGGATACACCATCTTTACTTCCTGGGAGAATGGCAGTCTGTCCCCCTTTAGTGGTGGAGAGCAGGCCTTCACTTTGCACATCCTTTTCAGAGATGCTGCATGTAAGTGATAGCAACAGCATAAGCTCCGTGACTGCTGTTGGCACAAGTTGTCCGACTGCCACCAGGTTTGTTTGCATAATCGGTGCTGGCAGCTTCATCTTCAATAGAGCAGTCATTCCTGCAGTGAGTGGCAATTGTCTGCTTTTTTGACAAAAAAACATGGGTGTCTCTTTTAATCTACCTGTATATGCGGTGAGGTGGGCCCTAATCCAAACTGGCTCTTGAGAAACTAAAACAAAAGCCAAAGAAAGTCTGAGTGGCAATAGTCTTATTGGTTTACTGATCGGAATCACTGACCTGCTATAGTGCCACTCTGGGCATCTCTGCAGAGGAAGATCAAAAGGAAGTTGAGAATTGTAAGCAGATCAGACTAAATTAGAGGAAACAAAAAAGGCTGCTTTCGAAGTGCAGATTGCATCTTAGGAAATGATTTTTTTTTAATTACCGTATCAATGTCGTGATAGCCACTGGAAAATCAAATTAGTACACAGGATATTTGGAAATCTCCATGGTTTTCAGAGAAGAGATACAAAATAAAGGAACTCCACTGGGATGAAGCTATGCTGGGTCAGCCAATATCTAGCAGGCTGGAGAGCCAACCATGTCGTCTGCCCTGTGGTTTTCCTTTCAAGTGTTTTCAAGTTGGGTGTCCAGTAATTGATCTGGGGTGCCAGCTGCATCAAGGCAGAGAGTGTCAACATGCTTCAAACACGGCAAACACACAGGGTGACAGAGTTTGGAAAACAAGAAAAAGGCACAGAATTCAAACTGAAATTTGAACTGGCCAATGTCCAAATCTGATTTCGTTTTCTCAATATGAGATGCACTGACTGGACAATGAGCTCATTGCAAGCATTCACTGTCAGCATGACTCCCTATGAATACCACGTTGCATTTATTAGTAGCTAAGTATAAAGTCCTCTGGGGTTAGATGGGTTTTGGGCATATCGTTCTGATAAACAGTGCTCTTTTAGGCCAGTATCCTCATACTGACAAAGTCCCCTCATGTACTGTAAGCAGTTTTAATTATCTTTCTTGCTGTATTTAGTTGTCTGGTTTGCTACCAGTAACAAGTAGGCAGGTTTATATATATAGCTGCCATTTGATTGAGTAGTCTGGATGTGATGTCTGTGTTTGTGTGTGTATTTACGCTAGCTAAGTACGTATAGGCCTCCCAGATCTCCATGCCTAGCAACAGAGATTTTTGGGAGCAGACTTTGGTAGAGGAGGGCTAAGTTAGGGACTATGTAAGTAAGTTGGATGTATAATGTCCATCAGATAAGGCAAGTTGCATCTAAGGATGCTGATCAAGCTGGCAAATATCATTGGAAAACTGAATTCTTATCTTTGAGAGATCACAGGAATCTGAGGAGGTTTCTCTTGGAAAAAAGGAAAGGGTACACCCATTTTCAAAAAAGACATAAAGGAACATCTGGCAAACTACAGGTTGGACAGCCTTAGGTCTCCTGAGCTCTGAAAATTATGGAGCAAATTCTTGTGGATACTATTTCCAGGTATGGGAAGGATGAGAAGGGGGTTGGGATCAGCCAACACAGATTTTGAAGGGCAACATGTAAATGATCAACCTGAATGCTTGCTGTCTTGAAATGACTGGCTCTATGAATGAGGGGAGAGCAGTGAGTGGATTTAGCAAGGCTTTCAACCCTGTCTTGTATAGTATCCCTATAGTCAACTTGAGGAAATACATACTAAAATGGACAGAATTAGAAAACGGCGGGGAACAGGGGGGTGGGTGGGAAGGGCTGAACTATCAGGCTCAAAAGGCCAGTGGTTAGTAGTTTGGGTTCAGGCTTATTACAAGTAGCGTACCACCTCATAAGTCACTTCTGGGAGTAGTGCTGCTTAACACCTTCAGCAGCATCCTAATCAATGGGACAAAGTGCACCCTCAGGAGGTTCTCAGGTGACACCAACTTGGAGGGAACTGATGACATACTGGAAGGTCACAGTCCTTCAGAAGGACTCCTGACACAGGTCCCTCCCTGTCATTCAGAACGCCCCTGGCAAGCTGGAGGGATGGCCTGCCAGGAACCTTAAGTGGGTAAGAAGGAGTGCACGAGTCGGGAGCATGCCCTTGCAGTCCTGAAGACCGATCGTGTCCTAAGCAAAAGTGTAGCTGCCAAGTACAGGGAAGGGACTATTGTCCTCTGCTCAGCAGCCTGGGAGGCTTCATCTGGAACACCGCGTGTCCAGTTTTGGAGACCCCCTGCAACAAGAGCAATATTGACACCCTGGAGAAGATCCAGAGCGAGGCCACAAGGTGAGTCTCCATGAAAAAAAGCAGACTGAGGGCATGGGATTTTTCTCTTCAAATACTCCCCATAGGCCACGGAGAGGACCAAGGCAGACTCTTCTCAGAGGTGCATACAGCAAAAGGACAGGAACCAACAAGGTGGCTGAGTTCTCTGGGTATAAAGAAAAAATGTTTCCCAAAGAAGGTGGTTAATCCCTGGGTCAGGCTGTCCTGACGGAGTCTGCAGAATCTCCATCTCTGGAGACACTAAAGACGTCACAGAAAGAGGTCCTGTGCCACTTGACTGAGTGTTCAAGGTAGCCCTGCTTTGAGCAGGGGGTTGGCTAGAAACTTCCAGAGGTCCCTACCAATCTGCATTCCTCACTGAGTCTGTTGGATTGTTTCTTTGCTTTTAACAGCGTGAGCAAATAGGTTTGTTTTCTGGTTTTTTGGGGTTTTTTGACAGGGAAACCTCTGAACGCCTGTACTCTCCAGCATACATTCTCTGAAAGAAATGTGTGTGTGTGACAGATGCAGGCATACGCATGAACAAATGGATGTGCTTGACAGGGCAGGCCTGGAAGTTCAGCCAGCAGTGTCAATATCTGTTGTGTCCAAGTATCTGGACACCTATCTTTGTCTCTTGCTATTTTCTAAAGGAATTTCCTTCCCCTTTTCAAGATCATCCTCCTCCCCTTCCTTCTAGGGCTTCAGAAGCCCTTTGCAGAAGGGCCATGCAAGCAGCAAAGTTCTGGGTAAGGGAAAATCTATTTGCTCATCAAAATTTCTCACCTTGGAGATGAGATGTTTAGATGATTACAGATGCAGATGCATACACACAGGGGTTATTTTATTTTACCTTTAACATTTGCTGTTGTAAGTCGTGCTCACATTTCCTCCTCAGGCTTGTATATTTGATAAAGTTATTTGCAGAGTAGTCCTATTTTCAAGCTTTTGTTAACTTTAAAACCTTTTCAGTGAAGTGTAGTTAGATGCAGTGATGTTGCAGTATTTTGTATCCTTTTAATTCCTTGGGCATGAGTCTTTCCAACCCTTTCATCACGCTCACTCCCGTTTCCCTGATTTGTTGTTGAAAACTTTGCTAAAAGCACTGTTCATTTCTACAGAGCTTGCCCGTAACAGAGCTTGCCATTTCTTTTGTGGTTTAGTGAGAAGGAAAAAAAAAAAAAAAAAAGAATTTGTATAAACATAACACCATTTAAAAAAGAAAAGCAAATGCACCAGCATGTTGTAATGAGAGCTATTAAAATAATTAGTCTCTATCCTAGGATGATTGCAAAAGAAAATAAGTAATGAAAGTGAAACATATAACAACTGGATTATAAAATGAACAACCAGCATAAAAATTGAATGAGTCAAAAGTTTAAACCAGAATGTGACTGAGTTGCAGGATAGTGTAGGAGGAAATGTAATTGTGCTTATTCCATGGCAGTTTACTTGAACTGTATGTCTCTGAAAAGCATCCAAGACGTGCGTGTAGAGCTTGTACTTTCCAAAATGTATCACCATATTTGATTTCAGGACAGTCAGTGGGTCAGACTTTGCCTAAGGCAATCACAGCAGCTTTAACAACTAAGCGCTTGGGGGAATGGGATAAAATGTCTGCATTTCTGCTTTGATTTGATCTCACTCCTTATTTTATTACGGCCCGCTGGACCAGGTCAGTGTTCAGTCATACTATAGTGCCCAGTGCTGCCCCACACTGAGAGAAGAAAGATGGGTAATGCAGGCTCACCCCCAGTGCCAGCAATTCCTTCAACCTCATGGATCTTAGGAACCGCAGTTTCACTCTGGTGCTTCCAGTAAGCCTTTTTGTTGTTGTGTGTATCTCTTTGTATGATTGTCATACTCTTGCCTTAAAACAGTATCAGACAAGAAAGATACTGTTCTGTTGATGCTGATGGCTCAATATCACCAATGTCAGAGATGTCACTTTCCTGTAGTGTGTTGTCTGAGGCTGCAATATGAATATTGTAATGAAAAAACTCTAGTCTTGGTTTACATGTGCTGAGAAAACATTCCTGGTAGTGCTGTCTGGAATTTCAAAGCATGTGCTGATCAGATGGATATCTTGTCCTTTGAAGCATTAAATATTTAAATATAAATATTATTACTATTTATGAAATACGCTATAAAACAATTACTTTAGAAATGACCAGAACTATTTTATTCTATCTGATGCTTTTAGAAGCCCCTGTTCAGAGACCATCTTTACACTGTCGACCTGTAAAAGAGGTTGAGGTGTGCTTGGGCTGTAGTCAGTGGGTCAAAGCAAACTAGACCAATCTGTGCACCCAAGATGTCCATCTGTATTCTCATTTCCCCCAAAAACTGTATGTGCGCACAGTATTATGTTCAGTATATAGCAATAGAATTAAAACAGTCTATTTAGAAAACTCTCTTTATGTGTACATTTCCCAACAAAGGTTTTGTGAAAAAGTGTAGGATCAGGCTAGACACTATGTCAAGAATCACAAACCAAAATTCCTGTAGAGCCAAGACCCAAACCTAGACAGATATCTAGATGGGCTTTTGTAATTTAGCCCAGATTTTTAAAGAAGAGGGCTTCAGCTAATCTTGGGGAAGCCATACTATTAAGAACAATGTTTTCTGTGAGTTAAAACAATCTAGCACCACCACACGCTGTAAATAATGGTTCTTAAATTTTTTATTCATGAAGATAGAAAGATTATATTCATGTAATAATACTTATAGCTGTGTAGACTTGTCCTGCTTATTTGAGGTTGTATTTGAAGTTTTAGAAAGCACTGATGAGTGTGCTTCAATAGATTTTTACTTGTCTTGTCTAGGGAAGCAAACCAACTGTGGCAGGTTTAATCGGAACTAAACCTTGTCTGAGTCAAACAGAGGCTACAAAACCCAACATGCCGGACAAGTTACAGCAGAGTTAAGGCCTGTTCTTTCAGCTGTTCCAGGGTGTGGTGTTTGGGGAGGGGGAGAGTGTCTATATACATACTTACACGAACTGTATAAAGTATCCCTACTGCGTAGGAGGCTGGCAGTCATCCTGTATCTACTTGCCTATGTGACCTTGCTCCCAGGGAGATTTGCTGCTGGGAATGCTCTGTTTAGCAAGGTATACCCAACACCAAAGGCAATGAGAGCTCAGCAGTGGGCTGTTGTTGAGTTGGGTTGCAAACAGTGGGCGGCAAATTAATCCGAAGATTTTCAAGTGTCACAAAAGGCAAATATTCTTTGGTCTTCAGTGCCTGTTGCCCAGTTGCTGTCATAAAGCCAAAGAATCTTACTTGCATCGTGGTTTGTAAGATAAAATGAGAGGCCCTATTTAATTTAAATTGACATGTTTCTTTCAAAGTGCTGTACTTTCCCTATTATTTACATTCAGTCTAATCCTGTGGCAAAGTCAGCTCTAGGGGAGGTAGCTACAACCACACTGACATTTACATTTCATTTGTTTATACTGGATCTGAGGTTATGTCTGTGCATTTTACCAGTGGCTGCAGAAGATGAGAATAGCTTTAGGAAAGAGTCTGCACATTGATGAAAGAGTGGGATATGTGCTTTCCATAACTGTATTCCTGACTCATTATTCACAGCACAAAGAATTCTCTTGTGGCTTTCCACTTCTTATGTGGCTGCTGTACCACTCCCACCTTCCAAAAGTCTCAGCCGCTCAAACGCATAATTTTCTGAAGTATAGGCTGTAAAATTAAAGGTTACATTTCAGTTCCAGAAGCGAACCAAGTTACCTGGCAGTTTTGGAAGAATGTACATGTGCGTAATGGTTCAGAAATTAGACACAGGAAAACTCACCCTAAACCAACCTAACAATAAAGTTCAGATTTAAACCCATTAACAATAGAGAATTCAGAAGCTGATAGTCTAATCCATAATTCCACCCACTGTCCTGCAGCACATGTTTTACCATATGTAAGATCAACGAGTGCCCTAAGGGAGCTGCCCAGCTAGGGCAGAGGGATGAAGTAAATATTATCATGCCTGTTAAAATTTGGATTCCTTGACCTTTATACCTTTTACAATTTTCTCAGCGAATGCTTAATTTGTGACTAGTCAAGGAGTGCTAAACCAAAACATTTTATTTGCCAAGATTATTTTTTTGTGCAGTACTCTAGAGTCTGTTTATTATCTCTGTTACCTTGTAAGTAGGATACCTTGCAGTTTTGATTTTCACATTCCCGTGAGTTAGGGAAATAACTTTTATCCGCATTTTATGGTGAGAGAACTGGGGCACAGGGGTTCTAAAGGTTCAAGATGCTAAGCATGGTCACCATCTAGGGTAGCTAGCTTTCAGCATTTTATGGGCTAACCGGCCTTCAGTACCCTTAAGTTATAGTAGAAAAATACATGGGCTCAAGGAACTGACCCTGAGAACTCTGTGCTGCTAGTATGAGCAGAGCTCCGTGTTACTTCTTTCTCGGTAACATAGATACAGGGGATTTATGAAAGGAAATGGGTCCTACCTCAGGATGGGACCCAAAATAAGTGAGTCTGCTCCGATGTCCCGATGACACAGCTGTGCTGCCCACAGCACCTCTGCAGCATGCCTCCCAGAGCACCCTGCTGTGGTGAAGCTCTTGTTGCAAGCAGCGTGGTCTCCCTCCACAGGGAAAGGCTGGGTGTCTGGGAAGCTATTTTCTGCAATTGCAATACCAAACAGAGAGAGCTGATCCAATGGCCTGTAAGCAAGAGTTAATGTGGTCCGATCACATGCTAGTATGTGGGATTTATGAATGTCTGGATGCCGTTAAGATTTTTTGGAATAGTAGCCTCGTGCAAAGCTGATGGTGCGCTATTGATAAAATGTTGCATGTTATTCATAGGTATTGATTGAATCTGATGTGTCATTTTAATGGAACTTCTGCTTTTTCTTTGATGTTTTAATAGCTTATCATAAACACATAAATAAAACAATTCAGTAAATGCAGCAGAACTTTGAAGAAAAGCTAACAAAATGGAGGAGCCTTGAGATCTGAGTCCAACCAGTAAATCCACAGGCTACTTTGAAGGTCTCTTCAAAGTGCCATTTCACTGATTCTGCTAGAGGTGATGGGAGCATATCAGTGAGGAGCTTGATTAGTCTGGAAAAGGGCACATACTGGTGTTTAAGGCCATTTGCACACCAAGACTCTTTGAGTGGCTTGTTAACTGGACCATATATGAAATAAAGTAGAAGTACACGGGATCAAAACAAATAATCTGTAGCCTGTTACCTGCTCTTACTACCATTCTGCTTCCACTTTTATTGCAAACCAAAAATGCCCGTGATGTTATTCTCTCTCAGTAGTATTGTGGGTCTTCCCCTTGTTTGTACTCTGAGATACACGTAATAACTGGGAGAACACGGACTCTTTTTCCCATGTAAGGGTACTCGAGCAAGGTGTTGTGAGTAGGTCAGAAGCCAGGTCCAGGTGCTAATGGGGGCATAACAAGACAGTGGTGTCAGAATTGCTGTGATTGACTCCCTCCATGGTGAAGAGAACAGATCCTAACCAAGGGCAGCCACCAGTTGCATGTCAGACTGAAATGCTATTAGCAGTGGGCCAGGCACGTGCCTGTTGTGGACTGTGTGTGGTCTACAGGCTGTGAGTTGAAGCTCCATAGTCACCCTGCTTATTTCAGTAGACATAAGAGGTTGTGACAGTTGCAGACTCTCCTGAAATCCAGACTTGACTGCGTTCCATACTGACAGCAAGACTAGAGGGACCACAGCTCCGTCTGGAGCCTGCCTTCCTAAGCAGACCAGGCCTTGACTACTCTTGGAGAGGACAGTAGCCTAACTTATGCTAGAAGTCTAAAGCTGCCTGAAAAAAGTAGGCTGCGGAAAGGCAAACTGTGTTAACAAGCACGTTCTTTAAACAAAACAGAGACATAACCAACAGATGTTACTGGCAGTTCTGTAATGCACTCTTTGCTTTTCTTCTGATTTCAGGGAGTATGCTTCAAAATTATGAGAGTTGAATTTCTTGAATATCATGTGGCCACAATTTGTCCCATAATCTTTTCTTGTTCAGTGTCCTCGCCACTGATTCTCTCTCTGGCTGTCACTGTGCTACAGCTGACAAGACTAAATTTCAGTGGTGCCCTTTACTTTTTACTCATGTTTTGGAGAGGAAAAGTTATAAAGTACCTTTTTGAAAGGTAAAAATGCTGTATCAATGAAGAAATAAAAAATGTATATACAGATGGGAGCTATGTATACAAAAATGTTGATGTATTTGTACCTTTATTTTTGCCTGTAGGGCTTTTTAAAATCTATTTATTTTAATAGTAGGCTGAAGTAGGAAAATAAATGGTGGTAGAAGCAAAACTTGAATCCACAAGAATTTTTTTTAAGAGATTGATTTCTGGGCAGTGAATAAACATTTCCAACTTAAGGTGGATTTAATTAAAATAAGAATTATAATCGCCTTCAAAATGATGTTTAAAATAGAAGCATCCATTGATCTTTTATGCATAGAACACGATATGATGCATCTTACAGATACAAAATATAATAAATGCATAACATTCATCAAGTTGTAGGATGTTTAATCTCTGAAAATAGTTGTTATATTTAACATTAATGGTACTAGGACTATTGCCCAGACTTATGTGTGATTTAGAAGGCAAATAAAACATGTTATATATACACATAGTTCCATATTTAAAATTAACTTTATATTCTTGAAAATATGTATTGATTATTACAATTTCATTGCCAATAATGAAAAACAGCTTTAGAATGTTTTTTTTTTAAAAAAAAAAAAGAGCACACAAAACCCCAAGCTCTTTTTATTCCGTGTCCTTGTATTTGGAAGAGCTTTATATAGACAAAGAAAAGAGTTGCTGTAATCTGTATTTATGGTCTTCTCTAAGAAAGTGTGTATGTTGCATTGTTTCCTGATGACGATAAGGAATTGGTGCATTTCTGTGGGTAGCCTTTAGTATTAATTTGAGAAAAGGTATCTATTATATTCAAGTTGCATAAAAGAAATATTTCTATGAAGACCTCTAGATGAAGCTCACTGGTTATATTATTTATTCATTCAATCGCTTTCTCCCTTTGGTTTCCCCTGATTATTTAGACAAAGCTGTAGCTTTAGATACTCTAACCTGGTGTTATGCAGCTGCTTTGGCTTCTACTTTGAGTGTCAGTTGACAGACCTTTTAGCTAGATTTCTGATTTGGTTATTATAATTTGGTTTGGATGAAGCTGTAAATATGGAACTACATAGGGTGTGTATGTAGAGAGATTGTCCGTGAAGGTAAATCATCATAGCTAAAGTCAACAGAACTAGGCCAGCTTGCACTAGCTGAAGAACTGGCCGATGAAGCCTGTAATACAATTATTAAAAAGCCACTTTACCTGATCTTGTGCTAATATTTTTTAAAAACCTGTCAAAATGTGAAAAATGTTGCAGGTTTCTAATCCCAGTCCTTTCTATCTATCTATCTGTTTGTCTCTCAAAGCCTTTGAGTATTAAATTGCAGAATGAATATCACAGTGGCCCAATTTAACTGCAGAACAAGGAAATATTTTGAATTCTGGAACTGCTTTTGGTCATGTGAGACAGTTGGGACAAGTAATGTCTCTTTAACGTTTACGTGTGTATCCTGTTCACAGCTGTTACAAGGTACAAAATACACTGCATCCAGACTCTGCCACCTGTTGTAGGCAATTTGGAACAGAGCACGTTAATGGAGATACAAGAACACATTTTGCCTACTTGAAATGATATTATCTGCATTTCATTAGCAGCTACTTACAGCCTTTCCTTCATGTCACTATTTTGCAAGACAAACCCTTGTTTTTGCAGCAGTGAGAGTAGGTTAGTAAATTGAAAATTCATATGTGCTTTTCCCCCAGTCCTTTTTCCCTTTTTCTTTCTCAGTTGCAGTAGGCCCAGACCCAGCTGAACTTCTTTGCTTCTAAACTAAAAGTGCATCCAAGCACAAGTTTCATGTCTGCAAGCACTCTCTTCTGGGAATGGAAGGGAAGGGGGCACTGATGACTGGCTGCTTTCTGTTCAGCTCTGCTCAGCTGCAAGACAAATAGGTCTGTGTCACTCAGAGAGGATGTGAGAATTGCTGGCATGTGAGGAATAGCACTCACCTGAACAAAATTCCTTCCCTTGAAGCCCTTCCCATTCTTGAAGGTCTTCTGAGTTCTGGCCAGTATTTTCAGACAGGACAGAATGTCCTGCCTCCATTTCTCTTTACTGAGTCTGTTACTCCTGCATGTGTCAAGCCCTTTGTTGTACTGACTTTCTTTTAAAGCAATTTACCTCTTTCTCTTATTTTTCTGAAATTTTGTGGCTTCTGACTCTTGAGCGAGAGTGCTGGCAGGTGGTCTTTAAAGGTCATTGACTAAAGCTGGTCATCACCCGTGGCCAGTTACAGTAGGGCTATTTCAACTGATGGCCCAGCTTTGCCCTCTCCACCATTGTCAAGTTTTCCACCATAAAGTAGTTTTAGTCCACACTGATTTGCTCAGTATCAAAGTACAAAATAAATTCAGAGCATCAAGAAGAATCTGTACGTGGGTAGGTGGTTCACTAGACTGTCCCAGTACCCCTAACCTTTTATCACTGCAGCTTGTAGCTCACAAATCACCTCCAGCTCTTTTTCATGTCCTTGCCATATGGACTGATTCTAAATCTTAATGTGGCTCAGCCCACTACCATGAGAATAAGGCTTCTTCATTCTGTTCAAAGAGCTGTAACTTTTGTTCAAGGCCCTTTTCTTTGTTCACCTTGATTAATGAAATCGTATTTTGTCTGACCTCCTTGATTTCTTTGTCATAGCTTTCTGATCAACAGAAAATACAGCTGCTAAAATCATCCTTCTCAACTCTCACAGTTGGATGTGATGGTAATGACAGTTAGAAAAGCTGCTCTTCTCTTCTTACCTATCTAATAGCAAACCGCCTTGTATGCAGAAAGAACCTACATTTGTTCATCTCCTCGTCCCTTAAGTATTGCACAAGACTGGAGAGGACCAGGGACACTAACGTGATTTCCGCTCCTCACCCTCTCCAGCTCCCTTTCATTCTCATTTTATGTTACTCCTCTTCAAGTCTGAGTTATAGTTGCCACTAAGGTCTAACCTGTAAAAGCAAGTCTGGACTTAGAAATTGCTTATAACTCAGGACAGTGCGTTGTCTTTGTGGATTACAGGTGCTTGAATGAGAGCCTGGATTATCTGTGTGGTGGAGACGTGCTCACCAACTGCCAAAAGAGAAACAGACCTCTCTTTTATGGTAACAAAAGTGGTGTGGCCTTTCAGGACCTTTATGTTTTTTTGTTTCCTGTAAATTCTGACATTTAGTGCAAAGGACTGTGGGGAGTTTGAAGTGAGATCTACAGAGCTAAAATAGTGGAGACACCAGATACCCATGAGATGACAACAATGTTAATGTCTACCCAGGTAGTCTGGATTTGAACTTGAAACCTACAAAAGAAACTCTTACTTGGTTGTTTAAGAGCTAATATTATAATTTCAGGAGTGAGAGGAGGGGTTTTTTATTTGAAAGATCTGTTTACTAATTCCGGGTTTGACCTCTCTGCAGTTTATACCATAAAAATCTTTTACATGGTGCTCTTAAACAAATTGCAATTGGTGGTTTGGGTGACTTCTTCTCCGCAAAATTATCATCAGTGTCCTAAACAGAAGAATGTGAATTAAGCAAAATGTTTTACCTGTAGATAAATAACTGTAAATGCTAAAAAGACTAGTAATCAATCACTAATGCTAAATCTAAATCAATGAATAAATAGCTCTACATTATAAAAATACTTTTGTAATGATTCACACTGCTTTGCACTCCAGTTGAAGTTGAGCTGCATTCAAATTTTTAATGAAAAACAGTTGGTACAGAAATTGTTATATGGACTCAAACCCCATCTTTCTACATTGGATTGTGTGCCATTTCTTTTTATCTCCTCTACAGAAAGGAAAACCTGTCTGTGCTCATGCTGTTATATCTATTATACAGTGGTATTACTGTTGATGTATAAATAGTCTTATAGTTCATGGGGTGTGGGAAGTTTTCCTTAGGATCTGATTTTTAAGGTGGCTTGCTATTACTTCCTGTGCCTTGGACGTCTCTGTGCTTAGTTGATAGGAATGCTGTGCGTGTTAAAAACAACAGGGATAAACCGAGAGAGTAAAAGTTGTAACAACTCACCTACGGATAACAGCACTACTCAGAAACTCTGCAGGGCAATGTGGTTTAATACAAATGTCTCTCAAATACCTCATACTATGGTGCTCTCTCAGCTCCGACATACTGTATGACACGGCTTTGGCTAGGTACTTAGGAGAGGTTTACAGCTGTCTTTCACAACACCTATAGCAGGGGAATCGCTGTCAATCCACAGGAGTGTTTTGACATCTCAGAAGTAGATAAACACAAGGATGAGAACACATCCAGGATCTCTTTGCACTCATTCATGAATTCTACAAAGGAGTTATGAGTAGTTAGCAATTATGGGGATGAAATTTGCCACATACAAGAATGCTACTTTGCGTGTGTGCATGTGTGAGACAGACATCAAGTGTGCTTATGACATGCTAGCCCGCTCTGCTGAGCTCTTCTTTAAGATTACTATACTTAGGATCATAACTGCTGAATAGTGTAGTTAATTTCTTGACAGTGAACCCTTTGGCTCTTGGCCTTATGTTTAAGAATTTATTTGTCACCAGAAGCAGCAAGTTTCAGTCACAGAGGAATGAGTTGGTAGATGTGGTACAGAGCCTATGGAAGGAATATGCTGATTTGACACCTATCCCGGAGTAAAGCCACTGGGCTAAGGGCTGAAATACCTCTACCACTCACCCAAGCTATGAGATACAGGGCACGTTACTAAAGGTCCCAGCATCCCAGGGATACTGAAGGGTAAAGGCTGAAGCTGTACAAGTGCACATCTTCAGAGTGTACATGTAGTTACTCCTTATGAGCAGGATAACTTTGACATACCAAGGTATGAGTACTAGTGCTTCCCAAACTTTGAACCTATGGACCACTATCAGCCCTCATTCTTATGGACACCAGTGTAACTACATGGAACTGACAGACTGGTAAATGTTATTGTTCTATAGGTTTTGTGAATCCGCTGCAGAGCATACTATATGGGCTTAGAAGTCACAGTTGGGACCTGCTGTTTTAGAAGCCTATCATATACTGTGTTGCCTGGCATAACAAAGAGTGTATATGAGCACACTGCACTTGATGTACGTATGCGTAGGTGAGTAGGAATGCAGGACCAGCAGGCAGCATCTGGGCAACTGAATCCTCTCTTTCTTGCTCTGGCAGACAACCATACAGTAGATAATAATTCAGAGTCCATAGATCATCCTATGTCACCAGACATCATAATTCTCAAAACTTAAGAGAAATGTAAGATTTTGTAAAAGTTTGAAAGCTGCACCCGTAATATGTCACACGCAGAAAGCAGGAGAGTGGATGACATTGCTAGCCTTTCAGGTCCGTGTGCTAGCAAAATATTTATAAAATTAACTCCTGTGTTATCCGAAGAAGCTGATCATGCCCTAAATTACTGTTGGGGCAAATAAAACCCCTCTGATCCCTGCTAATCTGACTTGGAGGACAGATGTACTCTTGATCCTAAATCTAATGCATGGCTTAATCCTTTGTGTGTGAGCAGGACACCATTCATCTGAGAATTTTACGTCACTAGGAGCACAGCTGTACTCTGTTTACATCCTGGTTTTTTGTGTCATCCCATTTCCAGAAGCCAAGTGATAGACTAAGGAAGCAAAAGAAAATTTCTTTCTGGTCCACATAAGTTAGAGTCTTGAACCATGAAGTTAATGCAAGTATAGTGCAGACACCCAGCAATCCAGTTGGCTCTCGAAACTCTTTGCATATGCTTGAGGATTGGGACCCCTAGGAGTCACATCACATCACAGAATTAATTTCCTGGTTTTATGAGTTCTCATAATTTAATTTACAGTCCTTCCTGTAAGTATGTCCTGCTTCCTACCTTTCTTGCTCCCATGGCCACAGTTACAAGGCTTTTCCAGAATTTCATTCTTGAATAAATAAACCCCTTCTACTTTCTAGTCCAGAGTTACTTGTGACCAGTTTGTTGCAACAGATGACACTGCCAGACCAAACGCTGAGAACTTCTGAGCTGAGATCCTAGGAGGCCAAAATAACCCTGGATCTTTCCCCATATGTACCTGCACCCAAACTAAATGATGAGTTCAGGTGTGTAAAAAATGTCTCTGAGATATCAAAACACCCAAAACTTTGAGCAGGAAGATTTTGAATGGAAAGCAAAAGAGAGGACTCCTGGATCTGGTGTATCTGTTCTCCCAGTTCTCAGCAAGAGCTAAGTTCCAATAATCTGTCACCTCACCATGTTTTCCACAGTGCCGTGTCATGGCTATTTTATATAATTTCCTTAGACAATACCTGCCAGTAAATGCACTTACTTTCTCTTCAACTGTTTTTAACCATTTCTAATGTATTTATTAGTATTTCTCACTGCTGTAATTGTTTCTTTTGTCCCTGAAATTGTCCACTGACTTTAATTAAACCCACGAGCCTTGAGAATTTGACAATTTAATTATTTTAAATGCAGCCTTATTGCCAAGCAGGGTTTCCCTGCAGCCCTCCCAGCTGTTGTTTTATAGAGGACACAGCTTTGGGTGTCATACCGTTAACTGCATTCAGGTACTTTTCTTCAATGGGCATGGCATTTAGCGATAATTGAAATTAACTAATTTAAATGACCAGCTAGTGAAAAACAAATACAAACTAAATCTAGTCTAAATAAAAACACATTCTTCAGTGTAAACACTCTTTAAAAAAACCCTAATAATTATTCAAGGCCTGTTGTACAAAAAAAAATATAATCTGTACATATCTGTATGATCTGTAATTGCCACACTTGAAAAAAGAGTTCTACAGTTTAGAATTTTTATTTTCTTTTTTCACACAGGATAAATTTTATATCTCATGATCCCAGTCCTTTATGTTTTCTGTAGAATACTTGAAGTGAAACAATGCATCTTTTACCACTGAAAACAGAATAAATGGGTCCCTGAAGGATTTATTTTAAGTCAGATGCATTTGTCATTCTATATTGATAATCTTTGCACTTCATTATAATATTCAACTCACCATTTATATGCAGATGACACAATCATTTATGGTAATATATTATACTAGAAGAAAGCTTAATATTATCTTCAAGCTGATTTAAATGAGCTTTAAGATCATCTGGCACAATCTAAATTACTATTAAATATTAATGAAACAAAGATCATATTATTTGGCTCAAAACAGAAGTTCGGTAAACTGAACAACTGGCAATCAATGCGACCTTGGAGAGAGTTAGTAAATGTCAATTGTGAAGAATATGGATACATCATTTTTCATCATATGACTAAACTATTGATTAGCTGTGAAGATTTGAAAGCAAGCCAAGAACTTTATTTGGGCTCAGAAAATTTGTTGACTTAGGGGAAAAGACAAGATTTGTTTTCTTGCATTTGCAGTTTGTACTTTGGGTTTTGCCGATTGCTGCATAACGTTTGTTAGGAAAGATAAAGCATCTTTAACTTGGTTATCTAGGCAAATTTGCTTTGAATTATACATTTCATAAATATCACTGTCATTTTAGCAACAATGGGCAAAAAAATAGAAAACTGTCAACATTTCGTTGGTGTGTTATCCTTCTCTCCCCCCTCCCATCCCCTATCTTCAGACAAGCTACAATCTTCAGTCTTCCACATTTTCTGAAATAGGAAAATTAATAAGAAAACTAGTATCTCTACTTCATCTGGAACCATACAGCTGTGAATTTGATAAAGTGAGTCAGGAGATTCAGGTAGATGCAGTATTTTGCATATGTTTATTTTTACATAGGTCTGATCCTGTGATGTCCTCGTCATGTTCTAGCAGACACAGATTCAATGGCAGTTTACGTCAGTTCCCAAGACAACAGATAAGGGACTTAGTACTTTCCAGGAGATGTTCTCATTCTTAGATACTCAAGTCTATAATCCTCCAGTGAAAAGGAAAAAAACCCTGACCTCTATTTTTCAGTTTATTAAAAATGCAGAAGACCTCCTGAGTTTAAACACTGGAAATTCACCTCCTCTTTTGCGTAGCAAGACATTTCACACTAATACATTCGCTGTGCCAGAAATGCCAGCTCTTTTGACATGATAGTGAGTTTTATGGTATGAGATATTGTTTGTTGTTACCTTCTTTCTGTACTAGACATAATCAAGAATGATGTGGAAATGTTTTCTCTTCAGGACATCTACTATTTCCTCTTAACATTTTGCTAGGCTATGCTGTATCACGCTAGGCATGGTTTTCTTTGAGCGTTTGCATGCTCAAGGAAGGGGTTCAGAGGCATTCATTTGACCCTCGTCTGGATCTTTGCTACCCTCCCAGTAAAGAGACTTTCATGTAGTTTCAGGAAGATGCAGAGCTACTCTGACAGCGAGAAAATAGATAAGGAAAGAGGAGGATGCAGACATTTGATTTGTATATTTGGGAATGAGGCAGGCTTGGAGGGGCAGAGCAGCTGGGGAACTGTAGGCCAGGACAGAAAAGGGAGTTAAAAAGGACAGTGGGGGCTAGGATAATTTGATGGGTCTGGGAAAGTCATTGTGGGAAAATTTGTGTAAGTAGGAGGCAGAAGAGTCTAGGTGAGTGGAGGGGTGGGTGCTCTCTGGGGGCACAGGAGTAAGGGGTAAAGAGGAAAAAAAGAGGAGAAAGGGATAAAGAGGAAAAACAGAGGAGAAAGCACTGAAATAGAAGATTAGTGTTGGAGGAAATGACGCATGGGGAGGATAAAGTCTCTTGCCAAGACTACCAGAAATTCAGGTCTAAAGGAAAAAATTTTTGGATGATGAGTTGTGACACTAAATACCAAACAGGACAATCTGATGTCCAGTTCATTAGCTTACTTGGAGCAAAAGGTCTGGATAGGACCTCCTGAAATTATGGATGAAAGAAAGAGCAGGGGAGAGGGGAGAGTTTGTATCTTCTGTGCTGCAGTGATTTGAGAAAAGTTGCTGGAATCTCTGTCAGTGTAATTGCAGGTAGGAGAAGATTTGTGCTTTGTTTATCTATTTGAAGATATTTTATAATTCACAATTAGTATGTCACATGTTTCAAGTACAGTTACCTTGCCTAGGAGATAAAGTAATTAGGCAGAGTTCTACCAAAACAACTGGTGAATTGTTTTTGGAATTAGCCTTGCAACTAATTTCAAAAACTAATTCAGTGTATTCAATCTTTGAATTTCTTGATTAGATAACACCATTTTCCCAGTCCACCTATACCTGTCCTGGCAAGGCACTTAAATAAATTTTCTTGTCCCTTTGTGCCACTAACTCTTTTTGAAAGGATGGGAGAATCCCAAGGAGCCCCACTCTGAACAACGAAGCCATACTTCTATATCATCAATAAAAACGTTGTTCTGCACTGTAATCACATCAGGAGGAGGCCGTCTTCAGCCTGTTCATGTTACTTAGTGATAATAAAAGGTTCGTAATGAATACAGATATTCTTCAGTGTGATTAATGTTTCTACCAGCCACTTGCTCTGTAGGTAAGAACCAGTGCCATGTTGCAGTCGCAGGTGCTTGGGAGTGCAGCTGCAAGTGCGGTAACGAATGAGCTGTGACTTTTGCTGCTTGGATTTGCTGGCACCATTGCTGCCACATGGGTATGGTTCTTCCCACCAGAGAGTGATGGTGCCGCATTGCATCCCCGAGCTCGTTCTGCATTCCCAGAGATGTCTTTTCCCTTGGCATGTGAACCAAAGGCCCTCCTGCAGGCAGGTTTTCTGTCTCGCCCCTCCTGTCTGAGGACAGGAGACCATCTTTTTCTCACTGAGGGGACTCCTCCCCTCCTGAGTCTGTTACTATTCTTTGTTTTTAAAAAGATGTTCTCTCCACCTCCCAGTGCAGCTGAGGTCGCCTTCAACTTTCTGTCGTTATGGTCCAGTTAGAAGTACATTGCTCCATTAGCCAGTCAGCTGTACCATCTTACCCCACCCCTATCCCATACCATCCTTTCCATTACCTGACCTTCCCCACATTCATGTATTGCTATCCCTTAATCATTCCAAACTCTCCAACGTTTAACAGTGTACATGCTTGATTTTCCACTTTCATAACTCTTACCCAAATATTGCATTTGATTTTCTCACTGGGTGTACTCTGGCCAACGCTTCATAAAGCATCTACTTGGTATTGGCATTCAGGGCTATTGCCTTAACTACCTCCAGAAAGAAGCACCCTTTCCTGCATAGCCCAGCTCCTCAGAGAGCAGTCGGATCTTTTCCTTGCTATGTAACCGCGAAGTCTGAGCTTTAGGGAAAGGGGCAGCCCATGTCTTACTGTAGAGATGGTGAAGCTACCAGGCTGCACCCTCGACCTCAGCCTGGCTCACCACTGCAAATGAGAAGTAGGCAGTCCCTCTGGTGCCAGCCTCCTGACCTTTCCATTCTGGGCTGTCCTACAGTCAATGTTGAATGCTTCACGTGACTCTAGAAATCAAAGGAACTTTTGAAGGAGAGGAGAAGATAGAGAAGAGGGCGTCTGGGTAGAGTTCTACTGGGGCTCATGTGCCTACTCAAGTCATACATTTTGACAGCGCACTAATGCTGCTTACACTCCTTTGTTATAAAGAAAATTGAAACCTTTTCAAACTGAGATGCTTAAAATAGGCTCCTAAATCAATGCTTAGGCATATAAATAGAAGCAGTTTGGTTTTCAGCAACGCTGAGTGTTCTGGTGATGCTGGTATGGAAGAAAATGCTTTGTGTATGAAAGTGCATTATTAGGCAATGTGGACGTTCAAGAATTGTTATTTACAGACAACCAGTGATATTTTGGGGGGTCAGCTCCCAAAATCACTCACCTTTGGCGTTTACCTTTTATGTTTTTATTGATGATTTGATGTAAAAGTAGTGTCTGTTATTAGTAGGTATTTATGTCTACCACTTGCATCTAACTTTATCATGAGATTGGAACAATAAAGTGAAGGTCTCTGCAAGTTTCATAGTATCACACTTCTGTTGCATGCTTTGTAGAGCTGAAATGTCTGCTGCCATACCTCACTGATCCTCTGGCTGACTCCAGCTCTCACAGAAACTGTGATTCACAAGGCTCACACTTTTTACCATAGCGGTCCCTGCAATCCTTTCTAAAGGACTGCAAGAGAAATGTAGTTGAAGGAATCATAACCTTAACCTGTGCATACCACCACCTACCTCCAGAAGGACCTTTTGTTTGGTTAGTTTTGCTTTTCTCACATGGATTCTGGGGGGACCTCACAGTAGAGCAGTTGCCTTCCCTGATTTCCTTCTGTCTCCTCCCTGTCAGTTTCTATGAACATTTTCTGTAGAAACTACTCTGCTGTGAACAGACTGCTGTGAAGACACACTGGTTTTTACATGCATACTGAAATTCATGCAATGGTGCAGGATGGTGAATGGACCAGGATGCCAGCTCTAAGCACTGACAAATGCACACTCAGATATACCTGATGCTATATGAGTGATGGGCATATATACCTAAGTACAGGTTTTTGGCCCCAAAGCTTAGTCACTAAAATGAAATTTTGTGGTGTCTGAGAATGCTATAAAATCAACAACACTGTAACTATAAAATGCAGTAGAAAAATCAAACCACTCAGTGGAGGACTCTTTGCCCTGTCTGTGTGAAAGACAACTTAGTAAAATGAATATATTCCGTAACAGCAATTAAAATTAAGGTGGGATTTTTTTGGTTTTCTTTAGAAAATGAAAGCAACCTGAGATAGGTACTGGCAAGTATGAGTCCTAAGTTGTTTCCCTCCAAAACTTCTGTTTGGCTCTGATTAATTCCTCTTTTAGGATCATGTTTCAATTTGGTTTTTGTTTCTTCTTAAAACAGATAGTTTTATACCACAGCCTTCATTCTCCTATGTAGTTGAATCTGCGAGGTTATTTGTATTAGTATAGCCTGCAGGTTAGAGTCTTAAAACAGAATATAACCAAATTAATCATAGCTAAAAAAATTGCAATATCCATATGCTTAGCATATTATTTTATAGAAAACTCTTGTTGTAGTCTTTCTATTAATGCAAAACTTCAGATAGATACTGCTCAGCTGACTTGCACTAGGTTATTCTTTGGGCCAAAATTCTCGTCAAATACAATGTCACAAGAACTTTTTTTCTTGATCATATATTGTAAGCTCTAAATATATTCTATTCCATGTAGTGCTAGAAATAATTATAAGAGTTCTCTCATGTTTCCTTCACGTGTTTAAAAATGTTCCTATGTGCTTGAATTATGATGATATTTTATGTTTTACTGGCAGATGTTTGGGTTGTTTTTTTCTTAAATGTTTAATGGCAAGTTGAAGACAACTTTTCAATGTTATAAAAAAGTGGCAAGGAAATAACTTTGAAGGTTCACAAAGAGGTTTTAAAGAAGATATAAAGAACGTAAAATGTAATAAGATTTATAGTCATTTGCTGAAAATATTTAAATATATTGATGATTTTGTTTATACAGTACTTTTATTATTAAGTGAATACATGCTTCTTTCATGTAAGAGAGATTTTATGAACTTGAGCTTATAGTGATTAACTTAGAAATCTTACATATGATGGGCAGCTGAGATAAACTTATATTTAGATGAAAGAAAGGTGAACCCATTGGTGATATAAACAGGGACATAAACCAGATCATACTGATTATATTGGTGGGTATAGAGCTAAGCCATCTTCCGGGAGTGACAACACAAAGACTGCAGGGCAGGTTTTTTTCCTAGCTCAGATTATTGGGAGCCCAAACCAAATATTTACATCACCGAGCTCAGCAAGAATAAGCCAGCAGACCAATGGCCTTTATTAACATAGATTCTTCAAAAGACATAAAGAGCACCATCGCAGGAGTGGTCGGACAGCAAAGTCCATGTCCCTGAGCTCTGCTCCTGGCTCCGTATGTATTATTGAATATCTCAGTGCTTCTGGTTTCCATTTATGAAATGAGACTAATATTTATTTACTTTTTCAAACACTTAGGGGTCCAGAATTGCTTGATATTAATAAGCTGTTTGCAAGCCAAGCTCTGGCAAATCTCCTTTGTACTTCTGGCATGGGAGTCACTCTGGCAAGGAAGTGAGGTTGGAGTGATCTGACGCACCCCTGTAGAATGGAGGGAAGTCAGGATTGCTTTGCAGTTGATAACATGCTGGCCACCTCTACAGACATTGCATTTAGTGCAGAGCAGCCCTGAGACAGCTGGCAGCAAGACTGTGAGGGGCTTTTAAGACACTAGGGGCAAAAGGAGCATACCCTCCCCATTGCTGCATGCAACGGCGGGACCGTAGGTGGGCAGTGGGGACCCTACCCCCCTACTCTGCTGAGGAAAGGGCATCTCCCCAGGCCAAGGGGTTGAAGAGGATGCAGATGAGAAATGTGGCCAGGTAAAGGAAGGTGAAATGCTGCCAGGTAGACTCTTTTGGTAAAGGCTGTGCTGCATACAGGGTTTGTTCATAACAAATGGGGCTGCAGCCACACTGTGAAAGCAAATGCCTTTCCCTCCCCAAGAGTTTCCTGCTCCCTTTGAGAAGCTTTGCATAGCACCAGTTGCCACAGATGCTGGATAGATTCCCCAAAGTTATGAGACTTGTCTCTGACTTTATGCTGTCCCCTCCCGCCCCCAACTATTCCATATGTCTGCGCTGCTTGGACCATGGCTGCTGCTGAGTTTGAGCTCTCCTTTCCATTTCCAGCATTGTTCAGTGGAGGCAGAGCAACTCAAGTAGCCACTAATGCACATCATCTGATAAAAGGCATTATGGAAATGCAAAAGATGATACTGTTAGTGCACTTAAGTATCAGTACTGTTCAAAGTCTCACACAATAAATGAGATGATTTATAATTCTTGTTTCTCTTTTCCACAAAATAACAATCTTCTGTTATAGTGGAAATATTAATTAAATTGAAAGCTAGATTGCTTCTGTTGCGTAGCCCCATTTTCTAATTCAAAACTTTAAATAGTGGCATTGGGATCATTCTACAATAACAGGCTAATATGATGTCAAAGGGAACATTACTTTTCCTGGCTGTTGTACAGGAGTGAAGAAAAACAGCAAGAACTTGTTTACATGCAAATGTCATCTGTATAAGAAGCAGGGAAATGCTCTAAAGAGAAGATATTACTACAAAGGCACAATTTTCCAGAGGCAGAAAAAACAGAGGAAACATTTTATGGTCATTGGCAGTCTCTCCATAAATCTGTACCATCAGGCATGTTGTAAGGTTGGCGTGTATACTGGTCTAAAAAAAGCCTGAGACCCTCAGCCTGGAGACTAAGAAGGGGAAATGCAAGCAATGTGTCAAAAAATTTGCCGTCTGTGCTGAGCAGAAACCAGATGTTTTTACTAGTAATTATTATTATGATAATTCATTTAAGTAGGAATAAAATAGGGCATGATTGTTTACTGCAGCCTGTTTTCCCTAGACAGGCTGGGAAATGAGAAAAAAATCTCTGAGGTTTTACTCCTGGTTAAATGAATAATTTTTGCATTTAACCAGGAATAAATATGGCAACAAAAATAGTTTTCATACATATTGCACAGTAGCTGTGAATAGACATCATATACTTTTTTTCTTCTAGAAAGTCACAAGGCTGTTGAGAAATGTTAGGGAAGGTCACTTTGAATTTATTTTTTTTACTCGTCTTGCCTCCTGCTGAAACAGGAGCTGAACAGTGGAAAAACTGGAATGTCCAAAGACTGAAAAAGAATTAGGAATAATCTACCTTGGCAGGGCTAGGTGGTCATTTCAGGTGAGAATCATCTCTTGGGAATGGATAGTGCAGGAAACCCTGTTGTGAGCCAGGCTTCTGTAGATTATTGCAAGATATCCATTGGATTCTGCTGTAGCATCTCTCATAAATGCTGATTTTGCATGTGTACAAAATTTTAGAATTATTAAATCCTCAGTTCCTGGTGTTTGATTAGGAACTCTTAGTAAGCAGAAAGTCATTTTTTCTCTCCTCCTTACTCCCACGGGATATAAATAGCTACCAGTGGTTTTTTTTATATAGGTTAGAGAATAGTGTCAACGAAGTGCTCAGCAAATATAAATCTGGTTGATCTGTTTAATCTCAGAAGAAAAACTATAGTTTTCAGCTGCTATCGCTTCTGCAAGCATTAAGTTGGAAGCTTTGAGAGAGTTAAATAAGTCCTATAGAAAAATTAAAATCTAAACAGAGTCTGGAGGAGTTTAATCGAGCAAGTGCATTATTGGGAGTCTCTCTGACGGTGAGGGTTAATTTATCACCCTGAATCCAATCACTTTATAAAAAGCCAGCATGGGTTTCATTTACTTTGATGAGGTTTATTGCAAGATTCCAGAAAATCAATTTTACTGTGAGTCATATTAAACCCAGGGGAATATAAACACTATATGTACTACACATAACTTTTTGTTACTGCTTACTGGATCACTGGGGAAATTATATGTTTACCATGAAGAAGGGTTATGGCTACGTTCGTTGTCTTGGGTAACTCCCAGTCCGCCCATCGTAGTGAAATAAAACAAAATGGTAGAGTTCAGAATCAGCACTTAACTTGTCTTCGTATAGCCTGAGGTATAGAAACGCTCAGCAGTACTGACTTGATTTTCCAAAGGGCTTTAAATAACTGTTGTGTTATATACTATCACTTTGTTCTTTCGCAAACAGATGGTAAATGCAGGCAGTACATATGCTGCTGCTGGTTGACCAAGCCCAAGCAATTCTTGATCCCAGAGCTTCTTGGGATACAAAGGCAGAACTGACAGGCAGTTGGAAATGGTCAAGTTTGATCTGCTGGTTAGGGACTTTGAAGATAATTTGCCATTTGCAGGAGTTTCTATTGTGTTTACTTTCTTTCTGTCTTCCCTCCCTATCTGTTTTACATACTTTTTGAATTCTATGTGAATTAAAAAATGATAGGAAAGTAATTTTGCACAAGATTATGTTCCCTCTGGCGATAGCAGGTCAGAAACTCATTTGGGGTTCCGCTGAATAGATGGTTTCCTGTTTTACAGTTTTGTATATATCAGTAAGGTCATAACATCTTTCAATTATTGGTGATTTTTTCTCCTTATCAGGCCTTCCAGATGATGACATACTACTTATGTGAAGCCGCTATAATGGACTAAAATGAGTGGGTTTTACATGAGGAAGTTTAGATTGCAAATAAATTTACAGAAGTCATTTCCCATATAAAAAGGCGTCAGAATTCAAGAAAGTATCTTTTAAAATCAGGTGTGTGTTGCCTGTTTCATGGTGATTTTCATTCTTTTTTTTTCCTCAGCAGGTGTTGGATTCTGTTGTAGTGTGACAGGAAACGAGCAGCTCTCTGTGGCTTCAGTGGCTAACGTGAAAGAGCAGAGCTATCTCTCTGTCTATCTATATTTCTCTATGTGAGTTTCTTAAGAACTAAGATGGGGTATCTGAAAAGTTATAAATGTAGTTAAATACTCAGTTTTGTCTAGCTTTCAAGGGAAATGGAGAGCCTAACGCCCTTATTAAGAGTTCTTCCCTAGGACGTAATGCATGTTACTGTTTGTAGTTTTATTTGCACATCGTATTTGGTAGTGTTGTAATCCAAAAGGTCTTGGCTGGGCCAAACTCCCTGTAAAATGTGTTTAGAGTAAAAGAAGTGAGATGTAGCCAATATTTAAAAGTATAAAGTCTATTATTGTTTAGAGATGCTTGTAAAAATATTGTAGCAGTAAATATGGAAAACCAATGGGAAAACCATCTCCCAAAAAACTTATCTTAAAATTCCTTCTGATGCCTATGTATCTATGTATGTATATTTGGTGTTTCCAAGGGGTTGCACATATATGAGTTGAAAGAACAATTAACAAAATTTGAGTCACAGTGATATTGTCAGTAATCTTTTTTGTCTCTGTGTTTGAAAAAAATTACTATTTTTAATGATCTCTTCTATTAAAATTTCATATAATGAAACTTTTAAAAATCAGATGACAGACTGTAAGTATAACACACAAATTCAGTAAAAGAATTATCATGGAGCTTACCAGTTGGCACTATCATTATCTTGTTGCCACTCTTCCCTGTCGCTTGTATGTTGTATTTTCAAGTGTGAGCTCTTAAAGTCTCAGCTCTTTCTTTCAATGCTGTCTTGCAATTGTTTTTATTATGCAACTGAGTAAAAGTGTGAAAACGTACAAGAGTGGTTAAAAAGGAATGAGCACTTGTTCTTATTTTGTGTTGTTCTTTTGAATCTAGTCACTGGGACTTTGGTGCAGAGCGAATTTCAGAAAAAGGATGCGGATTTGTCATGTGCAAACCTTGGATTTGGGGCTGATTTTTCAAATCCAGGGTAGGGTGTGTGGCTTTGTATTCTGAACTGCTGAGTTCATTTCAGATTAGCTTTAGCTCAGTTGAAGGGAAATCAGGCTGAAATACCAATAGCTTTGAATATCATAGAATCATACAATGGTTTAGATTAGGGAGGGATCATAAAGATCATCTAGTTCCAGCTCCCCTGCCATGGGCAAGGAGACCTCCTACTAGACCAAGTTGCTCAAAGCCTCATCCAACCTGGCCTTGAACACTTGCAGGGATGGGGCATCCACAGCTTCTCTGGGCAACCTGTTCCAGCGTCACACCACCCTCACAGGGGGAAAAAAAAGTCTTTCTATCCTATCCAAAACATTACTTGTATTCTTCATAGATAGGTTTCTTCTTTGTATACAGAGCATTCAAGCAAGTACAAACCAGCCTAGAGCTGGTGAATACAGCACAGGATGCTTTCTGACTCTGGAGCTTGACTATGCCCAACTCAGATACATTTCTGAGTGTACAGCATGTGGCTGGGGGGATGTCAATATCTTCACCAAATTAACAAAAGCAGGAGAACCTAACACCGCACACATTAAAGATGCTTTGGTATTGATATCTGTACATATCTGTTTATTTCTACATTTCTAAAAACTAGTTTGTGTGCATGTGGATGTCATACACCACACACAATAGAATAGTAAAAATCTATTTTTTGTAAAGTATTTTGTTCTTTCCTTCATTCTTTTCTTTGTATCAGTGCACCAAGGAACTAAATTATGCTTCAGTAGCTAAACAAATTATGCAAAATTATACACCATGAATATTTTACATTCCAGAACCCTGAAGCAAGGACTTTCAATGGCTTTATGTCTTCAGCAACCTGTGTCATACCCAGATGAATTCCACAACTGGTAAGTCCCCCTTCTTCCGAAAACTTAACTCAGTTCTTTATTTCACTTTTTCTTTGCATTTGTCAGTGATTATTAATAGGAATATCTCAAGGGTTTTATTGTACGTAAGAAAATGGAAGTTATTGCAGTCAGCCCTCTTTCTACTACTGCATGAGGCAGGCAAGTTATTCCCTTTATAATTCTGAATTATATTTAAAATTTCATAGAATCATATAACGAGAGTAATGTGGCAAAAACAGGAGTAAGTTTAAAAAACTAGCTAAACCACATTTCTTCTGATGGTGGACTGCACATACTCTGATCTATCTCTATTTTGATTTTTCTTGGTATGCCAAAGTATTTCCTTAGAAATATATGTCCCCTTTTTCTATAAGACTTTAATTACAAAACCATGCAGATTTCTGTGAGGCAGACTGTAGCTATGATGCACTGGAAAATGAGAGCAGTTTATAGAAAATATTTGGAATTTTTCATTATTTAACTAGTTTTAATTAATGATCTTGTCCTGTTTCAATTTAATGCTAAGGAGCTGGCATCTTGTGATCACATGCATCTGCCTCTGAAGTGGCTGGCAAAACTGAAATCTTGTAATTATAACTTAACAAGGATTCTTTGGCACTGCTTACTGGTTCCTGGGATGCAGAGCCTGTGAGTTAATGCCATAATTTTGACTCCAAGTGGCACTGAAAGAGGGGGTGTGGGTACATTTCAGTGTGCTCATTAATCTTGAGTGTGTTCCAATAACTTCATATCATATATTGGCAAATGCCAGAGTGGGAGTGTAATTTTGGGGGGTAAAGAGTACTATTTACTATTCATTTAATACCACTAACTTTTCAAGAACATGACTCTCATAAAATCTCCACTAACTCATCCAAAGAATCTCAGCTTACTCTTAGAAACAGTCCTGGGGGTAGCGTACCTGTTTTCTGTCCATCCCATCCATTCCATGCCTTTTGTTGATGACAATGCAGTTCAACATAAGGTGAAATTTATCAGTTACAATAAAAATATTCGCTACCACAGGTAATGCTAACATATTAAAACATTTATGCTTTTATGTTGTGCCTACTACTTTAGTATTTTAGTATTAATCTGTTTGTCCTCTTTTACAGTTGAAATTGAATGTGCTGTTACAGACAGTACAGTTGACGACAGACGTCCTGTTTTGAAAGGTATTTGAGAATTTATTTGTTTTAGGTATATACTGAAACACTTTCTTTAGCCGGAGTTATAATGAGTAGCTCTATGCTGTGATATCTCTGGCTTATACCTGCTCCTATGGGTATTGACGACAGGTATGGTCCGTGCCACTCAATTAGAAAACACTGCGTAGCTGCGGTGCTCCTAGTTTTGGTCTCCTTATTTTGGCAAAATTTGCAAGGATTGTTACTCAACTGAAATGTGTATTATTGTTTCCTGTCTGCTGACCATCATGAACAGTACTATCAAAAAATCAGTTAGCCTGTGTCATTAGGTAAATGATACACAATATATATAACTGTCTCTTACTCCCTGACACATTGTGTACGTGTATCAGTTTAGAATCCAGTATATTCATAGAAAGGAGGAACAACATATTTTGTTTTCATTTTACAAAACGAATCTGTGTTAACGAAAAAGTGTGTAGCTCAACAGTCTTTCTATAAAAATGGTCTGATTGTGCATTTTTCTTTTAGCATTTTAGTGATGTTATGGCTTAAGTTTGGCTATTGAGTATTTCAGGGAACATAAATAGAATTTATATTGTTCATTATTTTTACAGCTCAGTGGAAAGTGCAAATAGCATTCATAAAACATAGATGCCCAGATAAAATTATAAAATATTATTGATGAATTAACCTGAGATCCTGATCATATGAACACAGTGTTGGTTTTTACTACAGGATGTGAATTTAGACTGAGAAAACACAATGCTAATATTCCAATCTCCTGATGATTTTGTGGTATTTTGCCTTTTAAGATGGCCTTTACATTGAAATATGGAATGGTCACTAGTGTTGTAACTGATCCGATATACAGGATACAAGATTGGAGGAATACTACCTTTAGATCCATATAAAATAACAAACCTGATGAAGAAAATTCTGTTTAAACACTTCTAAATACAGGACCTTTTTGAAGAGAGAAATGAAATGCAATGTTTTTAATAGGGAGCCTCTGGCTTAGTATGTGTAACAGAAGGTGTAGGGATAGTGTATGTATTTTAAGTGACAAATATTGAAAGCTTAATGTATTTACTTGAAAAGCAAATTGCAATGTCCTGTCCTTTACATAGTTACAAATGTAGTACTTATTCATGTAAATTAAATAAATATTTCAGAGGAAGGAAAAATGTGCACAACTTTATTCAGAAGAATTTTACAACAGAAAAGTGAGATTTTGAACAGTTTTTAATAAAATAGTTCATGTATTCGTTGCTTTTTGATGGACTTTTTAGTAACATTTAAGTGTGATCCAGTTGGAATAGCACACACAGCTGCAGGAAAATAATGCAAATTTTGACATTTGAGGTTCAGTAAGTTGAAGCTTTGTTAACTTTTATACCAAAAAGCTAGTGTTTTGTTGTAAGCAAGCAGTGGAATTAAGGAGACTATGCACTGACCCTTAAAGGGAAGAAAGTCAGGGGATGTTTGGTGTTCCTGAAGCCTGGGCATTTAAGTCAACTGAGAATTACTTACCCTTCTTCTGAAGAGAGCCACTACTCCTACATTTATCAAAACCATTTTTCTCTGGCTTTCCCACATTATATCTTTGATATATTAGACCCAAGATATTCAGAGGCATGTAAAACAAATAGAAGCCTGACTCATGTTGGAATCCAATGGAAGTTCAGTATCTTTCTCCTTCAAAAATCCCAGCCTATGTCATCAACATATCTTTTCTTTAATCTTCGGCATAGTTATTAATTGTAACACAAAAACTTTAACAAATACACAGTCAGGGAGTGTAACTTAGATGAGGAGGAGTTTGGATATTTGAAGGAGCATGATTAAATGGTCTGAATTAGGCTGTGAAACATATTCTGGCTGTGGGAGGATAGAATTTGGCACGAACGGCTCGGCAAGACAGAGGAATCCGAAGCTTGATTCTGACTTCTCCCGTGATTCAACTTTATACCAGAGTGGGGGGAAAAAACTTGAAGAATGCCTGTGAAGATCAGGGAGGAATGAATACCTGCTCAGGGAAGAGGATTTCTGTTTGTCACTGTCACTCACCTTTTTGACCTCATGTGGAAACAGGTGTGAAGATAGGAAGGAAGATTATCTTCTAGAAGGATTTATTAACAGCTATGATATAGGGGCTCCTAAGAGAGAGATTTGCTAAGATATACTTGTGCTACAATTTTTCTAGGTATCCTAGGGGAATTGAACATGTAATAAAATCCTTTTGAATGTCGATCACTGGAACTTGGGTTCACTGATAAGTTACGAAGTTCAAACCAAAATCAATGTATTCAGTAATAATTGTGCATTAATGATGTGTTCCAGGAAACTCAGGTGCTCAAGTAGTTATTCTAAGTCTCTTTCTTTTTCTTTCTGAGATAGCAGTATGGGTTTATTTTTAGACTACATTCTTCTTGTTAACTCAAATTTAAATGTCCCCAGTCCACCTTAGCATCAAAATAAACATTTGTATGCATTTGATACATGTATGATCTCTTCTTGTCTTTTGAGGTGCTAATGTGTAGTTCTTTGAATGGTCTTTTGTAGCTCTAGGGACAGCACCGTGTAAGGAATTGTGGCATTTGAGATTTACTATGGCTACCATTTAACACTGACTCAGCATTTAAAACTGGCCAGCTTCACCATCTTGAGTTTATTATTCTGTTATACGAGGTTTTTATTTGTAGTAGAAAATCAAACAAAAATTTCTTAAGGATGTGGAATGCCAAGACATGTTTTGTCTTTTGCCTTTTTCTTGTGAAGCTCTAAGAAGGGGTCAGTGAAGAGAGCGTGAGGAAGCATAACAGAGCTAGAGGCTCTCCTTGGTCAGGCATACCTCCTTTTAGGAGGCTGCTAACTTACATGGTACAATTGGGATAGCTAAATTCCAGCACCTAAATGTGTGGGATTGCAGGATGTATCTGATTTCCAGTCTTTAAGGATGGGGCAACTCACAGAATTCTCTAGATATGTCACTCCCCAAGGTCATCCATTCCCTATAGCAGCTTGGTATAGAAGGAAAGAACCAAGCGAAAATTCTTAGTAAAGAAATCATAGGATAAGATGCCTTCAGGTCGTTTTAGAAAGCTTTCTTCCTCCCCACCTCCCACAGAAATTCAGCTCTGCTAACAGGTTGAATGTTCTACTGGTTTTCAGCCAGGAGAGGTAGAAGGACTGGGGGTGACTGACCAAGGATGTTTCAGAGAGATGAAGCAGTTGTACTCTGGGAGTTCTTTTAAGTTGCGAATCCAGTAATAAGCTTTCTAGAGTAAGACTTTGCTGTTGCTTATGTGACATGTTGAAGGACGAGGTGTGTCCTGAAAGGTAGAAACACTTGATTTCATTTCCTAATGTGTACATCCATGTGTGAATGGTGAAAGAATTTTGCCTTTGAGGCACAAAACTTGTACAGAATGCAAATTAACTTCAAACTGAAATAATTCATGGTTCTGAGGAAAAAATAACATAATGGTTGTTATAACCATGTTTATGAAATGCTAAACTTTAACACACAGCAATCAGCCAAACCTAAAAGGCAGTGTAAAAGACTGCACACTTAATAATTGTAAACGTTACATGAGTGCGAGTCGCTTGATTAAATTTATTAGAAATGTGTTACGAGCATTTCAAGAAATAAAGCATTTATCACAAAATGATGATTTCTTCACTTAAGCTCATTAGGAAATCACACATCAATTCATGCATAATTACAGGGGAATTTCTGCCACTCACTACAAATCATTACCACATTAACTAAAGTTGACTTAATTTATCTGTGATTTGGAAAAGGTGGTATCTAAATAGGAAAATTAGCCTATACAGAGGATGAAACTATCAACATCGTCACTAAGGACTTAGCCTCCTCTTATTTGTTGAACAAAGATGCACCTTTTTACTCTTTTATATGTAAAGCTCGTACTTTTCAATGAGCTCTAAAGCTTTTCTTTCCATGTCAGAATCCCATATTATGGATCCAGTGCCAGGTACTTAATGAGTCGTTGATAGTCAAGGCACGTATACTTGCGCCAGACATACTCATTGTTTTTAATGATCATTGCAGTTTGAGATTGAATTGAAAGGGTTTGGGGGAGGCTGGGAGATGGGGAAGGAACAAGTTTTGCAAGTGCTGGTAAGCGAGTCCCACAGCAGCAGAGCAGAAAATGAGCATTCTGCCAACTCCCGCAGAATTTATGCTGCACTCTGCTTGCATTCCCCCAGTGTTTACGGTGGACTCTCCTGTGGCCTGTTGCACCTTCTTTATTTCCCAAACTTTGCGCAAGTTTGAGGATGGTGTGTAATCGATAGCATCCAAGCTAAAGGTGTGACTGGTCACCAAGTGTTTCTTTTACAGAGAGTTTGCATGTTACTTCACAAATACTCTTGTGAAGGGGTAAATTAGGCTCAGAATAATTAGGCTGTGGGGTCATCTGTCCAGAAGGCGTGTAGAAATGTAGTTGGTGAGATTCAGGCCTGTATATTTAGGAAAAAAAATTGCTCCATAACTTTGCAGCCTTTCCTTATGTGAGGCATGACTTGGTTCAGGCATTTCGCTATTCCGTATTCAAGGGCTGTGTCATTCTTACTATTAGAAAGTATTTATGTCACAGTTATTGACTCTAATTAGAAGTGGGTTTTGTCTTTTTTAATCGGGGCATTTCTGTGATATGCCTTACAGTTATACCTCAAGCAGTCACGTTAGCACCTTGCATGAAACAACAGGCTGTGCATGGAGAAGTGAAGGAAGGCAGATTCTTTCTAAATTGGCTTCACCGTCAGAAATAATGTACCTGGAAATTCACTCTCAGTTTTTGTGGTGAAGTACGGATACTTTGTTTTCAGCAGGCCTCCTGAGGGGTTCTTGTGCGTCCTTTGTTTGGGGTCTTTTGTATAAGCTGGGGATCTGCAAGTTGAAAGTTATGCTCCTCCTTCCACATTAGTACCTCACATTTACAGACTGAGGCATTGTTTCCTGTTTCTTTCTGAATTTATCTCCCTGGCAACGTGAGCCACTTGTGATTCTTTTGCTAGTAACTTTTTACTTAATTTATGGGCTCAAATACAATTTTAAGGGCTGTTATTTTCCAAGTAAGTTATAATGTTGAATCATATGTGGTAAATTAATAATTTTCAGTGGCATTAGCACATTTTCACGTTGTTTTTCACATCCTTTAGTAAGGTAGGATGTGAGGTTGCGTGAGTTGGCCGTGGCAATGAAATGGCTTGCTACTGCCAAAGGGGGTAGTCCTGCTCCCTCCTCCTTTCTCATTCCTGTCTGACCCTTTGTTGAGCTGACTCGACATACTAAACCGACAGAGAAATGTTCACTTTTTTTAAAAAAGAAAAAGCTTTCCTACCAGTGTTGCAAGTTGAAAAGCTCCATGAGAAGTCCACCCATTTTAGTGCCTTTGAATTAACGGATTGGTTCAGGTGCCTTAAGAAACCTCATGTGTATAGTCACAATGTCTTTTGAATGTGTTTTAGTAATCATCTTTTTTTTACTATTGTTCCTTGTTCTTAAGATAAATAATAATTTCATATAAGAATGATGATTGCCATTGAAATGAATGAATATGTTAAAAAAATAAAGTGAGTTTGACAAGAAATTTGCCACTTCCACTTTTAGGAGCTGTAAGGTATCCCCCTACATCCTAAATTTATAGGCAAATAATTATATCATAGTAGCTTGTTAATACACACATTGTCTATCCATTTAAAAACAAAGGTTAGAGAAGAGCTGCTTAATTCGTGCAGCTATTACGCTTTTAGAGAATTTTCTTTCTCTAATCTTGGAATAGTCATTTGTAACCAAATTAGTGATTTGATATACTGAATGAATTAGGTTCTTAATCTCATTGCATGTAAAACTCACACTATATGCAGAATTCATGTTTTCAACTTTCATTGCTACTGGAATTTCAAGTTGATTTTGATTAATCCTGAAGTGGGCATCGCACACTAGGTAGGAGGCAGTATATTTGACAAAGAACGCCAACTTTGGCAATGGATGAAGACATTGTAGTGGTAAAAAAGAAAGGCGGGGGGTGGGGGGGGAATCCAAGAAACCAATCTGAGCAGCCATTCTACTGCGGTGACAGCAGCAGTTTAGTACATTGTATCAAAATGAATGGGCTTTGCATAATTGATTTCAACATACTAGTAGCCTGAGGTCTAAGCTCCTCTAACCCAGAATTTATTAGGCGTGCTACAAAGACAGGAGAAAACTATGCAATCTGCTACAGGGGAGGTAGAGAATAGCATCGCTATTGGAGTAAAAGCTTTAAAAGTAGGACAGAGCTACTAAGAGAAACCCCTTTTGTATATTTATTGGGGTTATTCTGTTCATCTCATTCAAATATCATAAAAACCTATTTTAAAATCTTTGTGCAATACCAAATACTGAGAATTAAAATCTTACTACTCAGTAGGCTTTATTACCTAATTCAAATGGCATCCCTGCGCAAGGATAATAGCTGTGTTGTGAGATCTCTTGTAAATGGGAAGCATTTTGAATAATATCAGCAAAAATACAGATGCAAAAATAAGTAAGATGCTCTTATGGGATCCACTTTACTTGCTTTTTGTTGTACATTCACACACTTACGGATACTATATTTATTTAATAATGTTCTGCTCTGCTGTGAATCAACAAGTACGGAGCTTCCTAAAGAGAAGAGGTTTATGTGCATCACAGAAGCACACTTAACTGTATTACACAATGCAAAAACACTAATAGTTAGATGTAAAGTTATTGTGTTGAACAAATGAGAATATGTAATTTTAATGTCCTGTTTCCTTGAAGAATTGTAAAAGTATGTTAGTGCCTGTTGTCTGTTTTGCTTTGCCTCTTCTGGACAGGTACTTGTGAGTGTAGGGAGATACTGGATTCGTGCAACAGACACCTGAGAGTAGAGTGATATATTTGATAGAGGAAAAAATAGATTAATTTTTTTGACTAGAATCAAAGATGGGTAGTTTCAGGTGAAGGACTGGGAAATGAGATTTGAATGAACTAATGTGTTCAGTGTCAGGATTCCCAGGCTATTAGACTTCTTCTTTAGAAGACCATGACAAAGCTCTTCATTAGTGTTCGTTACGCTTCATCCAGCAATGTGAAATATTGACAGTGGCTCCTTTAAACATGAGTATTCTGCATAGATCAGCATCAAGCACCTTAATTATGCCCTTGCTCATATAAGGAGCTAAATGGTATTAAGAAGAATATTGTACATTTATCAGTAGTGGTAGTGTTTATTTTGAGTGGATTCAGTGCTGTGATTGACTGAATGAGGTTCAGTACTCTATAATTAGCAGACTTTATAACCTATTTTTAAAAAGTTTGACTAAGGAAAGTTTGAGTAAATAGAATTCCTTGCTACTGGAAATGTTTTATTCATTTATTTTTTAATTTGCACTACTTTCACAGAATCTTCCTAACCTTGACAGAACTGTAGAGGTTGCTGAAATATCCTATATCGTTGAAACAGACTACCTCAGAAAGACAATGACGTTACTCTTTGGTCATTTTTGTTCAGTCTTACGCTACTTAAGCTTGTGACATTTCTCACAACAGAGAGTTATGAATAGGTTCAGGTGTCCCATTCTAGTGGATGTGTTGATCTATAGGACCCATTTTTAAGTGTCTTTTCTGTTCTGGTAAAGCCATCAATTTGTTTCAGAGCTTGAATCATGATTTTTGAGATTTATGCTGACATTGTCAAGGGAGAAGAATATAGACCAGGTTGTAACAGCTTTAAAAATATTCTGGTATTGTTCTTGAGAATGTCTGGCAGAGCTCATCAGGAAAAAATTGTGTGGCGGTTGAGCTCTGCCTTGCACAGCAGGTTTTTCTGATAGTAGTGGGAAATCACTGTTCATAATAATAGTAATAATGATCATAATAACAATACTAATAATAATATAAAGGTCCTGGATGTCTGGTTCGAAGCAGCAGCAGGCCTGTCAACTTTTTTTGCATGTTTGCAAAGAAATCTAAGACGGATGTAATACATTTTTGCATTAAAGTAAATATTAATGGAAATTTTATGTTAGTGTAACATGCCTTTTTTATCAAAGAACCCTTGTCAAATGTTGGTGAAAAAACTCACAATTCCAGTAATTCTTGATGTGGAAATCTTGCTTTGTGGAGTCCTGGATGATAAAGGTCAGTATGTGATATACACAGATCATTTCTTAAATTGTTTTCACATCTTTTCTCTTAAGTTTGTCCCTCAGAAGAGGAGACAGGCAAAATAGTTAGGTTCAGTTTTAAATTGCAGAAGCCAATTGTGCACTGTTTTGAGCACCATCAAATCATACTAACAGTGGGGAGCCAAGAATCCTCAAAATGAGTGGTCACAGGAACATCGAACAAGAAGGAAACACAACGCTTATTTAATTTCTTTCTGTTTCAAGTGGCTTGCAATATTTGCCCACATACAGACATCTTTACCAGCTTCACCTTGGTGCAACAGTCTTCTAAATAACCCTTTTCAAATATTTTGGAGAAATATGGGAGGAGAAATACAGAGAATCTTTGTTATGAATCACAGTCTGTGCCTTCTTGCATAGCTGAGCTGGTCATCGAATGTGTTTAATGACCTAGTAGGCTTACCTGCACTCCCCTGGCAGAGCAAAATACTGCTGACATAAAACCATAGTTACATTTTCAAGGGTGATGTTTACAGTAGCTGTAATGGCAAGAATGTGGAGAAAGAAATTAAGAAGCTGAGCGTGTATGTGCTAATTATGAATGAAGATAGTATAATCTGGTGCTTTCAGTTATAGACCTCATATTAAATTGTATACAACTTCTCAAATTGCAAGCATTTGGGGTGAACTTCTTGAAGCCAAGCATCTGCCTCAGGCTGCATTGGGAGAGGGTTTCAAGTAAGTTTGTCCATTTCTGAGAATGAGTTTAAGGAGTAAAGGTGTTTCGCCTATCTTGAAATGAATGCATACCTGTTTTGCTTTTGAAGCTCTATCCTGTTTTCAAGCAAAGACTTGAAATTTGTCAGGGCGTCCATCCAAGTCTACGTTCAGTTATGTTAAGTTCTCCATTTTTGGTCAATTTGCGAGCCTCTGAAAATCTCAGCTAGCTCACACAGCAGGCAGACTTGTCAGAACCTAATGGCTGAGTTCAAGATTCACAAAGATGTTCGGTCTTCTGATGAGCTGTAGATTTCGGGGGGTGGACAAGTAGACATTTAGGTAGGAGTTGTAAGCCTAAATACGTTTGTGCATATTGCTCTAGGACTCTGCAGATTCTGTCTCCATGCAGCATGTCCTGTCCCTTCAGGTATTTTTGATGCCCACTCAACTGAACACACTTTGTCCTCGGGCTTTGGGATCTGAGTTGGTCGCTCTCTGTTTAATCTTTTCCCATTGCAGCAGTGTGCGGTGCCAGGACTGATTTTCCCCTTGTCTTCTCAGAGCTGTTGCTGTTGCAGCCTGAAGGAAAGCTGGCATGATTGCATGTGGAGGCGGGGGGAGGTTGGGTGCAGGAACCCCAGAAGGGGCCTCGGGAATTGGGGAAAGCAAGGAGGGAGGGGCAAGAACTAGAAAAGGGGGGGGGACGGACGGGTAGAGGGAAGAGAAGGTAGGAGAGTGTCTTTGGAGGAGTAGAGGCAGAGGAGGGGGTGCTGGTGCGTGGGAGAAGAGATAGCAGGCGGGGTGAGGGTAGGCAGAGCTGAGATTGAACAGGGCGAAGGGGAGGGGAGGGCAGGAGCAAACAAGATGATTGCAACAGGAAAAAAGGAGCAGGAGCTGAAGTGGGTGGGTGTGAATAGAAATACAAGGGAAGAACAGGAATTGTGGCCTGGCGTTCCAGGTTTTTTCTCAGCAAGTAGAAATTCGAGAATGAAAGAAAACCAGAATTACATTTGCTTGGTGACATCTCTCATGTGCATGTTAAATATTTGGTTTAATGGTGTATTTGTGAATACGTGCTTCCGTTAGACTGTAGGATCTTTGGGGCTCTGATCCTGCTTGATTGTGATTGCTAAATAGTGTGTATATTTTTGGCATGCTAGTGTTTTTATTCTGTGAGAATAAATACGCAATCATTACCATTTCCTAGTTGCATTACAGTATTACATCTTAGTAGTTTCACTGAACCTCTCTCCTGTTCGTTATTTTTGGTATTTAGGCTCTTTGTGTAGACCTACAACAGTGGGCTTTCATAGGTGTTTTTGTTTCTGCTAAACATGATAGCTGTAATGAAAAGCTCTTTCTTCCATGAAACTGTCTTTGTCTTTTCCTACTCTACCCTAGTTGCAGGGAAAATTAGTTTAACAAAAAATTCATATGTATCCAGATTAAATCTTTATTTTCATTCCATGATCAGCAGCAAACTGGTGCATTAGTAATAAAGCCTGCCTCTGCCATGGGGCAGAGCTGAACTCAGAGGCAGGCTCATCCTCCCACACCGGTGCCAGCATTGCTAATTAGGTAGCTGCCATGGAGAGTTGTTTGGGGAGGGGGGAGCTTGTGTGAGTGGGAGGGGAAAAATCTTCCTGTTTGCTGAATACAAGAGTAGATAGGGTTCCCCTACCAGCTGCTGCTCCAGAGTTATTTGTTCTGTTATCGCTATTTCCCTCTTATCCACAGCTAACTCCCAGTAAAGGCGCCTTACCTCCAGCTAAAAAAGCTGGAGAGAACAGGTACTCTGCCCTGAGAGCGGTCTGGCAAGGATTAGTGTAAAAGCTGTGCAACTGGCATTCCCCTTCTCCCCTCCCCAGTCTTCCTGTGCTTACTCATGATTTAACATTATTTCCTTAGGCAGCAAGTGGTTTGGGACCTTGAATACTGAGTTTACATCCAAACAGGGGGAAGATACGTGACAGTTGGTGCAAACATAGCTTGCAGTGTGTAACCCCGCTCAGTCAACTCTCCTTGGTTTTCTGACTAGTTTCTTATCGACTGTCTCATTTCAGAAGGCAAAGAACCAGCCTTGTTGAGGAATACCTGTGGCCTTCTGTTGTATTTGGCACGATAGAATTCTTTTCCCAGAAAATAAAATTACTTACAACTGGCATATGCTCATTTTGCTAAGAATGTTGAAAGTGATGTTTCCCTCCATGTTGGATGACTCTGTTCTTCAGACCTGTTAAGAATTAAAGAGAAAGATTCCTCATCATGGCTTCTCTCAGCAGACAATGAGCTTGGTTCTGCCATAGATTATTTTCAACTAGAAATTGTTGGTCTATTTGTGTACTCATAGACAGTAACGGCATATAAAACTTAATTATTTTAGTATGCTTACCTTGAGTTGTCTTGCTTTCAGGTATTCATACACAAAAATGGCTAAAGGCATCTCAGAAGCAAAGGCAAAGTTGTGATTCTGTGCTCCGAGGATGAAGGCCAGGGCAGGAAAGTCATTGCTGCTACAGGGAGAGAAGCACTGATGTGAGCTACCCTTCCTTCCCTCTCCAGGTAAGTGCTGCCTTGCGTACTCCAGCTCCCTCCTTGCTCAGTAGTGCAGGAAGAGTTGCCAGCACAGCTGTCGTTGCAGAGGTGAGGCAAAGTAGGAGTTGGAGCTACATTGCTCCTCCCAACAGTATGGAGGAGCTATGGAACAGCTTGCTTTTGGGTAGAAACGGCCCTCCATAAGCAAACCTTTACACCTTTAATTACAGTTTTTAGGAAAAAGGAATTTGTTGTAAAGCAATAGCAAATAAGAATGACCTATAACTTTTATTGCAGTTGTTTGGCTTAATTTTGCCTAAAGTCTCTAAAGAACCAAGCTAATGGAGTCCTTTAAAGTCCTTGAAGTAATGGTTCAAAACAGCTAGTAATTGGTGACTGGCAGGCAGGATTTCTTTTTTCTGCCCAAGTCTGTCTGCTAACTGTTTGTTTCCGCCTGTTGTTGTCCGTACGCTCTTCCATCAAGCAGTAGTCGTGGGCTGACTAAACAAGACGTGCAGCATAGTCTGCTAGGGAGGGCGGTTTCCTTAGAAGGTATGAAAGTCTCCATATAGTTGAATTGATACCTAAGCTTTGGCTTCCAAATCTGTATGCAATATCCTGACTTTTCCAGGGTTCTGAGCAGCTGTTGGTCCTTAGCAGCTTTGATACCTAGCCCAGCTGTATGCATGCCTAAGTAGGACCATATCGACCTTTTGTGGTTAATGATATTACTGTTGCTTTCAGAGCATACCTTGCCTGCATATGTTCTTAGGTATGCCTGTGTTGAGTTTAGGAACTGGAAAAGAAAGTGATTTTAGAGCTGCCTCTGGGTTGTAGTCTTTGAGTACGGAAGTAGAAGAGCATGTAATCCTGCTTACTTTGCATTTGTTATTGCTAATTTAAAGAAAGAAAATCTCTGAAGAAGCTGAAGTGAGCGAGGATGAGCAATTTTCTGAACTTCTGCATATTCAGTTACTGGTAGGTAATTCTTCTGAGAATTTCTTGGATATACACCTACTTGTGGATCTTTAACTCCACATGCTAATTGAGAAGAGTACTAATTAAACAATGACTGTCCTTCCAAACTACCCCCCTAGAGAGATTTCAAATCCAAAGCTGCACAAAGAAAGCACCAATGTGTTCATTTCCCTAACAAAAACGTCGCACAAAGCTGCCCTAAACCTCCAGTCCCAATCTCTCTACAAAATGTGGTTTATTTGAAAAAAATTTTAAATTAGGAGATGATACCAAGGATTACATAGTTGTCTGTTACTGATGCCACAGAATAATCTGTGTAACTTCATAGAGGGTTGCATTTCCCAGACAATGATTTAACATCTTGAAATCAAGTTTATATAATCTAGTTTCCCCATATAATGGATGTGGTTTTGGGAAGAGCACTAATAAAAGCTATTCATTGATTGAAGTGGAAATTCTAAACCACCTTCAGCAAAAGTGTAGGTATAGGATATAAAACCACCTGGTCCCTGTGGAACACAATAAAATGCAAGTCAGCCATTAAACCTTTTAGTTCATCTATTCCCTCTGCAGATTTTACAGCTATTAAAAAGACCATCTTTAGGGCTAAGTGCTAGGGAAACTCTTACCCCAAACACTATCTGATCCTGCATCTGGAATGTGGAGATTATAGGAGGGATGGAGACTATTATAAACCTTTGGGGAACAGGTACACGGCCAGTACTCCCTCCTCCTAAGAAATTCTATAAAAATCTTTCTGTAACTAGAAAAACCATGAAAGTAATACCATGCTAAAATAGTAAATTTTCAGATAGCAATAGCTACCTTGTTTAAAGACATTAGTTTTTAAGGACAGATAATGCTAAAGGATTATATGGCTAGTTGCAATCAGCTAGTGGTTGACTAAACAAAAATATCTTCTGCTGTGATAGGTAACTGACTCTGAACAACCCATTGCTAAATACTAATATTTTGGAAGGACTTCTTCCTGATCTGAGCAACCACATTTCTGTAGTTGATGGTCTGCATTCAGCTGCTGGCCAGGAGCAGGGATTCTAGAGTGCAGCAGAGAATTGCCTGGGGCAGTCATGGGAAGCAGTGAGAAGTTTCTCTTGTCAGAGCTGCAGCAGTGGTTTGAAAATATCATAATACCCAGCTGGAGCCTATAAAAATCATTGTCCTTTGGTTTTCCTGAGGACATACAGAAGAAGGTGAATCAGGTAGAAGCACATGTGAATTAATTTCCCTCAGTCAGCAGGGATCCATGTTTCTGATAACCAGTTTTCTTCCTCGCACACGGATAAAAGCCAGTGTCAAGGGGAATAGCTGTGTCATCTTCTTCCCTGATAAGATGAGTAGCCAGTGTGGTTCAACTGAGAGCCCACGGGATATTTTACCCCATTGACTGCTTTGTTTTCCCTGGAGGAGAAAGGGAGTTGCCTCATCAAGAAATGCAGCAGAGGGGTGGCATGCTCCCTCCTTTGCTTGTTCGGTCTAACAAGGAGCGTCAGGTGATGACTGGGAAGGTATGAGGAGAGTGATGAGGAAGGGGCTGTTGCTGGAAAGGGAAGTTTCACTGCAGCAGCACCTACTCCCCCTATCAGCAGCAGCACCCTGAATCTCTGGGGTGGCAGCAGCAATCCCACCATTTTTTAGAGTGCTGAGACAAGAAAAGATGTCCTCAGAGGTGACAGTGAACATGTCTGATCAGTCAGAAGTATTTCAGACATACTCACAGTGAGTGCACCTGTGTTGTATCTGGTGGGATGGTGTTGTGAGCACTGTGCATTTTTGGGGTTTCATATCTGGCATCCACTTTGTCCCAGAGAAGGAGCAGAAGTTTTTGCTTAGTACAGGCAACCTAAAAATCCTGCCTAGCTTTACAACAGGAATGTCAGAGACTTTCTTAAGAGAACCCTGAAGACTGTAAGTACCTGCTTGATAGAGCGTATAGGGTAAGTAGGGGCTGTGCAGAGTGACAGCACCATTTGTACAGCATCTGAGTGTGCTCCTATGGAGTGTTCAAAGGACAGAATGCACCTGGCAATGTTGGGGATACCAGAAGCACTGTCTCTGATTTACCACCCCCCACAGACACTCCCACTGGCAAGTAATACAGCCAGGCAACTGTTTTGGCTGCTAGGAAGCCCTCTAGGCTTTCCTACAAACCCTGCCTCCTTATCTGAATCAGCTGAATAAAAAGATATTTTTGTACCTGTGTGGTAACACTGGCTGCTGCTAAAATGATCAAAAATGTGCTGAGGAGACAGTCTCAACACCAGCAGTGCGTTGGGAAAGGATTGGTTATGCTTGTTGGTCAAACGTCTTTTTGTCATTTTAGCAACGTGTCGTATTAACAAGGCCCAGCAATATTTCCAGATTGTGTGCAGCTATGTCCTAGGTCAATGATGTGCAGAGAGGAGAACTTTCTTCTGCCCAGAAAAAGATGGTTGGGTATCAGCAGGGTTTTTTTCTGTATCAGTTTGCTTCTGGACTGACAAGAACCTAAAAGATGTATTTTCATGCTAGGGGAAAACAATTTGACTGCAGTTCTGCATTAAGCTAGTTTAGGACTGGGCCTAAATTTCCAGTTTAGATTTTCCTTACCAATTAACAATTTCTGTGTACCGTGGACATTTTGGATTAATTCTTATAGGTAATTTCTGTTGATAAATGTTGGTAAGGACTTACCAACTATGCATAGTAGCTATTTCAAGATTTTATTATATTTATTATTTCGTAATACATAGACTTACTTATTGCCAGCATCATGCCTTATTTGGATAGCTCTATCTATCAAGGGAGTCAGTGAGTAGTCTGGTTGATACTGTGGTGAAAGTAATGTGTCTAATGCAAAAACTGAAGATGGTTTTTATGTAGTTGCTATGGACCTACTGAGTCGCTATGTACAGAGTTTGAGCTTTTGCTGCCTTCTATGTTGTTTATGCTCTGTAAAGACGGTAGTCTAACTGCTACTAAATCGGAGTGGAAGCATTTTGCACTTGGGTTTGTTCAGGTGTGAAGCAGTGCTGGAGGGAGGAGGCTCTGGAGAATATAGCCATCAAATTCAATCATTATCTGTGAGAAGAACAGATGCCGCAGTCTAGAGGCAGGCAGGAGTGTGAGCTGATGTGGTGCACGTTGATCACAGTACGCTACTTTTACAGGCACACTATTCCTCAGTGCTCCTAAACAGTGCAGTGCTGCTCAAACTGTGTGGTGGGCAAGTGGCTTCAGGTGTGGACGAGCATACTTATACACTCAGGTCTCACACCTGCAGGTTTTTGAGTGTAGCCCCCTAGAGAGGAAAAATTAGTCTGTTAACTAATTTCACAAGAGAGTACCAAACATTTCACAGCCATTAAAATCCTTGTATGCTGTAGCTTTCTGGCTGCGTTCCAGCTTTTACTGGCAAACACTTCCTTCAAATTAGCTGTCTTTTAATATACTGCTTTTACAAGAGCCTGGTGATGCAAAATTTCAGTCTAAAGGCATAAATGTTGTCGGATTTTACACTTCTTTGCTATATATATTGAAAATATGCTTGACAGCCTGATTTAGCTATAAAGAGTTGGGAGGGAGTAATCAAACAGAATAAAATGGTTATTCTGATTGTTAAGTACTTTGTGCCTGAAAGTACTGAATCGTCTTACTTGTTTTGTACAGCGTTAGATGCTGGTGCTACACGACTATGTAGGCAACCATTTATGCACCCACAGCAGCAGCTTGCACAAACAGCCTTGGGGATTGCAGTTGTCTTCATTAAGGAGATTTGCACTGTGCATTGTGGTTTTGTCTACAAAATCTTGCAGAGGTACGCTGGAAAGGTTTGAACGTCTTGTGAGCAGGGTGGCACTTGTGATAATGATCAGAGCTTATCTATAGTGCCGCTTATTTGAAGAAATTAAGCTCAAGACGTGACACAGACTGCTTATGGTACAACTAACTGCAACTTGATGCTGTCTTTCTCTCAGAGACCATTGAATCATATGGCAAATTCATATTGGATTAGTAGAGCTGTACAAAAAGGTTAGAGGAATAAATACGGAATATGAGCAAAATAATCATCATAGCAGAATGGGAACATGAGCTCACCTGCCTGTTTAGCTGTGTTTTTCAGGAGCTTTGTGAAATACAGGCTTACATTTCAGAGGTTGTGGATCGTCCTTTCTGAAAAATCTAGGCCTTGTAAATTTGCCTCCGGTTAGACATCCCAAATCAAGACTTTCGGATACCAATGTTCCTCTTACTTTTCAGGGCTGGGAGACATGGGATAAGGTCTTCCCATATGTACATCGCTATCGCATCAGTCTCTTTGGGCCTTTGTGTTCATCAGAGATTTCTCAGGAATTGGTCTGTACTGGTCAGGTCTCTTGCCTTCCCTAGTCTAATCACCCTTTTTTTCCCTTCCTCTCACAAGACCACTGCCTGCTCAGAAGCTTCTTTGCAGGGCATAATTTTCAATCCTTCTGATTATAGTAAGCAAACTGGGGGGAAAACATCCTAAGGTAATACTGAATTATAAAAGATAATATAAAAATATAAAAGTTAGATAGATTTTGATTATGATGGTCTATTTTCTTGTTTGGTAGAAACACGTTCCTGGTAGTGAAGTCTGTCTCACTACATGAAGTGGTTTGGGGACTGCTGTTTGTACTTGGTATAACTAGACACATGCAAAATTGTGTAACGCTAGAAGTGTTCTCTACTTAGCCGAGACTAATGTTATTAAAAGAAATGGTGGATAAATTAGGAAATGAACATCCTGTTGCCAGGTCAACCACGTTCCTTATTTGTAAGTATCAGTGTGTGTATGAGGAGGATAATACGTAGTGAGGACAGACAAGAGCTGCAAGCTCTCCACAGCACCGTGGGAGGGAAAGGTTGTAGAAAATAATGCCTTTAGCAACAGTGGCCTAAACCCTTCATTCTCTTATCGCTCTGTGTACATGTCAGTGAGAAAGAGGGAGAATTATTAGAGGGATCAAAAGGCAAAATTCTGGTTCTTAATTAACTGTATTTCAGTTTCCTGAGGACACACACAACGTATTTCTGTGTGTTTTCTCAGATTTCACTGGTGATGAGAGACAGTGGATCAAAGATATTGCCTCACTTAAACTGCCCTTAATTTCTTTGTGTTTACAGTAGATGATTTACTGCCTTTCCAGGTTTTGACTTTAATCCTGTAAAGGTTTTTTTAGGGTTTCATTACTAACCTTCCTGTGAAATCTATTTGCTACGACAAAAAAACCCAACAACAACCCCAAAACAAACCACAACCCAAAAAAAAAGAAAAGAAAGTTTGGGTTTTTTCTGTTTGCACCATCAAGCAAAAGGTTATGCTGTTAAGATGAAAAAGTGTAGCGGTCAGAGTCTTTCCTCTTTCTAGGCTGATGGTATTGGAAGTGTAAAGAGCAATGGTTCATCTGTGTGAGAAACAGTGATGTTTTAAATAGAAAGTTTAAAGTCAGTCACCTGCACAATTAAACCCATGAAGGGCTTATTTGGAGAGTGTGCCCAGTATCTTATTGGCACTGCGTTGCAGAAAATTAGGTATGAGTCTAGCTCTGGTCTCTTGTTCTCCATGTGCATAAGAGCTAGGAATACTGTGGTGGGAAAAATGTGCTCATGCTTGAAACAGAGGCAGTGCCGGTCTCTTTTCAGCAGGTATTCTTGCAGCCTGTTAAAAGTTGCACAGATGGACTCCAAAGGGAGTCTCTTTCAGACCTTTAACTGTCATGATACAAACCAAGGTAATTTTTTTAAAAGTGAGGTTTAAAAGTTAGGCTTCCAAATAAATGTTTGTTTGTTTTTTTTTTCTTTCTGCTTGGTACCCTGCTTGGAACCAGAAGTTCTTGTTTTAATCTGCAGAGGACTACTGGATGCTCAGCATTTAAGAAAGTCAGGACACTTATGTAAGTACCTACATGCAGATCTAAGTCTGAAAGGCACCCAGTTTTGAAAGTCTTGCCTACTGGATGCAGTGTGGGTGGTTGAGAAATTTTAGGTAGGCTCCTTAGGGCTGTGAGATGGAACTGTTGATATAGCACGCTTGTTTTCTAGCTGGCAACAATGTTATGAAAAGTGGCTGTTGATGTTTTCGTTTTCTACTCTAATGTGTTTCCTTTTGCTTCCCTTGTTTCATAAGACATTGTTCATTTGACTGTGGGGAAATCAAGCCTAAAGTATTGTATCATGTGTTACAGCTGCTCCCATATAATCTTCTGTTTTATTTGCTTAAGTCAGAACCAAACTGAAGTACTCTTCTTTCCACCAAAGATTTCTGTTATGGTGAGAAGGAAAAGAAAACCAACAACTTGTCTCATAGGTTTAGAAACCTGTAGTTCCATCTTTACAAAAATGCTATGCAAAACAAAGGGTAACAATGACTTTTGCAGATTGTACAAGAGAGTACCTGGGGGAACCCAGGGTACTTTATTATTTCTGTAGTGAAATCGCACTGAAGAAAGGGATGTTTGTCTATACATGAAAGCTCTGTCTTTTCTTTCTTTCACCCAGAAAGACTGGGTGAAAGTAGTAATACAGTATTTGTCTTCTGTTTAGGATAAGCACATGATTGGCATTAAGTGTTCAAGTGTGTGTCTTTCTTTTATCTCCCACAAGTACTGTTTTCCCTCTTTCTGTTCGGTTTAGTCATATTATGTATTTTACGCAGCCTAGAAAAGACTCTGTGTTCTTAATCTTGTTATCTGCTTTCTCAGCATGTATTCATTTTTCAGTTGCCTATGGAAGTGGAAAGGTTAAGATACAGTAACTAGGCTCTGTAATGGCAGAGTCTTTCTTTGTAAAATTGCTGCTTGCATTTTCTTCTCAAATTGCCTTTTGTTCTATACGCTTCAGCTTTAGGATGATCACATATTATGTTAGATAGAGGTCTTCCAATCTTCCATAGGCTCATATAGTGCGTTCATGGAACTGAATATAATAATGATGTATGTAGGCAAGGTATGACAGATGTACTAACCTGTAAAATACATGACATGCTATTAGTTGGAAAATATGAACTAGCATAAGTTATTCATTACAGAAAGTGTCATGAAATTGTCCGAATCCTCTTTACTGAGTTTGTTAGCAGTGTGTGTACACACCAGCGTGTTACTGAGGCATCGAGGTCTTTGTTTTGATACCCAGAAGTGTTGTTTGGGCTTTGATTTGCTTCCCTGTGTTCTGTCACACACTATTATAAAGCTTTGGGTAGAGAATGTTCCCAGTAAAACAAATTAGGTCTGCAGACTGTGTGCTTTTACTAATTGTTTTCCATATTATCTGTTAGATGGATACTTTTCAGGTTGGTCTGACTCTTATGGAAAATTGTCTTGATAGATGAGTAGCTCAGAGCAACATCTGTAATTTATGGATATAGAAAACGCATGCAGTTTCTCACTGTCTTTACAGATGTGCTTTAGGGCAAGTGAGATGTTCAGATAATGGAAAGGGGGAGTGTTAATAAATCTCAGTCAGGAAGACAATACTTACATCTTTTCTTTAAAATAAATTCAAAGCTGAATTCTAAATTACTTTTTTAAAATCATTGGTGCTTTTTCTTCCTACTATTGCTATTGTTAAAATGAATGCTAGGTAATATGCTCGATATGTAATTTAAAAATACAAGTAATTAGATGGTGAGGTTTGTTTTCCAGAACAGAACTAGTGAATCACTCAGACCCCATAAAAATGTAGACTAGTGCTTTTGATTAGCTGTTGGAATCATTAAGTTGCTATCGGTGTTTGTTTCAGAAGTAGAGAAACTATTACTGTATATTTGGAGAATTACTGCTGCAGTATTAATAATATTATTGTAATCTGTAAGGACTGAGAAGAAAATGAACAAGATAGAAATAGCTGCTCTGGAACAGACCAGTGATCCATACGGTCTAGTAGCCTGTCTCTGACACTAACCAATATGTGATGATTCAGAGGAAGAAATACATGCAGCCGATTGTGTTATAGTGTACCACAGAGGGAAATTTCTTTCTGGCCCCAGATGGTGCTCAGTTTATGCCTTAAAGGATGAGGATTGATAGCCATTGTAAATTTTACCTTAGCTAGTGTAACCAAATTGAATTGCTCCTTGTTGTCTATAACCTGCCCTTCACCTGGCCTTCGTAGAATTACAGTCCTGTCCCTTATTGCTGGATTCATAGCTTTTACATTTGCTGTTTTAAGCAGATGCAGTAGTGTGATCCAAGGACTTGTGCCACTATTTTACATGATGTCACATAACATTGTATTTTTCATCAATAACACCCTGGTTCAATGCTTTTGGTTAAACTGAAAATGATACTTTTCTGTGGGGCAGAGCAGACACTGCACTCGCTCCGTGTCAATTCTCCGCCAGCTTGATAGCAACTGTCTCCTGTTCTGAACATGGGAGCCTTGGTAATGAAAAGAGTTGAAGAGCATACCTAGAACTGACACTCTAAGACTTTTGTGTCATTGCAGTGGCCTGAAAGGATCAAAATTGGGTTTGGAGTATTACCCCACCCTGCAAATCTTGACCTCAGCAGACTTTGAGGGAAAGTCAGCATCAGTGGGGGTCCATTATCTCACTTTCTACATCCTGCAAAACTGACATTGTGTATCCCCAGCTGAAGGCACTGGAGTGCAAGGTGCTGTTAGAGAAACTAATATTGTTTTATTGCAGTGCATATGTGACATTTGGACCAAAACTTATGAAAGTGTCCTGGGTTCAGCTGTCACAGAAGCAGAGACCAAGGTCTTTGTATGAAACCTTGGTACATTTCATTTGTTATGCACCCATATAATAAAACCCTGTAGTCTGAGAGGAGCTTTCTGACGTCTGACAGTCTAGTAAAATAGTAGTTTATTGCAGACAAAAACTGACCTGATTTTAGGCTGGCATTCATAACGCAAGGCAGTGTAGGCCTTTGAAACTGCTTGCGCTGATGCTGCTGCCCTTCCAGATCTTCTTGGGTACAGCACCGTGTGTCTTACTGGTTTGTGCATTGCCTTTGAGCAAGTCCAGGGTACGGAGAATCTGCAACAGTACTTACGCAATCTTTGTCCTTCTTGTCTTTGCCTCTGTGGGTGAAGATCAGTCTCTGACTTCACAGATAATGTTCAAAAAGCAGCAAGCAGTTATCACAGGAAGCAGATTTTGCTCAGCAGCTTACAGACTTATCATTAGGTGCTGCCTTTCAGCCTTCCAAATGCATGCTCCACTGTCGTTTTGCTGCTCCTTGGGAGATAATTAAACAACTCGTGCCTCCTTGCCAAATGACCAATCAAAGCCAGGGAATGTGGGTTTCTTGAATGACAGTGGAACATCATAGCAATTTTGGGAGAAAAAAATTCCCTTTCTCACTGGAGAAGGGATGTCCAGCTTTGTTTTAGTCTCCTTCAGTATTACTGCTGCTGAATCTTCCAGAGGGATAATCTAGGCTTTAAATCAACAGGAAGAAATAACCCTTTTGTTGGTTGGTAAATGGCAACGTGTCACGTGGCCCATCTGTGAACCTCAGCTGATCTAGTCCAGCAGAAATTGTCCTTGAGTTGTGAAGCTGTATGAGTTGGCACATTGCCTCCTCCTTTATAGCACAGTCTAGTTCTACCAGCACTGCGGTAGTTGAATGCTCACTTGAAGTCCTGACATTTTGTATGTTAGTGAGGAAGTCTTTCTTTGTTCTGTGAATCAAGGGACTTGTCGTGATATGCCGCTGCCTGAGCTTTGGAAAAAGGCTCCTGTTGTCCCGGACTTCTACAGGCAGGGTTGGTCCTCATGGGCTTGCAGGGCCATGTCCCCTCATTCCACCTTGTTTTTGCCAGCTGAGGAATAGGACTGTAGCCAGAGAGGCTACCTGAGGTGATACTCCTTCTGAAGCAACCTTTAGAATTTCTCCTCTAATACTCCTCCTTTCTCCCAGCCCATATTGGTTCAGCAATGGGGCAGCTCACTCAGAGCCATCTGGCTGTGCAACTGGAAATCTGGATGCAGCAGCCTCTGTGATCAATGACTGTAGGAGGACAGCATTCGTTTGCAGCCGTGCTATCTGACAATGGGAAATTAGCATTTTTTTGCCAAAGATAAATGAAGTTTTATATACCAGCAGAAGAACTGGAAAATTCTGCTAGCTTAATCTCAAATCCCAAATTTCCTTACACTTCTTGGGTCTTCCATATAGCTCCACAAAACATTTTCTAATAGTGTATAGGTATGATTCCAAGGTAGTTGCAGTCAGTGAACTGTGTACCTTGAAGAGAAAAAAATCAGTTTGGTGTAGTTTAAAGATGAGATGCACTGATTTAAAGACAAGGAATAAGAGGAAACCAACTCTGTGGTAATTCATATGTTAGCCTAACATTACATACATACAAGAAAAATGCATTTAAGCCTTCAGTGTGCAAATTGTTCACTAAGTAAATCCAACATTTCCATAAAGCTCTTTCTTTCTCACTTGCTCTGTGATACACTGTACCTTGGTCTTAGCTGCCTCACATTTCTTCTCATTTTAATTACATAATTAATTATGTCTGTTTACAAATTTCAAAATTCAGAGATCCCCAGGCCATAGTTTTAAGAAGAAAACATGTTTTTATATTGAATAATGTGGATAAGCATGGGGAGGTTAAGGTGAATCCAGGACCGTCTGCAAAGCCTCACAGTTCAGCTTTGTCCCCCATGCTTTGCTGGGCTTTTGTAACACTGATGAATGAGTGCTTGGACAAAAATAGGGAGGGGGGGAATGTTGAACTCTCAGGCGGCGGCATCATCATGGGTTGGGGGCATGTCCTGCAGTGGCGGTTATGCAGCTGGAATAAGACATGCATACCCCTGCCTACCACCTGGCAGTGCCACGTTTCTTTGGGTTTGAAGGAGCTGGGGAGAAGCTGCTGTGCCCCGGAGCACCCTGGACTGTGTGAGCTGCCCGCAGTGTTCTACAAGGGAAAAACTTTAAAACTCTGAGGTCCCTTGGGTAAATCCTTGCCTACTTCAGGCAAATGAAGACGAACAAAACCTTCTTTCCCGGTCCCACGCAGTCTTTTGACCCTGTTGACCTCGTTATCTGATGAGGGTTGCTTTGATCCAATAGCCCCTCCTTGTCATGGAGGCAAGTTTTTGCCTCTGGGTTAGGAAGTCTCCCAGTTCCCATTGACCTCGGGGTTTAGATCTGCCACAGGAGTGAAATGCTGTTTGATGGCATCTTTCGGCTGTCCGAAGCAGCAGCCTCTTGGCCGAAATGTTCAGCAGTGCTGCAGGAATCCCAGGGCTCCCACTACATTTCAGAAAGCTGTCTGAGCAATACCCCCACGTCTTAGCTTGTACCCCACATGGCTCTGCTAGCTTCAGAATGGGGTGGTGAGGTGGCATCATTGCCTGGTGCAAGCAAAGCTCAGAAAGGGGGCCTAGTGCAGTGATGCTGAATGAGTTAACATGCTCGTGGAGTGGTTTTTCAAAGCAATGCAGGCAACTTTCCTGTGAGGTAGGGTAAGAGAGCTGTTGTTTTGCATCATGTCCCAGCCAGAGCTATGAGAAAAAGGATATTCTTTCTCTCACCAATATGTATTAACCTCCCTTTGCAGGGATGTGGCTTGTGCGGCGGCAATGTCTGGATGCTGCAGATTACCCAGGAGAGCATGTATTGTGCAGGCATCAAGTTTCTGCAGTGCTGGATTTTGTTTGGGATTTTTTTTCTGCAGCGTATCAGCCATGTTAAATTGATTTGCGGGAGCCATGGAAGCTGTTCAATAGGAAGAAGACTAATTGTCCCTTCAGTCCGTTCTGCTCCTGTTCCTGCGTGCATCCAGGGAATCTCAGACCTCCCAGTAATCCCAGAAACAGATTCACACAGCGAGGTGTGGTTTGTGTTTGATGCACAGAATGGTGGTTCATTGTAATCTTCTCTATATGTGTACTCAAGAGGCCAAACCTCATTATTGTTTGCCTTGTCTCTGAGCGCTATTGAATGGACTTATTGTGCAGAATAACCATGAGTGTCAATCTCTCGCATTTCACCTCAGAAATTAATAGTACTTTCTTGAGACAGTGTCCCTCAACTGTCAAAGCCATAATACTGCTGAGCGGCCAGGCCTGGAGGGGGTTTGGGGAATGAGCTGCTCTGCATAGGTGCGACCGTGATGTCAGGCCCAAACAAACTGAACTAAACACACACTGGAATTTGCAGTCAATGTTAAATGTCCTTTCAGGAAAATGACGGACTTCTCTTTTTCTTCAATTTTCCTTCACTTTTTTTTTTTTTTTTTTTTTTTAAATCCTATGTGGCAAATCTACATCTATGTGACTATTTACTGGCTGCCAGAAACTCCCCTTCAGGAGAAACAAAACAAACCCACCCATCCCCAGCACAGTCACTTGCATGCTATTAGTCAACCGAGATTTGATGCCAATTGATAGTAAGAGGTGCTTATGACTCCTAAGTACTTCTTGTTAACACTGAGTAGAGAGGGGACGGACATGTCAGTGCTATATTTATTATTGAGGTATGGACAGCATGAAGCTATTTTCCTTAATAAAGTTTAACTCATAAAAATATTTAACATTAATGGCCAGATGTATGTTATTAAGACTGGGATAGTTTACTAATTTGTTTGCGCTAATGTTTTTAAACCAGGCATCCTAGCTAGATAGCACTGTGTGTGCCCTGCTTAGTCAACCATACTGATACGGGAAGGTCTGTGAAATCTGTTCTTGTTAGTGCCTTGGATTTTATAGGAATAAGCACACTTTGGAAAAAATCACTTCAGACGTTATGCACAGAATTCATTCATTTCGTCATCCTGGAATGCTTCTAGGGAAGATCTGCATGTCTTTTGATTCACTGGTTTGTCTTTATTTATCAGTGTCGTTCCCTAAGACACTGTGTCAGTGTTGCTGTGAGAATGTCCTCTAATGCAGTGAAAGCGTTAGCGCCCACTAATCTCTTCTAAATTGCTTTTCACTGCTTTTGATTCCCAAAATGTGATAAAGTAAATAAAATTGCAAGCTCTGCTTGCTTCTCTAGTATTCCATGGATATTGTTATCATTCACTTTATTTATAAACAAACATAGGCCAGCACATTCAAGCACATACAATTGAAAGTGTCAACTCGAGTCCCTTGCTGTTTCAGGCTATATTATATCAAGCACCACCATTAATGTAGTGACTCTGTTTTCTGATGGATAGGACACCTTGAAGACTTTCTCCTTTTGCTCCCTGTCTCTGTAGCACTGGCAGGCATTGTGAGTGCATAAAATGCATTTTAATCTTAAGCCTCCTTGTTGGTGTGGAATGGCAGGGGGTACTGTGGCTGGTACCCAGCAGCATGGGTGGGTTTCTTAGCTCCAGATGCTCTGATTGGCTCCTCTTGAACCAAATTGCCCTAATACATGAGAAACTGCTGTTAATTTTCAGACTAATGGCCAGCTTATACCTCTTTTATTCTTTTTTTCCTGCCTGTTTACCCCATTCTAATTACAGATAACATCCCAGTTGCCCATCAAGCTAAACATCTCAGCTTCTCTGCCCTTCTCTTGTAAAATACAAACTTCTGGATTATTGTGGCAGCACTTCTCTGCCCTGTTCTGGTTTGTGAATCTCTGTCTCAAATGTTGAAGACATCACGTGCAGTTTTTGAAAGAAAGCCCTTGTGCAGTAGCATTAATACTTTTCTGTCTGCTGAAATGCCTTGATTGATGCTTCCTAACATTACATTTGTCTCTCTCATAGCTGAATCTTACAGACCATACACTCTCCACCTTAGTAATTTCCTATTGATGAGCGCTCAGCTTCTTGCACGAGTGTTTGCAGTTAGCTCCCAAGTGCAGAATCACAATATTTTTTTGTTCATGTGGGACTCATTTCACGTTTCTTGTCACCAAAGAAATCAATTTCTTTTGGGATAGTTATTGCAATCCTTCTCTATGTTGGCAACGACACCCCACATCGCTGACTCTCATTAGCCCACTTGTTTATGCTAAGGTTATTAAAGAAAGTGCTAAACTAGACTTATCCTTGAAAGACTCCAATAGCTAAGCTCCCTGCTGTCTGACATTCTTCCCCTTAATACTTCTTGTTGCTGTTTTTCCTTCACCCAGCTACCTACCCACCAGCTACTACTTTCTAAATTGACAAATGGTTTCCATTGGAAATGCTTTACTGAAGTCCAGCTATATGAAACTCACTGAATTTCTTTTGTCTTTGTCTAAAACATGGATTATCTTAGCATGTTGGCCTGGAGAACTCTTTGAATTTTAGCCCATTTTGCCTTTATGTCCATGTCACTCATTAACCTTCCTTTCAAAATTTGTTCTGAATTCTCCTATACTGCTGAGGTCAGACTTACAGGACTGTATTCATTCATATTACTTTCCTATTCTTAGTGCACGCATTACATATACTGTTTTCCAGTCAAATTATATAACTTCTAACTGGATAGGCTATTACAAAAATACTTGCTACAAGACCATAGCAGACTTTTATTTCTATGAGGTATCATTATTACAGAGCGGTGAAAATGAAAGGGGTAGTTCTGTTTAGCTTTGTTTTCTGAAAGGAACAACTACCCATGGTGAGATGAGAGAGTTCAGTTGTGAGCTACATGGGTGAGAAATCCTAAGCTGATTTTTTATTTAGCCTTTAGTCTTTTTAATGTATGCATTGGTTTTCATTTCAGTGGCTGTTTACAAAAACAGATCTTCTTGGAATAAGAATGGAAACAAAATGAATAATACAGTGGTTTCCATTAAAAAAGGGGGAAAAAAAATCAACCGTTGTCGTTATATATGGAAAGGGAAATGACTTGGGTATCTCACTTCTCACCAGCTGAGTTGGTAATAGAAATTGAGAAGCACTGAAATAATGTTCTTAAAAGGCTGTTTTCATTTTGATAGGGCTGTCTTTTTCTTGCATTTTAACAGTTCTTGAGCAGTCATCAACTATCTTGAATTTGACCTAACATGGCAGTACATGTTATAATCTCTTATTAACGTAGGGGGTATGATGACAAATTATGCCAGCTATGTATTCGTTCACAAATTGTGGTCAGCAGAATGTAGTCCCCATATCAGTCTAATTTAATGACTCTGATGGGAAATACTTTCTTTTTCTGTTCCCCGCCCCCCCCTTAACTTCTTTGCTTGATGATAACCTTAATCTTAGAAAGGCAGAATGTCAGCTTCTGAATTGAGATTCGGACAGTATTTGGACAAGACCTGGTCTCCTTTTAAGAAAAAATGCTGTGAACTATTTAACAGGCCCAAGTAATGGGGGGAGCACTGCTTTACATCCATTTGTGTCATAGCGCTTATACCTCAGTGTCCCCTACTATTAGGCGGGGAATTGCTGTCATGCACTGATGCGGAAAGAATGTGTAGTGTTGAGTCACTAGTAAGCTGATCCATGAAGGTGTCTGTTACTAAGCTGACATTGGGGAACTTGCTGCCAGATGGTCCAACTATGGACCAAAGGATGTTGTTTGGTTTTACTCCATCTTACCCTTTAGTTTTCAGTTTGCTGCATGTGGATTTCATGGATGATGGGGTCTGTTTAAGAGGCAGTCTGACTCATTTCAGCTGAACTATGCACGTGGATATTGTAAGCAAAATTTGGCCCATTTTGGTTCATCTGCTTGTGCCTTATATAAACAGCCTTCAGTCAGAGAATGTCCACGTCTAAAAAAATGACGAGCATTTTGTTCTTTTTCCTTTTTCAGAGCTTTCAGAAAATGGGGTGGGGGAACCCAACAAAGCCCCAAGTATGGTTATTGCCTGGATTGCATTGCATGATCAACTCTGGAATAATAAATGTTTCTAAGAGAAATGTATAGGCTTTGTGTAGAAACACAGTGGAAAAAAATATGATTTATAATAACTTCTTAGCCCCCAATTTTGCATTGATGGCAGATAACAAATAGTAGAAGAATGTTTCTTGGCTTTGCTGCTACCGTGTAATGCAGAGCTCATGCACATATTTAATACATTTTTAAATAAAAGAGGCAGTTTGATAAATGGGTGGCCCAGTATTGCAATCACACGCAGAATGGACAGCTGTACTATCATTTCCCCATCAGTAATGTAGCGTTTACTATCACATCAGATGCTGATGTAAATGTCTTTACATTTTCCGTTTGCTTATGTATAAAATGATTTGGGTAATGGGTTCTTTATTGTACTATGCCTCGTGGCTGTGCAACTGATTTAATCTGGTACCTTACCTACCATTTTCTATGGTAGGTAAGAAGATTGTATAGTGTAGAAGGCTGTAATTTAACAAAATTTTTGAGACCTCAAAAAGGTGTTTTGCCTTCCAGGGATTTTCAACTCAGTTCAAATGCGTGGCTTCGCAGCTAAGTGTTGACAGGGATGTGTAGCTTCTCATCTGTTGGGGTATCACACCTGAGGAGGAAAAGAATAAAAAAACCTTTTTTTTAAAATTTTTTTGTTGAAAGATTTCTGATTCTCTTAAGGTAGCATCCAGATACTCATGCTTTTATTCCCCCTCAGAGGTGACCAACCGTTACGTGTTTCTTGGCTGGATCCCGTAATTCATTTATGGATATTCACAAGTTCTCTAATAATAAGCAAAATGGATACGAATTGCCTGTAGACCTTGTAGCCTTTGTGTAGAACTTGAAAAGACTGTAAAGTGCAAGGAAGTGTTAGCATTAAGCATCCCAAAAATGTACTGTACTGTTGCACTCTGCTAAGTACCTAATGGCCCAGATAACCTTCATATTGTGATGTTAGACTTCTCTTGCTTCCCCTAGGACTAAAGAGCTGTCAATGGGTTGCAATTCCTTTTGGTACTATAACATATGGTTGCAAAAATAAATCTGGTAAGTATAACTGAGCTATGTTGCATGCACAGGTGAATTTACTCTTCTAGATTAATCTTTCTCTGCAGGTGTTTTTTCATACTACTTATAGGAGGAAAGGCTTTTCTAAATGGCCTAAGTGACATAAGATCACAGATTTCATTCAGAAGCAATTTGTAAGTCTGAATTTTTATTTTTTAAAAAAAGAAAACAAATTCCAGGTGCACTTTCCTAAAACTCATGAGAGTTGGTTCTGTATCTGCTTAGCCTTTTAAGGGAAGTATGGTGAGTTGTCCTTTTCCACAAATCCCAGGTTCTTCGGTTGTGCACCAGCTGGTTGGCAGCTGAAACTTCTGCGTTTCTGACTTGTGACACCTCGTAAGCCTGAATTCCCGGAGCTGCTAAGCTTGCAGCTCCTCAGTGCTTCAGTTCCTGTGCTCCTCAGCTATAGAGTAGTCTAGCAGCATTTACTTACTTGAAAGGAAATCCTGAAATTCCTGTTTGGTGGGAAAGACAGATAATTTAAATTTTTATTCCTTTAGGGAACAAATGTTCCCTAGCTATCTTCCAAAGGTTGTTATTGTTTGTGGAGTAGAAACATGAGAATTCCTGCCCAGCTCTGCTCTGAAGTCCCTTAGATGACTTTGAAATCCCATGCTCAGCTTTGGCTACATTCAGAAAGGATCACAAGCAGGGAGCAGTTATTGCCAAGTTTTCTGTGGCAAGAAGGAGAATAATGTATTGATGAGTTAAATTTGAACTTTTGATTCATTTTACCATTTGTGATCATTATTATTGCCTACACTAGAATAATTCTCAGATTTTGGCCTACAGCTACAACTATTCTGTTCCATCTGTTGCAGAGATGCAAATTTAAACAGGCAGAAAAATACCATCCCAACTCAATTCATGTGTTACTACATCCAGGTAAAATTTGCCACTTTCCAGTATAAGAAAATTTAGTTTGGAGAAACGGTTTTCTGTTTCTGCTCATCTCAGGTGATTTCATGGCTCCTTCTCGTAATACCTCTACTCGGTGCTTCAGAAGAAACAAGAGTGGCAGGTGGTGTAGTGCAGAGAAGGCTCTTGTGCCTGCTGATGCTGTATCAAATAAACCTCCACTGATTTTACTAATACAGTGGTACAAATGATAGAAACTGCCTAAGGCACTGTCTGTTCTTTGGAGTGATGGTAGCATTGGTGGGACCTTGCAACAGCAGAGCAATAGGGGGAAAATGATAGGCAGATAAGGTAGTAGCTGCTGTTTACTCAGTAAAATAGCAAAAGACAGCAGGTGCCTTGTGTTCTGTGTTTCCAGTTTGGTAGCTGCAGTACTTCAAGTGTTGTGGCTGTGTGAATAAAATGTTAGCATCAATTTGAAGGATGTTTTAGATCATACCCCTTCAATGTTCAGCGTAAAAGCTGAAGGGACAAGATCCACATTCTTTCACTTCTGTGTGCCCTTTCTTCTTTCGCTGTCCTTACTAATAATTTCTCTAACTCCCCCACCCTCCCTTTTTAAGCAACCTGTCACACCTCCATTGTTTCTTCTATCCCTTTCTGCTAAGGATATTGTATTCTCTTCCTACGGCTGTTAAAGTGATGCGCCTTAAATCTTCTTTACAATGTTGTTCTGCCTGTTGGAAAGCAAAGCATTCACTGTGGATATAATGCAGTTTTGTTTGAAGTGGTAATTAAATAAGAGGCAGTATATCGGGATGCAGGGTGCCAAGTGCCTAAGAAGGGAGTGGAAATTTTAATCTTTTCATGATCTTCTGCCACCATTTGCTTAGGAAAGTAGAACGCGTGGGTTATCTACCATCAGGAAAGAAGTTCTAACAAAATGTTGGTTTCCATCTACGTTCCTGTTTGCAGTCCATTAGAAAAAGCACAAATCTCAAAAGCGACTCTGACTTTACTTCCCAATGAAGCTCACATTTGATCATTTTTGTTTTCCAGTTTCTTTGACAGCTCAGCATCAGTCCTGCCTCCATCTCACACAATTTTAAGATCCAGTTCAATAAGCAGAACAAGTATAAACGTGTTTCTGTACTCCAGTTATCGGGGGGGGGAGGAAGCATGGAAATGCACAACATACTCCGTGGGGTGTTTGAATCAGATCACTTTTCTTTAAGTTTGGAGTGTTGCCCTAACATTGCAATTCTTCACTCTCTGGTCTGTTCTGACAAGCCCTGGGTCCTTTCCTTTCGTCTTTCTCTTCCCAGCCTACATTCCCTTCCCTCCACAAGCACTGCTGACTCTGCTGCCTCCTGTTTCTCCCTTGCCTACGCTCTCAGAGTATCGTTGGCTCTATGCCTTCCACAGCCAGGATAGAGTCACGAATACTGCATACTCTTCAAATGTGCGTGTCTGATGTGAAAAGTTTTAAAGTAAATGCTTCTGAAGATAGAAACTGTGGGGGGAATATCACAAACCAAGAAAATTGCTGTGTTTTCTAAAGAGAGAAAACACATTGAAAATAGTCATTTGTAAGTGACACATATGCCTGGCAAGTGAATCATATGCAGTGTTCTAAAAACTAGGGTGTATCATGAAAATCATGTAAAACAGGGACCTCAAGATTATCTGTGTAACTCCCATCTCCGGGGCAGCTCAGCTGTACCTCAAACATTGCTAACAATGTTTATCTAATCTTCCCAAAGAGATTTCCATTATGGAAATTAAGAAATATCTCTAAGCAGCATATTTAATTTACTGGTGTTTTCTTATACCTCTGAACATTTTGTTTCTTCCTCTTTGCAGCAACACTTCATACACGTGTTATATACATGTTAGCTGATTTCTCAGTCTCCTACTTTTCCTCAGATGGAGAACCTCTCATTCTTTCAGTGTTTGCTCAAAGGGTCTTCTATCCAGGCTTTGCTCATCCTTGTCTTCTCGCTTCTAGATTTTTAAGTGGTGTGCAGTCAGTGGATTTTTTTGAAATGTAGAGTCATAAACTGAACAAACTACTTTGGAGGAGCTGTTGTTAGCTCTTAGTGCTGTAATGTTTGGGGGCTTTATTTTCTTCTCCCAGCAGCGTGACAATGTTGACTGATGTTCGCTTTCTGAGCCATTTTCACCCTCCAGGTCCTCTGCTGTCTCCTAGCTGGTCATTTTGCATCCAGAATTTGTGCAGTTGATTGTTGTGAGCTTCCGCTTGCTGACAAGATCTGAAGTATAACACTTAGCGTTTGTCTTTACTGAGGCATATCTGATTTATTTCAGACCCTTTTTCCATTTTCTTGGGATTGTTTGGGATTCTAATCCTGTTCTCCAGCAGTTTTTGCCCTTTGCAACTTTACGTGGTCTGCAAACACAGCAAGTGTATTACATCATCCAAGGCATTGATGAAATGCCTGTGCACTAGGAGTCTCAGTAAGACAACAAGCGAATGACAGCTATCCTTCAAATAAAGTTTTTCAACTAGGAATGTGCCTGCTTTATGTTACTCCTGTTCCCTTGGGTTCATTATGAAAATGTTGCATGAGGTAGGTTAGGGCATCATTGGTAGATTTTCTAGTAATGTCATAGGGATTTGGATTGATGTCATTTGTGTTGACAGCTACTGATCACCTTGCTGTCTTCTCTGTGTCTGTAGATTAAATCTTTGTTGTTCTCTAACCTTGCCAGCAATTACAGGTAGGTGCACTGAAATCTGACTCTGTCTACTCTTCTTTTCCTACTCTAGATATCTGCCTCTTTCCAGTCTTTAAGTATCTCTTTGTCTTCCGCAAGTTCTTGAAGGCTTTTCCTGAAAACTTTTCTTGCCTACAAGGTTGTTGTCATGGCTTATATCAGGCTGACACTTTTTACTTATGCTTCCTTGTAATTATTTGCTTGTAGGTGTCAGAAAGCGTGCAAGAAAATGTCAACCTTTCAATTATTATAATGGTTTTAATTACTCTTACTGCCCTCCTCTTATTTAGCAAAGCTACTCTCTGATAGCTTTTTGAGATGAAGGTTGTTGTTCTTGTCAGCTACTTGTGATGTACCTTTTTTATTTTATTCTGGAGTCTTGGGGCCAGGTTCTGACCTAACCTCAGTGCCTCTGTGTCTTTGGCTGTCAGGAGACATGATCTTCAGTCAGAATAAGCCAAGAGCATTTAAACTGTCTTAAGGTAAATCATCCTAACTGTGCCCCAGGCCACATTTAGGAGGTGAAGCTATCTTTGCTTTTTGCTCTTGAAGGCAAGCTCAGCAGATATCTGGCTCATCCGGGAGATGAGCTCACTGAGTTTACATGAAATACTTCATTGACTTAACTTTTCTCTCCTGTGAGCGTAGTACTTCTTTAAAGTGCTTTTACAAAGTTACCTTTCTTCCCTTTCACCACACATTACGGGGTGAAAACCTTGCCCCACTGAAATCAGTACGAGCTTCAGTTAGGTCAGGAATTTCACCCTAGAATTTAAAGTATAGTCATACTGTGCAGGCCTTAAGTAATGTGCTTCGTTTTTCTAAGCTCACTTTTTACCTCTAACCACTCTTCAGTCAAAACTAAACAGGGAATAAGGAGAACAGTGCATATAATCTTGACTTTTTTTGTACAGAAAAAACCAATGTTATACAAATTTTTATGTTTTTAGAATGAGGCCAAGTTCTCTGGAATCTATTTCATTACATGTTAAATAAATTTGGATAAAGAATGGATTTGTGTCTCAGTGAACAATCCCAGGAAATCTGAGTTGAATTGATGACCCTGACATTGGCATTACCTTACTGTGCTTTCACTTTTCCAACTGTGAAATGAGGATAATGATACTGGTATTTCTTTAAAGCCCTCAGAGATCTTTGGCTGAGAACTTTTGGCTATATTCTAAAAGTTACGCTTCTTTACTTTCCGGAAACCTTTTCAGGATTCCATTAAAAAAATAAATGCCTTCAGCTTTTTGTACTGGCACTTAGAGACTTTGGTGTTGCTAGACCTGTGAGATCTCTTCCCAAAATGAGGCATGAGAAATGGGCTCTTCTCTTTGCGGCCCTCGGTCTTTGTGCTGAGTTAGAGAAGGCTGGTGTTTTGCCTCCCAACAGAAACACCGGTATTGATGCTTCCAGGGAATGAGTGTGACAGTTGTCTTGCACTTAGAAAGTGGAATTTGTATCGAGCTTTCCTAATAGAGAGGTTGTTTTGGAGTCCCAGTAGAGAGCTAAGTGCCTTTTAGAATATATTTAAATTGATGAAGGGATTAAAGGATGTTGGTGCTTACAATAGCAGAGAGCTGTTCTTAATGACACAGAATAGTGGTTCAGAAGGGAACAGGTCTGACTAGACCATTACATAAGAAGCAAGGAGAAAAGAAACCAAGTTTGCTTGAAGATGAAAAATTCCGCGTTTGTAGGAGAGGAAGATGAAGAAACTGAGAAATCTTATTATGTTGTGGCAGTTTCTGGACTATCAGAGTGAACATCTTCTAATTATCAGGAGGGAGTTGTTTTTAACAGATGAGGATTTTAAATGAGAGAAGTAGCTGTTACATAATATTTAGCACTGAAACATCCTGAGGTTTTTGTGCGACTCCCTTGGCATGGAGTCAAGTAGGGATAAAGTACTTATGTTTCTATGTTTCTTAAAATGACTTTTTCAACACGCTGAATGATTCTGGGGTCTCAGGGGAACAGTCTAGGCCAGACTGACAGCGGAGTTGCATCATAGGCTGCCATCCCAATGGAAATGGGAATAAGCAGACAACTTCCATTAGAGGCCACTGTTGAGATTACAGCAGCGTGTCGGAAGTACTGTTTGTGTTCCAAAGAGTAATTGCACATCGCTAGAACATGTCACACGTTGCTGCATAGTAGAAATAGTCAATATTGGCTTGGCAGGGGAACGAAAGAGAATTGCATACTGTAAGTGGGAAAAGCTTTAGACCCGTCTTTCTATCTCATGGCATAGTCTCTGTGAGATACTTTCTTGTAGAGGACTCTAAAAGCATGTATGCCTCTGTTCTGAGTGTTTTATGGCCTTACATGTTTTCCGGGTTTCGGATCTAAATTGCTATTCTGATTTTTTTCTGATACACTTTTAAAGCAAAGGTTTTCCAAACTTCAACTGCTTGCTTTGGGAAAACATTCCACTGGCGATTAAATTTTACTGTGAAGTGTCTTTATCCCAATGGTCTGATTTTTCTTAATTTCTTCGTTTTATGCTTAGATCTTTCTCTTTATTTTGGCCCACAAAATTCCTAGCGTCGCATCTTCAAGTATGTGTAAATTTTATGTAAGCTGGTTTTGTCCTCTACCTTTTAGGTCTCTTTGGGTCTTTGGATGTCTGCCCTGTGAATCCTTGTATTGTTTTCTCACATTAAGATGATTTGCACCAAATTCATAGTCCTAAAATGATCCTTTCCATGTACATACATGTACATCTTCCACTTATGCCACTGCCTGTGCAGGCTAATCTCTCATTTGGTACTTTGTGGCCGGAGGAGTTAGCAAATCTGTGTTTCACAAATACCTTTCGCAGGTTGTTTCTGAAAGTTTTTTGCCCTGCTCTGGTGCCACAATGCAAGTTAGCTAATGTAAACTCTTCAGACACCTTAGCATAGAGAAATTATTGAAACATTTATTGGGTAGTGGAAAGCTTTTAGGTTAGCGGTTGTGTGTTCAAGGGTGATTGTACAGAAGGGAAGGTGGGAAGAGAAGAGTATCTGGGTAATCTCTGCACCTGAGGAAAACCTGTGGTAGCCTGTGACTGCTCTAATGAGCCCTGGGGCCACTGGCGGTTGGCATCTTTCTGCTCCTCTGCCTTGTGCTGGAAGGCTGGACCACCACGAAGTAGCTCCAAGGTAGGCAGAAGGGTATAAAGGCTGATTTTAAAACTGCAACTGCATTTTGCTCCCTGTCTTTGCCAAGTATTCTGCGGTGAGAGCTAACGATCAGCATCACTGCCTCCCCGCGTGCCCCTTCTTTGGAGGGTGTAGGCCTCAGCTCAAGGGCACGCACCTCATGCAGCCCTTCGTAATTGTACCAGCGTGCTAGCTGTGTTGCAACTTATGTTCACTTTGCTCTGTTTGTACAAGGGTGAATGATCCTGCAGAACACAAGATGATAGAGAAATATGTCAGTTTTCTTAATTTCTATCTGATAGATTTGCTTACGTTTTTCTTTTTATCTCTAGTTGAGATTGCTGCCTTTCTAAGTCCCAGTGTGCTACGTGTCTTTACTCTTAGGCATTCAGGGTGTTTTCCTAGTCTGCATTTCCTTAACCTATTCCTCACAGCATTTTCCAGTGAGATCTTTAGTGAAATATATAAAGGTGGCTTATAAGAAAGATGGACACAGACTTTTTACCAGGGCCTGTAGTGATAGGACAAACAAACAGTTTTAAACTGAAAGAGAGTAGATTTAGATTGGACATAGGCAGAATATTTATTTTTTTTTTTATGATGAGGGTGGTGAGACACTGGAACAAGTTGCCCAGAGAAGTTGTGGATGCCCCTTCATTGGAAGTGGATGGGGCTTTAAGGAGCCCGACCTAGTGAAAGATGTTCCTGCCTATCACAAGGGGGTTGGACTAGGTGATATTTAAAGGTCCCCTCCAAGCCAAACCATTCTGTGATTCAGTCCTGAATTGACCTATTTGATGGGTATTTGGGTGTTGGAATTAATGTCTGTTCTTTGTTCACTGGTGTAATGTTTAATGTCCTACTCAAGTTATCCAAATTCAGTTTGTCCTTGTTTTTCTCAGGCCAACAAGACCTGGGCTAAAACTGTTTTCTTTTCTCAGTACTAATGCTTGATTCAGCTGTACCAGTTCTCTCTGCCTCTTTTGTCAGCCTAGGAGGATGCTTACGGGAAAGTGCTTATCGCACCTTGGGTTTCTGTCATACACTTCTGGTTCAGAGGGATGCTTTGTGCTGTGTTTGCTTAGCTAGAAGAAGAAAGCGTCTCGATTTCAAACCATTGGAGTGTGTTTTGCAAACCAAACTTCTTTTTACCTTGCCACATTACTCTCCTTGATGGCATATTGATTTACTTTACTCAGCCAAGTTGGGCCAGGCCCAGCTTTATGCCCAATTATGTGTCTCAGTCTCTTGCAATTTCACATCTTAAGCAGGACTCAGGCTTGTTCCTCCATCAAACTCTGTAACTGCAGGTTCTTCCTGTGCATTTCTTTCAGGCTCACGATGAGCAGACACAGTGCAGGTATACCTGGAGGCAAAAGCAGCAGGTTCCACCCCAGACGTTGAACATCATCTCAGCCAGCATGTGGGATTCCTGCTCTTACAGCAGCCTCCCACTTTCCCATGCAGCATTGTGCAATGAACAGCACTAGGCATAGAGATGAGTTTGAAAATTTACTGTCTTTGAGCTGAGTACTGTCCTACTGTGCATGAGTCCTCTTCTCTGCAGAGGTTGTGTTGAGAATATGCAGGCTAAGGTATCGTGAGCACAGAGGTTCTCTCCAGCCATTACATTTCCTTCAGAAGGTTTCTTTCTTTATATAACAGCAGCATGTAGCTTGGTATTCAGAGTTTGTGCTAATTGTCTAGCCACGGACATTTAAGTTAGGGAAAAATTTCAGATCACTTCTTTAAAAGAAGTTAAGTCTGGTCCAGTGTTATGGTGATGTTTGCTGAGATGGTTAAGCTGGTCAGAGGATGTGGTCTGAGCTCCTGAGCTGATCTGACTGCTCACTGTTGCCAGAGGGGTTTAACCATCTCATTGGGGTCTGGGTGACAGGTGGGCATGAGAATAAGTGAGGTGGGAGATGTGGGAATGAGTCGAGCACCCCCACTTCCCCAGACAGCTCTGAGATGTTAGCCTGACTCAGTGTCTCCTGAGGTTTTAGTAGCTCTCTGCTGCAGGGAGCAGCAGACCTGCCTTGCTCCTGGCCACTTGCTTCCCATGTGTTGGCAGCTAACTGAGCCCCTTGAGCCAGCTCAGCTCACTAAACCTCCAGAAAATTAACTATTTATAAAACCATGAGTTCTGTGGCTGTCTCAGCAGAACTGCTCAGCACTAGAGGCAGTTCCAGAGGGCAGCAGGGTGTCTTTTTTTAGGAGCAAGCATCAGACTGACCGCTGTCTTGTGAAACAACCACCTGTTGTTCTAGCTCCTTCCCGTGGACTGAGGTTTGGTACTAGACCAATGCCTTTATACTGCCTCTCAACCTAAGAAAAAAAATAATTCACTGCTTTAGCTGCACCTAGATCTCTCCTAGCATAGATGAAGCTCCAGTGAAGTATTACAAAAGCTGCTTTGACATTCATGCTTCCTTTTTGACAGAATAGTTACTGTATTTTTAAGTAACATCTTACAGTGCACATGGCTGTATAATTTACAAATTGCATATTGCTAGCCCAGAACACTAATTTTTGTATTCAAATACTGTGATACTTTTTGTACTGCTTTGTTAGAGCATGAATTTTCAGTCTGAGAAATAGTGATGTTTTCCCAGTTCCTGTTGCTGGGAGTTGGTCATACAGGACTGTCCTCGGCAGAAGATAATGCTGTAGTTCATACCAGCAAATCAGCTTTTATGCAGTAATAATTAAAAGAAAAAAGTTTGTATTTATTTGCTGGCCAATTTTCCCATTTTTTAAGATTGGTCTTCACTGGGAGATAAAATGAAGAGAAATGCAAAAGGAAAATTAAGTCATTAATGTACTCTTTGCTTCTAGCTTTCACTTCATTTGATTGTAAATTGTTTGCAGTAAAATTGCAAATTAGTGGCTTGGGTAAAGCTCTATAAATTCCTTTAGTATCAGATTTAAATGAGGAGGAATTGGGTCTCTAACCTTCATGGAGCATAACTGTAGCTGGATGCGTTCCTAGGGGCTAATTATCCATTCCTCCATATCATTTGCTTGAACTCTGAATTTCTCACTGTTTAATGCACATTGGGTGGATGCTGGAAAATGCCTAAGAAGATGTGAGATGGAAACTCAGGCAGGGAGATGCTCTCGCTACCAAACATGGAGCTCACAAGACATACTGCATCCCACGGCGGGCTTCTGAATGGGAGCGGCTCTTAAAAACCTGGGTTGCTTTCCAAGAGTATTGCAAAATTTACATCCTGAACTGGCAGAGAGAGAGACAAGAGTTACACTGAAAGTAGGTTTTCTACATTTTGTAAGAAGAGCAGGTTGAAATAGCTATCTCTCCTGGAAAGGAGAAATACCACATGAACTTCACAATCAGTTGTCTCCATACCTCTTACCTAGGTACAGGGGAAGCATCCTGTAAGGCAAGCTAAATTTTGGCTTACTGTGACATATTACCAGTGCCGCTTCATTTATTTTATGACTGAGATAATTTCTTCCTGTTTATCACACAGCTAAAAGGAACAATGCTTCCATTCTCAAGCCTGTGAAGCAGCGTCTTTTCTCTCACCTGCATTGCTTTTACCAAAAGCCAAAGTGATAGGAAGAATAATATTTACGGGCAATATTTTGAATTTTTAGAGAAGAGACCTGGAGAGAGAGAGATCCTTTTATAGAGGGTCTGTTGGGTGTGTGGGGGTTGTGACTGGCCTGGAGGAGAGGGTTGACGGCTGGAGGTGCATCTGTGTGTGCGCAGTTGTAGTCATGTGCATGGGAAGAGGGCGCTTCTGTGATGCAGAAAATTTAAGCTCCAGTTTGTGTGCATAAATAACTGGATTCAGGTATTGATTAGAGAGCATAATTTGTTTGGAGAGTCGAAGATTAAAGGAACTCTTGTCTTCCTGTCAGAACGATTTTGTCTGCATTGTGCTGTCTGAGAAATCAGATTGCACAATGGGGGTATTGTGTGGATTTTCCAAGAGCAAATCAGAATATGCTGATATCAGACCCATGCTTTTGTGGTTTGGTTTTTTTTTCTTTTTTCCTTCCCTGCTGCACTCCTTGTGCCTATGGAAGATCTGCTCCCTTTACTCTCAGATTTAACTGCCTTTGTATGCTCCACAGTGGCTCCTGTTAGCTGTACAGGGTATTAGTGCAGTCGTCAGCAGGGAAGGCATCTTTACCTCTGGCATTTGAGATACAATGCGAGTCACGTGTCCTGCTTTTTGCACTTTGAACCTCTGTCTAATTCTAACTTATTTTCTCTGATGCAATGATCCTTCAGCCTGGACAGGATAAGCAGCAACACTCATCTATTGTGGGGAAGTGCAGTAATTGCTGTTCTCTTCTGTTTGTAAAACAACAAAAGGAAGAGCAAAATGCTTGAATAGAATGAGCAAATATAAAAACAAAACCAGGAGATAAATCTTACTTATCTCACTGGGTAAATGCAGCCATACATACAATCTGTGCGTATGGTATACACGGGGCTTGGGCTGTGTAGAGGTGGGAATGCAATTTTTAACAGTATTGTTAAACTGAAATGAAACAGGAAGATAAAAGATCTGGGTTTGAGTTTTGTTGGTTTAAGTTGTTGTTGTTGTGTGGGTTTTGTTTGCTTATTTGTTTGCTTTTTGTTCTGCAAAGACGAGGATGTCTGATCTGCGGCTTTGTTGCTTTGGACACAGTTTATGTCCTTCTTAATAGTTGCTTATCCTTTTGAATTGTTCTGTTGGTTTAACGCTATGCAGATGCCAAGTCTCAGAGAAGTGCTGGATGTCCCTGGCTTTTTTCAATTGGATATATTGTGTCACCAGAACAGTTAAATTTCACCAGCGCCAGGGTAGTATACCTGCTATGCAGTCCCATCGTACGCTGTCTCTGGAGCTTTTATTGCTTACGCTGTCACTGCGTATTAAGAATTAGTGAGCAACGCACGCTGGATTGCTTTAGACGTGGTTTATATATTATTCCTAACATACCCTGACAGACCGTGCTATCCCAGCTGTGCTGTGTTGGTAGTACCGGAAGGAATATCAGCCACTGTTGTTAAGTTTGGAATATAGGTTCATTTACAGTCTCTAATTCTTATTTATACGTAGCTTCATGAAACAGGCATCTGTTGGGATAGTTTCTGTCCAGAGGTGAATCTGCCTAGAGGCTTCTCACCAGAAGTAACTTCCAAATTCAGCGTAGATTTAGAAAACCACGTATCACCCACTTTTCATAATGAGGAATATTTTCAAACTTGCCTTTACCCACTAGATTTCCTGAGGAGCAAGAAAACATATGATTTTTAAAGAAAATACTATATTTTGGCATAAAGCAGTAGAGAGAATGCTTGATGAGTATTGAGTTAGGCAATACTTGTTGCTCAGTTGCTTGTGAAATTGGTAGTAAACCGGTCTGTGCTTAAAGGGCCTGATCCAGTTGCCATAGGACCATTTGAGCCCTTTGTGGACTGTGGATAAACTAATATTAGGTCTTTAATGTGGAAGCAGACAAATAAATGAGTTTTTCTGAGTGCTCCGTATTTGCTTCTCATCTGCCTTGTGCATCTCCTGTATATCTTATATCTATGGAGTGGTGTGAAAAAGACTCTAGCTCGCCAACTCGGATCTTGGGGTGAAGGGAGAGAAAAGCTGGCTATGACAGTTTTAAGCAGAGGAGAAGTTTGCAAATGGGAAAAGATGAGGAAGATAAAAATGTGAAAAATAGGGACATGAATGGTAAAACATGAAAATAAAAACATAGGGAACAGGACAAAGGAGGAAGTGAAACATAAGGAAACTGAAGGGTGAGTGTCAAAGAAAAGAGAAAATGAGGGAGGCAAAAAGAAGAAAACAGAAAGATTATGTAGTTGTTAAGTCTTTTTTTAAATATGTAAAATCAGAAGTGCTTCAAGATGTGAATGTATATGTATAGACATGTAGTTTGAGCCTTTTAAAATATAAGCTGTAATCTTGAATTTTTTGACTTAAATTGGAGTCTTGTGGGCTTAGTGGAGCCATATCTCATGTAGTTATAGTACCAGATGGTCACATTAGTGATATCTCACATACAGGTGCATCCCTCCATCTTATTGCACCTCTGACCAGGGTTGTCCTTATTCTGCCATATGGCCAACGGTGATAAATGGTGAGGTCTCCAGAGCTGGTTCTGCTGGTAAGAGACTGTCTGTGAACAGGTGAATCCAGACAGATCACTTACCTGGTTTTGAAATGTAAAAATGTGTGTGACTGAAGGGTGGACACAAGGAACATCATGTTACTCTGTTATTTGGGATGAAATGAGGTATTTGAAGTGTGTCAATAGTCAGCAGAATGGTAAAGACAGGATCTGGTGTGTGCCTAAAGCATGTGCTAAATGGGGAATAGAAACACAAACAAAAAAAAAAAATCAAGAAACTTTTCCCCTGGGGACAACAACATAACATGTTTCTGTAAAACTTGTTTGTTTGGGAAAATGTGTGTGCTAGTTAATTGAAACATTCACTCCTGTCAACTGAGAATTGACAGGAGGAACACCAAAGCAAACTGTCTGAAGGCACATTTTTGGAGGCCTGTCTAGTCTGCAGCTTTTGAGTTCTTCCTTTTTCCAAACTATAATGTGAAAATTTAAAATCGGCAATGAAGTATATCAGGAAACTTAAAAGCAAATGACAGTCTGAAGAGAGAGGGGAATGTACTGCTCAGATCTTCTGTATACCAGGGTAGGGGAAACATGTTTTATATTGTTTGTGTATCTGCAGAGCTGTGGTATTATTAGAAATTCATTTCAAACTGAGGAGCTCAAAATAAAACTCCCATTTAGGAGCAGTTGTACTGCTCAGTTTACCACACTGATATTTACAGCCAGCTAATCTAAATCCCTCTATCCCTTAGAAATCGTTGGTCCTTTTAAAGGTGTGAGCATCTTCCCACACTGTCAGATTTGAATATTTAACCTTGAGAATAAACTTGAGTTGAAATGCAACTCCTTTGGCAATGGAAACTTCCTTTGAAGTTTTTGGATCCTTCTACATTCCATGTTTCCTGTTTTAAATTAAAAGAACAAAGCACTCTTGAATAGCGCACTGTAAGCACCCTGCGAAACCTGCATCTCCGACATCTGGCTGGCTGACGTGAGGAGCCAGACAGAAGAAAGAGGTCGGGGCATTCCACTCATCTTCCCATCAAGCAACCTGCCCTAGGTAAGAGAAGTTCATGCGATTCAGAGCTAACGTGGTTGGTTGTATCCTCAATTACAGGGCAGCCAGATGAAAGGCTTCATGAAGAAAGCTTACCCCTGTGCTTTGTTGATGATGGTGATGCAATACTGCACACTCCCCATTGCAGGGCTTACAATGATGATCTTTTGGACAGAAAAAGCCTCAAATTCATTGCACCTGCCTTTCTCTGAATTTCATATGTCATTTCTTATCCAGCTTACATAGACCTTCCGTGTTTGCTGTCCACTGACCATGATCATAGACCAGCTTCCAGGCAACGAGATTCATGATCCTGCTTAAACTGTGAAGCTTCTTAGGATCTGCCTGTTTCGCAGGTGTGGAGAAGCCCTGGCCATATGAGGTTTGTGGTATTAAAAGCTTTGTGTCTGAAAAATTAAGGAATTGAAATCAACTTGAAACTTACCCAATTGGACCAGGTCTAGAATATTATTTTCAGTCTAGACTCAGGGTGGAAATCATTTTAGCAACACTGATGGTAGGTCTCCCACGCTGCGCTGAATGATGTCTCCTCATCTTCATGTACTACCTTGGAGCACTGAGTGTTAGACTGAGGTTGTGCTGTCCCCATGCAGACAATACAGTGTTGACTCCAGCAGCACGGAGATGGGGAAGACAAACAGCTTAGCCTGTCTTTCACCAAAACTATTGCTGCCCCGTAGGGTTGGACAAAATCAGCTTGTGAGTAGGGACCAGGTAGTTGAAGTTGAAGGAGGTGAGGACAAAGGAGAGGAGAGCTGGAGGATGTCTTTGGCCAAGTCTCAGTTGTCCTGTACAATGGTTTAGAAGCCCTGCTGGGATTCTGCTGTGCCATCAAGCTTTCGAGTGGCAACCTTTGTGATTCATGATTTCTGCCATCTCCAGTTGGCGGGGAGATTCTGTCCTAGCTTAGTTATGATTTTATGGGACCCTCATGTCCTGTCTGGGCTACAGCAGTGCAGCGTATGTGGCGCATAAAGCCCCACAATGGGCTCTTGGGCAAGTGCAGTCCCGGGGAGTGCTGTAGCATTTCCCCTCAGCAGTGTGTACCTGTGGCAGCACAACCGCCATTTCTTTTCTCTGAAGGATCGGTACAGCTGCTGGGCCATTTGGCAATCCGAATAGGGAGCAAGAGCCAGTACTGGCTGACGACTTTTTGGTGACACCTAGTTTGTCAGACTAGCTGTCTTAGAAGGGATCTGGAAGAGCTTTTATGTTAAAACATCTGTTGTATGTATAAACCTGCACCGATGCTTGAAGAGATGTTTGAAAAATTGTATAAGCCATTTTTAGATGAAGTTTGGAAAACCTGGTGTATATCATATAGATCATATACTTCATGGGTAATCATAAACATCATGTATCATCATAACATACTAAACATCATCACACAGCATGTGTATCTTTGCATAATGTCAGGGTTATAGATAAAATGGCAGCAGAAGGAAAGAAAATAATATTCCCACTTTTATTAAAGATCCAGTGGTCAGTATGTTTGGATATTGCCCTTTAAGTAATTAACAGTTGTTTGGTCAGAGTGACTCAAGCAATTACTGGCAGGTTTTTGTTGTTGTTATAGTCTGGTTCTTTTGCCTATCTAATTACGGAATTCCATGATTTCTTTTTCTGAATGGTTTGGGTGTTGACTTGCTGGTAGAAAATTTTGGCCAGACTGAGAGATTTATATTTCCTTGAAACTGGATTCCGTAAACTGATCAGAAGAACCTTCCCATAAGCACGCTGAAAAGAGAGCTGAAGGCATCTGAACTTTTTTCTCTGGCAAAAACTCTGTAGTGGTATCAGGCAGATTCTGTTTTTCTGCAGGATGGGAGCTGGTTGCTGATTACAAAATCAGGAGCCAGGGGTGCTTGGGGAGAGGGTTTGTTGAAGGTTGTGCTGGCACTAGCAATTAGTGCTTTGCAGCAGAAGCAGACCTGTAGCGCCAATCTGCTGGTCCTGAGGACCTAATGTCCACATGAATGCGTTTTTGAGGTGTTGGACCAGCTCCGGTTTGGTCCCATGTGCTCCGCTAGTGGCTGGAGCGCCTGGGCTGTGCTCCTGGAGAGCTGCTCCAGATATAGTTACACCCCAAAGGAATCCTGTTTGTGGGCTTCCAGGCAGCACTGTGCTCTGTTGGGTGAGCTGTTGATCTGAACTACAAATTGCTGTAGACACAGCTCTTAAATGTCTGGTCTTATCTCTTGAGTAAGTACATTGAGACCATAGGAACAGACTCTTGGAGGAAGTGGCTACACTAGTTCTGACTTACTGTTAGCTAAAACCAACGTCTGCTAAGAATAACAGATTTAAAAAAAAAAATAATCTTTTAATGTTGTTGACTTGGCTTCAGATAGAGGAGAAAATGAGGAAGCTCTTTCTGGAGCTAAAACAACAACAAAAAAAAAGGGAATCAGCATTAAAACAAGAGGGTAATAGGCCAGAAACACTAATGCAATTATCTCTCTAGGATAGCTGCAGATATTTTGACAAAGCCTATGATGAGTAAACCACTAGATTCAAGAAGTACCTGCGTGTTGAGAGCATAAAGCAGTTACAGTCTTAACTAGTATTCTTAAATGGTTTTATTTAAAAAAGCCTCGCCACTCCACCCACCATAAAATCAAAATCTAATTACATGAAATGAAGTGATTTCCTAAACAGCCTCAATTGGTGCATGTGCTGCCAAAGTGAAGGCTCCATACCAAGTGATCCGTGTTACCGGGACTGCGTCAACATAAAAGGGGTAATAAGGAGACTGTGAAGAAAAACTGCTTGAACAGTTTCTTACAAACAATGCGCTTACTACTGGCCCACGTTTAAATGCTGTCATTTTAATAAATTAACAAATTTCTGCTTATTGAGCTATGTTGTTCAGGTGTCTCATAGGCACCACCAACTTCCACAAACCTAAACAGACTTTTAACGAAATAGAAGGCTTTAGAGCGCTAACACAATTAACTTTGTGACAGTCTATCATATCTTGGCTTTGCAGCCAATACAATTTTTTTAAAAAACCTAAATCTGGGATGAAGGCAGCTATAAATGTGGTTTGCTTAACAGGTCCAAGTTATTCTGCATTAATTTGAACATAAGATAGTGTCAGAACTACACTATCAACCAGAAAACTGAATTCTGGTTAAGCACGTTTTGCTCCTGGTCATACTGGCTGCTTAAAGTGTACTTAAACACAGCTTGAACTGATATGGATTTGTTAGTCTTCCTCTTCTGTCATTTCACTCTTCTGCCCCGATTTGTATTCCTGCCCTCCAGCGCAATGTTACGCAGAAATCTCGTTCGCCGGCACCATCAGGCCAGCACCATTGCCTTTTGAAAACAAGTTGTTGCAAATTCTACAGATCACGGGGGGGAAAATTACATAATCTTAAAAACTATTGCTCTGTTCCCTGCATTAAATATTCATATTTTTACCCTTCTCTTTCCATCCCCTCTCACAAGTAAGTAGTTCAGCCCAGACTGATGTACCTTCTGTTATCGGGGGCCTGTGTTCTCAGCAGAACAATGTGAAGTCCTGGCAATCTTTCACTGTCATTTTAGGAGAGGATTAGCTCTTTCATTGTTTTACACAAATACCGAGATGATCATAGCTTTTATAGGCCAGTGCTTGCTGCAGTTTTTTTCCCCCTTAAACACCAATTCAATGAACAGATTTTTACAATTTGTAGCTGCTCAGTCATTTTGTATGGCTTTTTAATCTCTAGAGGCCAGACGGAAGCATGATCCTTCAGCATTGCTTGTTTTGCGTAATGTAGAGATTGGAACTGCACACAGTCATAGATGTATAAGTATATAAATATTTTTCTTTTCCATCCTGGCATTTTTCTTCTAATGTTTTGGTTTGGTTTTCTTTAATGACGGTTTTCTACAGGGAAAACCGTCACCAAGTACACCCTGACTGAAATCTTACACAGAAGAAAACAATGCTTTCTTGGTCAAGGAGATTTAAGAGAAAAACTGACACTCAAGTGATAACTTTCTGAGACAGCTGATGACTTACCTTGGTTTCAGGGCACTGATAAAACTGCCATTGGACTGATCTGGAATGATGTAGGGTGTTTTTTTCTCCTTTGTTAGAGCTTTTATTTCAAGCTCTCCTCCGATCCTAACTTGTAGTTGTACTAATGGATTTATTCTCTGCTGTCAGACTGCAATCAATTGATTGAAATCCATAAATAATAAACATCAAGTTTCAATTTCAGGTGCAGTAACAAGATGCTATTGGAAGAAGTTTTACGTACTTGAGCAGCTTTTTATAGCTAACTCCCTCCAGAGTCAAATCCTGACATGTTCTTAGCTATAGGAAGCGAATGGCTTTCCCGCATGTTTGTCGAGGCCCATGTGACAAATCCTATACGGCAACTGCAGGAGAGGACACTCACGCACCTGTTTGTGGAAGCGTTACATAAAACGTCCTGTGACATATTTTAGCATCTACCAGTAAGCTGAGCAACTTGACCTGCTTTACCCTTTGTAGGATATGTGATAGTAAATTAACAACAAGAAATAGGGGGGAAAAAAAAAAAAAAAGAAAGACATGCTAACATGAAAAAACACATTTTATTGCACTTAAGTTATAAGAAAATAAAATTTCTAAGTGAATCAAACCATAGACACAATCCCTTTAAAGGTTGTTTTCCTCCATCATGTCAGGTTGTTACATAACTAAAATTAACCAACTGGAATCTGATTGTTTTAAATCAGACTATAAATAAAACAAAAAACAAAACAAAACAAAAAACCAAAAAAAAAAAAAAAGGAGGAAAAAAAAACGCCTAGGAAAA